>OZ014444.1:1596930-1828244 GCA_963966035.1 Acleris laterana
AGTTGAATGAGACGCAGAGGGCGCTGGATCAGCTGATCAAGAGGTTTGCTGAAGCGACTGAGGTTATGGCTTATGAGGCGAATGTGCAGGTTAGTTATCGATCAACTTTTTGGTTTTGTTACTGTCCCCGTAAGCCAGGAGACAACAGTGAGTTTCTTAGAAAAACAATGTAATATATACGTCTAGCACATGAATTGGTTGGTTCCAATAAAGCTGATTTTAGTGAACGTATATCCTTTGAAATCATAGCTTGAAAGACTGACCCAAGAGACATCATTATGGCAACGAAGTATAGCAAAAAGTAGATTCAAATAAGGTGCAATCGTGGGTACATGTCTTTGTAGAGAAGACACTAGAAGCCAAATTTCCTGGCGTGTTTGAAAACCAAATATCGTTAGGATACCAAAGGTCAACGACGGATCCAAATTGTGCGAACGATCTTGAACACGTAACCAAGGAACAAAAAATTCGTGATTCGCCATTCGTAAACACGTAAACAAATGAATAGTGTTTTGAGCTAGATGTAAACTCGTACCGATGATATAGATTAGACTGATTTTGTTTAATTGTTTCAGGAGCTACTAGACGAAGCGGCGCGCGGCCCACTATGGCGCGCAGTTATGCAGCTAGCAGAATGGACGGAGCGAGCCGCGCATGCGCTGCGCACGCAGAAGGCCGTCACACTAGTGTCCGTGCTGGCCACCGTGTGCGTGGTGCTCTGCGGCGGCTACCTTACGGCGTACCTCATGTGAGTGTGTGTCACGTGGTACAGTACAACAAGCGGAGTGGACGGAGCGAGCCGCGCATGCGCTGCGCACGCAGAAGGCGTCACACTGGTGTCCGTGCTGGCCACCGTGTGCGTGGTGCTCTTTGGTGGTTACCTCACAGTGTGCCTCATGTGAGTGACGCGTTACACAGTTCAATGTCGGCAGGAAACCAAGGCATACGACGTGGCTGCTTGGCCAGTGTCGGCTAGTAGTATTATCCAACATTAGGCTCGAAGTTGTCCGACACGTCTCTAAGAGCGATCGCCAGTGTAGCGTTGTAGTCGCGCGTTTCGTATCACTGTCACTTTTACTCTCCCAATAGTGGCTGTTGTTTACACGTGACCCATAGCAACCCTTTTGTAACGACCAATAAAGACTGTGTTCAGTTTGAACCAATAGTGGCTGTTGTTATACGTGACCATGGTAACCATGTATCTGTGAGCCATGTAGTGAAATTACATTCGTTATGTTATGACGGAATGTGTCATACTCGGTCGATAAGCAGATACTGATAAGTGATACTTATACTGAGCAAGTAAAACAGAGGGTTTATGACCTAACGCACTCGCAATCGCAATCGTATTCATTTTGAAAATCGACGGGTTGTCTGCATACAAAATGAAAACAATTGTTCTACTTTGAAGTCGATTGCAATTGCGTTAGGTAATAGGCCAGCAGATCTTAAGGTCATTTTCAATGAATGCACTGTTCAATTTTCAATCGTTACAACTATCCAGGGATCACATTGAACCCTGGATCACTGGGTGGTTCACCAGTCTTTACAATAATTCCCTATTGTTCGAAGCCGCGTGGAGGAAGAATCGGTGCAGCGTCAGAAAAGCGAGCGCCGCCGGCAGAACGGAGCCGGCAAGAGGAACAACAACGAGCCGCAGTCCGAGCTACGGCTGCACGAGCTCCGCGCCGAGAAGTACAACGGGCTGGTCAGGTCAGTCTTGACCTCCTTACCACTATACAACCTTTGTCAATGTAATTTGAATATATTGTGAGTTAAATAAAGTCAATTTTCTAATTAGATTGTCATTATAGTCTATACCCTGTCCACGATAAAGAGCTAGTATAGCGGTCTCTCTTTTGCACTTTTGTATGTAGATGAAAGGGACAAAAGAGGAGAGTGGGCGTGAACTATGGCACCTCACTGTCATGCTCGGAATATTTATTTTAATATCCCTTATGATTTTTCTGGTTTAGTTAAATAATAAAGGATCCAATAAGTATTTACTTTTGTATTCATTTATTCAAACTATTAAACAATAATGAAAAGAAGAATTGGTGGACTTACCCTAATGCCACATAAGTATTTTTAAGAAAACTAAAAGTATTTATTGATCATAAATATTGAAATCAAAAATAGTTCATGTATAATAACATCATTTATTTAACTACATAGGAACTAAACAACATTATAATTCAAGCAATTAAAATGCAAGATAGTCCAGTAAACAAGCCGAGTCACAGATTAAACCGGTAAAAATTGAAAGGAGAGCACTATAACGCGTCCGCACTGTGCAGGAGACAGATGTTGACTGGACTTCGACTTCGACCGCCATGTAAACTTACCCGGTGCACGTGCATCGCCCTTATCGCTGACCAATCACGTGCTGTCCAAGTTTTCTAGTACTAGCTCTTTATCGTGGACAGGGTATAGACATATAGGTATTTAAAAAAATGTAAACAATCCAAACCACGTCACATTGTTAAACAGCCAATCAAAACTTTTATTGCACTTTGACGTATAAGTGTTCTGCTTCTATTGGCTGACGAACTATATCACGTGGTAGTTTTGTTTACAATTTTTTTAATGCCTAAAAGTTTATACTATATGTCAGGTCATACATACATACCTTGCCGCCTGTCTCCCAATGTGGTAGGTAACTCTTTCTCTACAATAATCAACCTTTTCATGAGTCGGACAAGAATGTGGTCTACCAGCCTACGGTTGAAGTTCATTTGCACGTCATAATACAACAAGTTCGATGCTCCATTGCAATAATATCATGACAATGTCAAGTGTCAACCTTAGCGGTAATTAGATCTCACAGAAACTTTTGTCCTAACTGGTAGACCACTTTCTTGGACGACCGTGCGTCGGTTTCGGGTGCTTATAATTTGGCCCTTATTCAGTACATCGCGAATCTCATCACTTTGTTGGCGCTTTGGGCGTCCTACTGATATCTATACTCACGCTCGCTCGCCATACCTCTTTCGTAACTCTTCTTCCTCCCGTCCTTTCTGAATGACCGAACCTTCTTAACCTTCCCTTTTCCATCTTGGTCACTACATCTTGTTTAAATCTACATCATTCTCGGATCTCGCTATTTATTACTCTATTTTTCTAACGGTTTCTGTAGGTGAATGTATCGAAACTTTGTAGTGGTTTTGCACCGTCCTGGGTAAGTGTATATATTTTTTATATTACTACACTTGGGAGCAAAGAATAAATAAAGGCGTGAAGAGAAGTGAAGGGAGGGAATAAAGGCGTGTAGTACTGTTAGGCGATGGGCCTGTCACTAATACACTGGTAAACATCTTAGCCTAAGTGTGCAAAATGTGGTTACAGAATTAAGACTTCGCCGAGCGTACGCCGGATGAACAGTGGCGCCCTCATTACTATTAAGGTGTTTTCTAATAAACCAAAGTATTTTCTTGAAATTGGTCGGTAGGTTTTTGTACTACAAATGAAAACACAACTTATAGGGTATATTACATAGTTTAATAACAATTCACCTTCGAGTCATCAACTTAACGGAAAATGTGGGCACCTTTTCCCGTTAAGCTGACTACTCAAAGGGTAATTTTTATTAAAGTTTGTTACGTATCCCATAAAATGTGTTTTTACTTGCGCTACAAAAACGTATCGTCTGATTGCAAGATCTTTAGTTAATTAGAAAACACAATACTAGTAATGAGGGCGCCACTGGACGCTCGACCTTTGCTCGGTGCAGTCTTAACGAAAAGCTTTGGAGTTGTTGGAAAATCTGTAGCTCTGCCTACCCTACTCTGGGAATAAAGGCGTGAGTTTATGTATGTATGTAAGTAGGAGCAAAGAAATCGAGCCACTTAGTACCGAATTTCCATAGAAAGTGGCTCGATTTCTTTGCTTCCAAGTATATTTACGAGTTCTTGTGAATATTCAGAGTTTTGACACATTTTCCTGCTCAACTCCGTCAATGTTGGTGTCAATACTCCCTGAACAAGGCAAGGCGAGTAGTTTTATTTGATATTATTAAGGTCGATTCACAAGAACTGCCCAACTCTACTGCGAATATTAAGACACAACACAAACACTCACGCCTTTATTCCCAGAGTGGGGGTAGGCAGAGCTACAGAATTACGAACAAATCTTAAAACTTTTTGTTAATTCTGTAACCACATTTTCCACAAACAGGCTAAGATGTTTACCAGTGTATTAGTGACAGGTTGCAAGCCTATCGCCTAACAGTACTACACAGCGTTTACTCCCTTAGTCGCCTCTTACGACTTCCACAGGAAGACATGAAGTGGCACTATTGTAAGCCGGCAACCACACGACGTAAATATTATAGATGTAATTTTATTTTCCACGGATGATTTGATCCGTTTGACGACGCATTTAGCCTAGCTAGTAGTAGCCCTGTCTATGAAGCTAGCTGTCACGGGTTCGATTCTCGGTATGGGTAAATATTTCGTTGCTTAAATACTAAAGGGCCACAAATCAAAATGTGTTTGTGTTGCATTTAAATTCGGAATACTTTAAGTTTTAAATCAAACTATATCTGTTTTTGTTTTGTGGCGCTTTTGTATTTAAGCAGCGATTTGTGTGATGAGCGCAAGTATTTGTTTCTGGGTTTTGCGTGTTTTGTTTCTTATGTTATCCATAGTACAAGTAAAGAGCTTAATTTCCGGCTAATTCAATTTGTATAAGATTTTCCACTGACATTCACCTATCCAACGCAAGACCGAGGTCATTATTCTAAAAAGTCCGTCTAATAAATCAAAACTTGGAATGTATGGGCCCCTATAGATGTCAACTCCCAATACGAGTATTGAGGCTTGCCGATCACATTTGACGGCCGACTGGGCTTTAAGGTCTTAGTGAAAGGCACCCACTCACGCGCAACCCTGGGCTGCGCTTATTTCGGCAATTATGCTCTATTTCGACACTGCCGAGTTTATCTTACGTACAGTCGAGGAATAGGGTATTTGACAAGAGTGAAATTAAATTGGTTTTTCATTAACAACAGATAAACATTATAAAAATACTAGGAAAACATCAATCTTTTCATCAATGTTTGATATTTTAAGATTTTTAAATTCATAAAATCCAACAATAAGGACGCTGTTTGATTGTGACGTCACAAGACAGTTATCCCTATAAATTCCATAGTAACGGAGCGTCATAAAAAGAAGCTGATTTGACTTTTGTCAAATACCGTATTGGATTATTTAGCAGTTTGACATAAGAATGTCAATTTGCCGGGTTATATATTTTCCAAGTGTCATTGTGTCATACTTTTAAAGATCAAGTGAAGTTTTTGCAATGATTTATACACTAGATAATTATTAGTATAATAACTATTAATTATACGTTATCTATATAATATTATAAACCTGATGAGTTTGTTTGTTTGTTTGCTGGAACGCGCTAATCTCAGGAACTACTGGTCCGATTTGAAAAATTCTTTCAGTGTTAGATAGCCCATTTATCGAGGTAGGCTATAGGCTATATCATACTCACATAAACCGAAGCGAAGAGAGGGCCGGTCGCTGTTTTTAATCAAAACACGCTTGGTGAATATTTGAGGTTGTATCAAACAGTACTAATTTGTTTACATCGTTCACAAGTTCTATTGGCGGCGACTTTAGTATAGTATACGTTTGTGCATCAAACACAAAACAATGAGCATATACATGAAATAAATACCAGACTAGTTCATTATACGTTTATTTGTCGCATGGATATGATAACACAATAACTCCTTTTCTTAGTACCTTATCAATGACTTTAAATATTTGTTGTTTAAAGATATCATTCATTAACCAATTATCAAATTATAATTAACCTGCTGACCTTTATGTACAAGAGACGCGTTGAAAGTGTCAAATAACAATAGGTCATACCATAAATTAGCATAGCATTATAATTTATTACTACATTTAAATGTTTATAATAAATAAATGATCACCATTTGTCTTGTAAGTAAGAAGTGTAAATGGAATAAATGGCGGTTTGTTACATTATTAACAAAGTCCCGTCTTTTTTTTTAAGTAATTTAGCACCAGTTATGAATCGAAAATTTACTTTTAAATAATTGTATTTTACGTAAGTGTACTGCAGTATTTTGAGGACGCACTTTTGCTTCGGATGTAATGGAATATTTTTAAAAATATTACACATTTTCTATTTGCCCTAAATTTAAAACGAATTTTGGAAAAATTATCATAAAACTGATTTCAGGGTAATTTTTTGGTCCAAATTTTAATTAACAAAAGTTGACGTCATTTGACAGATTATGGAACAGTGCAAAACGTCAAAGTCAATCAAGTGTGCGATGTTAACCTTGACAAAATTTCAAGTATATTACGTAATTTTACATATTCCTCTTAGAAAAAGTAATTCTTAAAATGGGTATTTTCATTTGTATTTGATTTTATAGTTTATTTTTGAGTTTATATACAATTGTATTTTATTAATTATGTCTTCATTCTAAATAAATGGTCAGTAAAAGTGACGGGTGTAAAAAACATAGTTATTTCTGACTTATTGCATGTTTTAACACACGTAAGCAAATGCATCCTCAAAGTAATTCACATAGTCAATTGACTGTCAAAAAAAACTGTCCAGGTGATGATTTGCCACCGGCGAGCACGTGGTTAAGAAATTGCGCTTACGTCTTCCCGTAGACTTGAAAAATACTCTTGTATACAATAAAGTGACAACATTTACAAAATAAAACTTTTTACTTCGTCAACTCGCTCGGCACTGGGGTGTATTTCAACCCAGTGTCATTCAGCATCGTCACCACCCACGCATCTTCTGGAAGCTTCCCCGAACTGAGCAGCTTGACGGCAGCGGCCACGTTGGCCCCGCTGGTGTACCCCACATACAACCCCTCCTTCTCTCCCAACAGCTTCTTGTAATGCACCGCTTCTTCATCAGTAACAGTGATGGTTCCATCCATGTATTCGAACTTGAAGAGAGACGGCACAGCCCCATACCCAGAACCTTGGAGCAAATGACACGGCCGCGTAATAGGTATACCTTTTATAGGCTCAGAACCCTCAGGCTCCACAACAAATGCCTGTAACTCAGGATTCTTCTCCTTCAAAAACTTAGACGTCCCTGTGAACGTACCAGCAGTCCCCACTGTAGCTATAAAAGCGTCCACATGCCCCCCAGTCTGCCTCCAAATCTCCGGCCCCGTTGATTCATAATGCGACGCCACATTTGCGTCGTTGTGGAACTGATTAACCAAGAAAGCACCAGTCTCCTCCACGATACGTAAGCCTTCACTCTCAGCCGCTTCAACATCCTTCAAAGTGACTTTTCCATACGAACCTTCAACTTGAGGGACGCGAACGCATTTCGCGCCTAGAGCTTCCATGTGTATCGCTCGTTGAACACTGTTGCCTTTAGACATAGTTAGTGTTAACGGATGTCCTAGTACAGCGCATACAACAGCCAATCCACATCCTTGATTCCCTGAAGTTACCTCAACAACTGGGTTACCAGCCTTCAAAGTTCCATTCGACCGTGCTGTCTGCACCATGTAAAGCGCTGATCTGCATTTTATAGAGCCTCCTGGATTCATGAACTCGCATTTTGCCAGAATTCTTCCTGGTCCGGGGTGTAGACGGTCGAGTGCGACTATAGGAGTGTTACCTATGAGCTCTAGAGCTGATGACTTGATCTCGGTGTTGTCGGTGCTAGGAGCTGGTGACATGATGCGCGGGGGTTTTTACAGTAACACTGGATTGTGCGGGAGTTGCGCCTCGCTTAAATGCCGTACGCGATCTGTAGCGCCTTTGTATCGCTCCGTTATAACATAGAAAGGCGAGGTCGCAAAGGTTAAGTTTTACGACCGCGCAGTTTTGTTTTTAATTTGATTATTAATTCAGTTTAAAAGTCGAATTGTTTTTTTTTAAATCGACGAGCGATGTATTGACGCGACCGACCCGTGCTCAGTTTGGCAACTGTGAACATTCCCGACATGACTATTATTTATAGAGTGTATTGTACTATCGTTCAATCATTACGTTATGGCGTTGACATTGCTTCGCCATTTGAGGTTGCTTATTGGATTTATACATAAATAGTTGTTAATAAAATCCTCTGATATGTAACAGCTGTTAATGACGTCTATTGTTTATTAACTGTTTTTGACACTTGACCGCACTTAACTTTTTATTTGTTACATCGTATAATCCCTTCTACGTTAATAAATACTTTATCAAGAACACGTGTGCATTTCGTCGTCTAAAACAAGAAGGAAGTATGCGACTGTGAATTTCATAATTTTAGATTGCTTTTTTCTTTTAATGGGCATTACACGCGTGAAGATATTATTGGCATGAAGCCATTTCTTTTGCTCGAGTGAATGTCTTTTACAGGCGTCACTTTAATTAGTATTTACCGTCTTTCTAGCTTCCATATAGGTTTGAATAAACATGATTTGGGAGAGCAACGAAGTTATATAGGAAAGGTTACGAGACGCAGATTATGTATGCAAAAGAAACACTTGGCAAGAAATGGTTATCTCAAAAATGTTTTTTTTTTGACAAAATCTTTTTGCACGTTTTGTTTTATATTTAACCTAACGCCTCTGTTGCCAAATCACGTTATAAAGTTCTCGTAACGCACACGCTTAAAGTGATTTTATCTACGAAGTCCCGCAGTACCTCAAGCTCGAGCCAGGAAAGTTAACTTGACGCTGTTAGCCTAGTTGGTAGTGGCCCTGTCTATGACGCTAGCGGTCCCGGGCTCGATCCCCGGAATGGGCAAATATTTGGGTGATAAGAGCGAGTAATTAGGAGTCTTGGATGTTTTCTATGTATTTCTCTATACAGGGTGTTTGGCAGTCGGGTGTAGGGGTTTTAAGGGATGATAGTTAGGGTCATTCTGAACATTTTTGACCACATTTACTATTATGCTAAGTTTCACGGTTTCCGAGATATTGATCATTTTAATCGGATTTTTTGTCATCTTTCCTTATGTCCGTGATACGAAAAACCCCTTAATTCAAGTATTCATTTTTAAAAAAAGCAGTGTTTTCTTGCATGATTTGAATCACTATGGAATAAGAAAGTTTTAAAGCTACATGTCTTTTTTTTTTTCTTACAACTTTTTGAGTAAGCGCACAAAGTTTGTTTTTCCATACTTGGTGAAAAACAAACGCGGGGTTCTCTTAGTATGGAGGAAGTAACTCTGCGCGTTTACTCAAAAAGTTGTTATGAAAAAAATACTGGCATGTAGCGTTAAAAACTTCCTGATTTAATATTGATTCTAATCATGCAAGAAACCACTGAATTTTTATTTAATTAATGCATGAATTTAGGTGATTTTCGTATCACGGACATAAGGAAAAATGACAAAAAATCCTATTAAAATGATCAATATCTCGGAAACCGTGAAACTTAGCATAATAGTAAATGTGGTCAAAAATGTTCAGAATGACCCTAACTATCATTCCTTAAAACCCCTACACCCGACTGCCAAACACCCTGTATAAGTAAGGTTATCCTTATCTAGTACGTAAAATCTTAGGCCCGTATTTATAAACTCATCTTGGCTGAGATGCCCGTCACAAGATACGTCAAAGTAAACGTCAAACCATAGAACACTGTCATTTTTGACGCATCTCGAGACGAGCATTAGAGTTGAGATTAGTTTATTAATACGTCCCTTAGAGCTTAGTTTGGGACTAGGTCAATGTGTGTCAAATAGTCTTCCCATTTTTATTTATTTACTAGCTTCTACCTGCGACTTTGTCCGAGTTAATTTCGACTATCGTTATTTCCTCGAGAACTGGTACATTTTCCGGGATAAAAAGTAGCCTATGAGTTAATCCAGGGTATAATCTATCTCTATTTTAAATTTCAACTTAACCCGACCAGCCGTTGCAGCGTGAACAACTAACAAACATTCGCGTTTATAATATTATTAGGATTATTTTTTTACATATAATCGTATAGAGAAATACATACTTAAATACATATAAAACATTCAAATACTCAAAAAAATACTCACGCTTCTCAGAATTCTCCTTGAACCATAATTTATATGTATGACAATTTCATTACCTAATGAATGACAGCGGAATGGTTAGGGGAAAAACACTTGCGCCAATCGAAAAGAATGTTGGTTTTTTTTTTATCCTTGTGAGTTCATTACGACGTGAATTTTAGGACTCATTTACCTGTGAGTCGAAAAAGTTCATTCACAGTCTACGGACGTCATTGGGGCATATTTAATCGTTGACATTGGTATACTGTTTGTAATGTAATGTTCGTTATTGTCAAGGTAAGGTTTACATGTAGGAAAAAAAATTGGAAAACCAACGGGAAGGTTGGAAATTTGCAGCGAGGCGAAGCCGCTGGTGGGCAGCTAGTTCATTAATAAAATTGTCGCTGACTACATATAAATTATGGCATAATAAATGTATAAAATACCTAATAATATTTTTTATTAACATCATAAGGAAGGCTCTGCTGTACGGAACAGGGTTATGTTTTCAAAATGACGGGCGTTTTTCCGATCCTTGCTCCTCACACAAATAAATAAATAAATATCAGGGGACAATGTCACACCAATTGACCTAGTCCCAAACTAAGCTCAAGGCTTGTATTATGGGTACTAGACAACGATATAAATACTTAGGTATATAGAGAAATATATACATAAATATATAGAAAACATCCATGACTCAGGAACAAATATTCGCGCTCATCACACCAATATCTGCCCTTACCGGGATTTGAACCCAGGACCGCTAGCTTCGTAAGCAGGGTCACTACCAACAAGGCCAGCACGTCGCCGAAATAATAAAATACTTCCCTATATCGCTAGCCTTGAATCTAAGTTTTCTTATCACATCATTTATTACAGGCTGCTGAAGCCAGGGTGCCGCACCATCGTGCTCCTCGTCGACATGCAAAGCCGGGTGGAGCTGTTGTCCAAGTTCCATAAGATCGTGTGGCCGTATCGCAAGTAAGTACTAAGGCCGGCAGCGTACCTGCGATTCCTCATAATCATAATCTTTATTTGCTTAAAAAATGGTACAATAAGGTGTTACATATTTGGACCCGAACAAAAATTTTCCGGTAAATACTAGCATGCAAATTTTAATTATTATGTACCTATACAGAAATTATTTCATTTTTTGTTTATTAAATTACCTTTGACATAATTCATTTACATTGTAAAACATTTTTTCATTTAACCAACTGTACAGTTTAACTCTAAATGGCTTAAACGGAAGCTCAGTAATCTCTTTAGGGATGAGGTTGTAAATTTTGACACACATGCAGTAACAATTTTTCATCGCTAATGTTGTTTTTGGCAATGTGTCATATACAAGCCTATTTCCGTGTCTTGTCTTTATACTACATGCTTCTTTCGCTTTTTTGAATAAGTCTGGGTGTTTACGCACAAATACTGTCACAAATATATAATTTACATCTCTTCCAAAAACTTTACTTAGCCTATTGTATTGTACACACAACATCACACCTAACTAACCATATAAGAGAGAGCAGAGAGAAAAAGAAAGAGATGTATATATGTGTATTATGTCAACAACATACGATTCTAGTGCGGCTCTCTTTCATGCAATATTTCAGATTTCTGAAGTGTATAGCTAGATGTGTTGCTGTGTGTACATGCAGGGCAAAGGTAACAGTTTCAATTTACTAAAGTGTCCTTTTAGTGCTGCGGGTGTTATGGGTCGCGAAGGTCGCTTACCATCAGGCGGCTCGCTTGCTCGTCTACCTCCTTTTACACATACAAAAGTACACGCTTAAAGTTATTAGATATATAAAAACCTCCAAAAATAGCGACCTACTTTGAGAGCGAGATGAACCTTAAGACTGCGCTGAGCATACGCTGGATGTACAGTGCCGCCCTCATTACTGTTATTGTGTTTTCTAATAAACTTGAGTATTTTCTTGAAATCAGGCGGTGCTTTTTTGTACTACAAATGAAAACACAAGCCACCAGAGTTCACCAGAAAAACAATTATTAAACACCCTATACAGCCCGTATTGAATATTTTTTTGATGTTTTACCTTCTCAATACCTTGGTTCTTCAAAATATATTCAAATTAACACCTGCTAATGCTCGACTATTATTAATTGTTCTTCTAGCGAACATAGCATTTTTGCATTTTTTTTTATTACAATAAATTAAAACCTTGCAACTTTGCATTAATAGTAACAGGTGTCAAAAATATTCAGAATTACCCTAACTATCGTCCCTTAAAACCCCTACACCCGAATGCCAAAAATACTGTATAGTCGACAATATCAAAAATAACAGTTGGGTTTTTAAAACTTGCTTTATACTAGACTTGTTTGTATAGGTCACAGCAAAAAGATAGCTTGTTGTAAATTCATTCCCAATGACGTAATATAGGTATAAAATAGGGAACAGAGGCACGACTTTTCTCCAGCATCCGATCGAACAGTCAGCTCCTTGTTTTAATTCTAGATGTATTACTTGATGTGAGGTCGTAATACTGCTGTTAATAAACAATTTAGATATTGGTTGCATCCGTCCCAAAACATTATCTATAGAAACGACTTTCTTGTTACCGTAAAACGGTAAAAACGTCACAAATCTTTCACATTTATAACGTACTAGCGACCCGCCCTCGCTTCGCTTCGGTTTATATCGGTTTTCTGTAACACCTGTACATAAAACAGAATTTATTAGACGTAAAAACCTTCCTCATGAATCACTCTATCTATTTAAAAAACCGCATCAAAATCGTAGTGCGTAGTTTTAAAGATCTAAGGATACATATGGACACACAGACAGACAGCGGGAAGCGACTTTGTTTTATACTACTAGCGGGCCGCCCTTATACAAAATAAAAAACAATGTATATAAGCCAAAAATAATGTAACTTTATATTAGCGGATTTTTGAAATCGGTTCGGTAGTTTCAGAAATTACCCCCTACAAACAAACAAAAAACAAACCTCTTACATCTTTATAATATTACTATAGACATAGGTTTCATTTACATTACAGTAGAACACAACCGATATGGCGTGTCGTGAATCTTCGTTCGCGCAGACACGAACAACGATTCCGATGATTTCCGAAAGCACCATTAAAACCCACGATAAGACTTGTACGTAATAGTTACAAGGTGCAAATTAAATTGCATCTATTTTTCCCATCTCACTCACGCACGTTTGACGGCTGACTGAATGACACGCGGGCGCGCGTCATCATGGCGTCATTAACAACCAATAATATCACAGAATACAGACGCGCAACGCTTAAATCACGCTGATTGGTTCCCGCGCTTCGAAAATTCGTCTTTTGCGCAGGTACGCCATATCAGTTGTGTTTTCCTGCAATTAATTATTTCAATCCAGGAACAAGACGCTCCTATTCGCGTACTTGCAAGTGGAGCGCAACATCGAGTGGTTCCGGCGCGTGCTGCAGCTGTCCCTGGGCGGCGCCGAGTTGCGCGTCAACGCGCGCAACTGCGTGGGCACCGTGCTGGCGCTCAACCCGCACCGCAACTACTTCTGCATCTACCACGCGAAGCACCCCGAGGGCGCCAAGCCGCACAAGGTGACAGGAAACTTGTCAACTAGTTGGCAAACAGACCCATAATAGTGATTTATGTGACTGTTGCATAATGAGAGGCATTAATACACGAGAGTGAGTTTCATAATAAGATGACACGAGTGTTTAATGCCTAATTATGCTTACAGTCGCATACATAACTTTATCTATATGCATATCAGAAGTTTTCTACAATATCTGAGAAACTTGTATCTGCCATTATCCTGTATCTTAATGTTCACATGAAAGTATAGGTCACCGATACTTTAAAGTGAACATTAAGATGCAACTTCAGCGATATATACTTTAATGACATGATATACATTAATGTCAACATTAAAGTACAACGACAGATACAGGTTACTGAATATAGGGCATTTGCTTATCGTTTCTGAATATATTATATTGCTGTTATGTTTTGGATGTAGATAAATTCTTTATCGGTATTGAATAGTCACAAAGGTAGTTTCTAGACGACATACAGTTTTCCGACATCTATCCTTTAACCTACCGCCAAGCAGCAGGGTACGCATTGTTGTGCCCCGGTGTGGGAAGAATACAACCGGCGAAATTACTAGCATAGAGGCATACCATCCTACCCCTTAGGGTTGGCAATGCAAATATATAATTAAATGCGTCACAGACCCCAATAACCAACAGATGGCCCGTGCGTTATCCTTATCCATAAAAAAAAAGTAAAAAACAAGTTGTAAGTAACCTGTCATAGCTGAGCCCCTAGCCAAGATGCAAACGGTTTGTATTAGATGACAGTTGACCACGTGGTTTATCGCAACGTACGAGAATGCCATCCCATAAGTTTTCTTAAGACCGGTGCACCTGGCGTTCCATAGCCTCTGCGTACCCCATTTTGAGACAGGCGTGAAGGTATAAGGATATAAGTGGAGGGGACAATCTTACACTAATTGACCTAGTCCCAAACTAAGCTCTAGGCTTGTACTATGCGTACTAGACAACGATATAAATACTTATATAGATATATATATTCTTAAATACATAGAAAACATCCATGACCGAGGAACAAATATTCGCGCTCATCACACAAATATCTGCCCTTACCGGGATTTGAACCCAGGACCACTAGCTTCGTAGGCAGGGTCACTACCCACTAGGCCAGCGCGTCGTCAAATGTATGTATGTATGTATGTAAATCCATGATGGGTCTAGCCTAATATTGCTCGCGTCGTCAAATGTATGTATGTATGTGTGTAAATCCATGATGGGTCTAGCCTAATATTGTACGCAACATCTTGTTCCAGCAAATGCTTACGAAGCATTCATGCATTTTTCGAAGCATGGTTACTGTAGTGGTGTGTGTGTGTGTTGCAGCGCATGTCGCGCATGACGCGGTCGCTGGGCGCGCGCGCGGATCCTGAGGCGGGCGCCTTCATCGGGTTCACGGAGCGCGACTCCAGCTCCGACGAGGCGCCGCCGCCGCTGCTGCAGGGTACGCACAATCACCTTATCTTATCTTACAGATGAACCCTTTCGGATACACTTCCACCATATAGGATCTACATACATACATTAAATGTGATCTTTTGTGCAATTACCCTCTTACACACTCATTCGAATGTTCAGTTTTCCTCACGATGTTTTTCCTTCACCGTAGGAGCATCGTATAATGCTCTTTAAGTTCGAAATACTCATTGGTACATGGTGACCCGCGGGGTTCGAAATCGATACTTTACGATCACGAGTCGACTCCCTTAGTTACTAGGCCACCGACACTCTACGCACAATGACCTACTTCTGCAGCATACAATACGAGGGACCCTCACTATCAGGGGTCTGATATCGTCCCTTTACTTTCTCAACTTCGTAGTAGGAAAAGCACTCGTGTTCCCCAGAGAATAACGACTCCTTTAAGAAAGTAAAGGGACGATATTCGCGGGCTGTTGATAGCATGTGGGTAGTTTTAGAAAAAACCGGTCCACTGCTTACTTCGTCTAACAAAATCATGACTAGTACTTGACCTATTTTTATTTGGCACATCCTCAGAAAACCTGCTCGACGGCCTAGAGAACTGGCTCGACCGCCTCTTCGAGGGAACCACCCACCGCTACTACATCAACTACTGGCCGGATATCCCGGGCAAGTGACTCGACTAAACCGCTTGCAAGACGACTTGCAAGCCAATAGCAGGCTAGTATGAAACATTCATGTGCCTTTGTGTAAGGTTTTGGTATATAAAATTTGTGTCACCGTAAGATCATCTCTGTCATACTTCAGCAGTGACAGAATCGAGTGAAAGGGAGAAACTACGGAGAGTATCAAGTAACTTTTTAATGAACTTCACTGCCGGCAACCCATATATGGTTGCGATTGTGTGTAACTGAGTTTGAAACATACAAACTCCATATTCTTATGATGCTTTGAGAATTGTATAAGTGTCTGTGTTGGCTACAGGGAGTCCCCCCCACCCCCACCCTTCCCCCTAAAGTAATATAAATGTTGGTATATAGCTACAAGTAAGCTGTGTATTTGTACAGTAGAACACAACCGTTATGGCGTGTCGTGAATCTTCGTTCGCGCAGACACGAACATCGATTCCGATTATTTCCGAAACCACGATTAAAACTCACGATCAGACTTGTACGTAATAGTTATAAGGTGCAGATTAAATTGCATCTATTTTTTCCATCTCACTCACGCACGTTTGACGGCTGACTGAATGACACGCGGGCGCGCGTCAACATGGCGTCACTAGTAACCAATAATAGCACAGAATACAACCACGCAACGCTGATTGGTTCCCGCGCTTCCAAAAATTGTCATCTGCGCAGGTACATCGGTTAGCCATATCGTTTGTGTTTTACCGTAGCTGGTGCTCTATTGAAAAAATAACCTCCCAAGTTATAAACAAATAGTCAATAATTTTAAATAATATTTTGGCCATTCCTATTATAATTTCCATAAGTAGGTATGTATCTATATCATTTCGGCTTTTCGTACAGTAAGTAGGTATAGCAAGGACACAGTTATATGGCGCGCGTCAAAGCGCTTACGCCGTGGACCGAGAGTCTATTATTGCTTACAAAATGAACTGGCCACGTTATATCCCCTGGGTTCTGATAAAGATCTCGCCATACTTATCGACGCTCGCGTTTCCATGTATTCCTGTTTCCTTTTCACCCACTAGAGCGGTGATATTTCAGAAAGCGACAGGACATTGTACGATATTAGTGTTTTGGCTTCGATAAGGCGAGTCGATTATGTGTTCAAGATGTGAAAAAGTATAGAACGAGACAGCGTAGTGTTAAAACCGTAGCTTCTATAACGCAAGTGTGCAAATCGCCTTATATTCAAGAAACCAAATTAGTTTTAAGATACGATATTTTGATAACGATTAAAATATAGTGCAGTAATTAGTGTTTAGTAAATTTACTTTGTATTACAGAATGCAGTTATATCTTGTTGTCTACATATAAATACACAAAAATATACATATTTTGTATTTTACAGGAATAAATCTAAAATTAGAAACTAACTGAAGCATTTGAAAAATGGAAGCTACTTGTTTTACTACACGAATATATATCGAAACGTTTATTGATTACAAAACGCTTTGAAAACTATGTATGATACATACATGACACGCGAACGTGCCGAGCACAAGCGAGAGTAACTAAACAAAACGTCTGAACTAACCAAACAAAGCATAAAGCGAGGCTTACAAAGGGTTCGAAATCGATACATCACTACTTAGTATAAAACATAGTCACAAAACGCGGTTTGTCCCTATGTATGCTTTAAAACTACGGAACGGATTTTGATGCGTTTTTTTTTTAATAGATAGAATGTTTCTGTTTTATGTACAGTCACGAGATTTAATTTGGTACCCACCTTAGGTCCAAAGTCAATCTGACATTCTACAACAATAAGGTTTAGTTTCTTAAAAGTTACAAATGACTTGACATCTCTGATGACATTGACGACTTCAAGCATATTTTTCTTAAAATGGGTCCCAAATTTACGCTCGTGACCGTACGGGCCTTACAGAAAACTCACATAAACCGAAGCGCAGCGAGGGCGGGTCGCTAGTAATGAATAAGTTAGGATTCTATTAACTTGTGTGATTTATTAATAATCTGGTACAAATTAGTAATAACCTTATAATAAGAGACCGGAGTTTTTGCGGCACTACACAAGGCTGTCGAAATCTAGCTGGTGTTAGAAATATATTATATTTATTATATTTTTGCTATAGAAAAATAGTTGTGTAATAGAAGAAAAAAATGAAATAAAAATATATTTATTAAATATTTATCGTGAGGTTTGTATAAAATTATATAGAATAGAAACAGATGCAATTTCTTTGAAATCCACGTCAGTAGTTTATTTGGTGTGTGATAGTGATAGGAGTAGATGATCATTCATTTCTCAATATTCTCTTAGAGTAGACAGTTTGGTAGTCAATGGGGTAGTATAGTCAATTCATTCAGTCTTACCTCTTAGGCCCTGTTGTTTGATCAGTAGTTAAATAGAAAAAGATATATAGAAAATATCTTTATTTGTGATAAGTTTGGGCTTGAGGCCGTAAAGAATCCTCGAAAGCCGCTCGACGGTGATGAAAGGAAATGCCTCGGCGATCAAACACGGAGAAGGAAGGATTAAGAAAGGTTCACTTACCAGAGGGCTCACCACACAATTCACTGTCCACACACATGATATTTCACATTAGTGTATATAGTAATCTTTGCTTCCACACACGGACGAAACGGGAGATCAGCGCATCATTTCGCCGCATGCGCCATATTGAAAAACTCCGGCAGTGGTATCGACGATAGCGCTGCGGCGCACCGAGATGTTGCGGCGGCCGCGTGAAACTATACGCGCGCGCTTTGTGCAGCCATGGTAGAGATGAAGGATAATAACGCGGGAAAAAAGGGACATATTTGAAAGCCGCAACAATTTGTGTCTGCTTACATAATACCATATCCATGGCTGAAGTCTCCTTTTAAGTAAAAATATACCTGTGTCAGGAGACCTCGCTCTTCTATAGCATATATTATGCTACATGTAAATTAGGAACAACTAGATAATAGAGAAAAAAAAAAAGTGAAATTAAAATATTCTTACACAAACAAAAAGAAATATACACATGAGTATCTTTGTGCGCGTGTGTGTGTTTATTTTAATTTATAAGGGTACAGTCAAGGACTTTAATTGCTAAGCCACTATGGAACCCTTTCGCATAACGTTGATCATTAATTTGAGCGTTATTTCCTTCATATGGTTTGACGCTGTCATTATGACAGGGTTCCATGGTGGCTTAACAATTAAAGTCCTTGACTGTACTTACAACTGCCCAGTCTCTCTCTAATAATTTAGGTCCTTAATCATAAAATAGGTAGTTAAACTAACTGTTGAAATTTGATAAAGGAATCGAAAATTTGAAGGAATCTCAGGGAAATGTGTCAAATTTTCAATTCCTTTTTCGAATTTTAACAATTAGTCAGTTTAACTACTGATCAAACAACAGACCCTTAGTTAACAGACAGGTTATTTTATTACTTGATATGATAGAGTAGTTCATATTTAGATGGAATAGCAGATATTAAAAAACTAGAATGATAAAAAAATACTATAAAAAAAAATCTAGCACTAGCTAGATTGCGACAATCTTACGTTTCGCCGCGAAAATTCCTAGCTCTGGTAGTAACAAAGATTTAGGGACTGTAGTGTGAGAAGGTGTTGCAATTATGTCGTTTGTTAGTCGTATACCTCGAAATCAAAAATTCCTTGTAGCTTTTCACCTATTCGCGTTTCGCCGCGATCTCAAAATTTCTGAACAGATTTTTTTTCTTGTAGTATGATTTCTGGTCGCAAATTACAATGGTATATAAAATCCATAGTATATTTACTTTCCTGCCTTTCTTCACTGTAGTCGCTTTTCACCTCGATAGATATTTGTTTGTAATGCGTTATTACATATCGCGATATTTCCTTGAAGCACTATAGCTAGTTTGCAAACCACAAATTCTTCAAATCAGTCAATAAGCGACCGTATTTTTATTACATCTCAGTGATATAGCCAATTTTTTTACGATTAATACAATACACTACAACAATATGCGACCCAGGTAAAAGGCGACTAATTTTTATTGCGGCTAACTAAATAGTCTATTGATAATACATGCTACATCAAAATTTGCTACTGTTGTAAAAATCTATTAAAATTATATGCGAGTAACAAAATATACCACCGATATTACACGCTACAACAAAATACGCTATCGCGGCGAAACGCGAATAGGTGAAAAGCTACAAGGAATTTTTGATTTCGAGGTATACGACTAACAAACGCAAATATGTTAATGTTCTAAATAAATATTACTGCCCAGTTGATTAATATTATATATAATTAGGAGTGGCAATAGTAAAAGTTACACGGATTACGGTTCGATTACGTTCGTATTAAATAGTAAACGTGACCAGCTATAGTGTGATCATCAAGTTAATATTTATCCTCGTGAAGCCCCCTGTACCCTAACCATGAGGTACAATCAGCGTACTCGCTAGCGAGTCGACACTTGCGAGGTCTGCGAGGGACAGAGCTTCGACTCGCTAGCGAGTACGTTAATAGGCTATTTGACAAGGTGAAAAAAAACGTAATAATTATGTATATTCATATAAACTATGAGTTTTAAAATCGATTTAAGGTATTCTTACTTAAAAAAAATGGATCTTTTATCCAAAAAACCACGATAAAACTTGATATTTTTTTATCTGTAGCCATTTTATCGAAAACGGCGCCGAATCCATGATGACGTCAAGGGTCGGTAAATATCACAGATTATAGGATGTCTGTATATTCTATATGACAGTTGACGTTTGTTTGTTTTTCTGGCTTTGCTATGATTAGCCAATGTCAGTTTGTTTATGTATTGACCACTGATGTCACTGATTCCTGTGCGACGTCATCTTGCCCAAGAAAGCGTTTTGGCGGCATATTTTAAAAGTGATTTTTTATTTCCTTTTTTTAGACGAAATACATAAAAGAATTTAAAATTACCACTTTTGGAGTACTCAATAAACACCAACAAATAATCTGAGATGGTTTTCAAAAACCTGTCAAATAGCCTATTGTAACTCATGGTAAGGGTACTTACAAACATATTCTCCGTATTTGATATAGTCTCGTTCTAGGAAAGATCTCTCGTCACGGGCGGTTTAGGAATAGTGATTTACACTTTGATATGAAACTAGTTCTAAATTAGCGTTTAACGTCACAATCGTAGCGTAGAGGAAGTACGAATCCACGTAATTACACCCAAAGAGGACATAAAACCCTGTTATTAAAATTATAGTTAGACACGTATTCTATAAGGCGGAAATAGAGTATAATGAGTATTTGGTTGGAATTCACTGTCGGCAACGCATAGAAGCGTCTTTCACCGAGTGCCTTAAACGCCGTATATGCATTTTAACATTTTTAACAATATTAAATAAAAAAATAAAATAAACGCTTAAATACATAAATTAAAACCCTCGATAATTGCGACCCTACTTTCAAAGCTAATAACAGCTGAGCTTTTAAACTTCTGAACTGAATTTGATCAAACCTATCTAAAAAAAAAACACCCTAGTAATACTAGATTCGTGTTAATAAGTTTCTGTCAAAAATTTCATTTTGGGACAATTTTTTTTGGACAGTACATCTACTTGTCAAGACGATTTGAACAAGCCCTAACACGACTGGTTTGTCATGTGTTATTTAAGAGTTTCTATGACCACTCTGTCTCCATCATCAGACCAGCTCGGTTGTACTATATTATTGTATAGTCATCAGAACTTAAGGCGTATGCAAATTTTCAGCTTCATTGGAGCCCGATAAGTGGTTCAAATTGAACTTGCAAGATTTGACCGTTACATACATACATACATAAACATTGCAAGTAGTATTTAATTTATAGTACTTACTTAGTTAATTGTAATTATGATGACATGTTTGAATTTGATTTTTAATAACGTAGTTTTATTGAGTTGATTGCAGCGCCCTTACAGGGTTTATGTTTGGACAAAATATATTTTTAAGATCATGTATACACGCAATACAATAAATAAATGAGTATGAGTATGAGTATAAGTTAAATAAAAGCTTTTAAAAAATACCACATCAGAATTGGTTCATCCGTCTAGGAGCTACGATGCCATATACAGATACACACGTTTAACTCGAGTAAAAAAAGATGCACTTGTGCAAAGGGCCGGCAGTGAATACGTTATGTAGAAACAATCGTCGTAACGTGACGTAACATGTGGCGGGGCGGTGACGCGACGATGACGTGTCGTGACTGGAATATCACAGTTACTAAAAGATAGGGTAAATCGTCAATAACTGGCCACTTTACAAAGTGTCATTTAGTTACTAGCCATCAAATATCTTACTGACGCTGTTAGTAAAGATACTTGGACAGTACTCCGGGTAATAACTCAGGATCTAGGTATTCTAGTTTAATTGCAAAAATGTGAGCAAATCTCTTTCTTTACACATTTTATTGCAAAGTGGCCAGTTACCGGAGGGTGGCCAGTAATAGGCGATTTACCCTACGTGTGCATTATAATATAAAATCAAAACTAATAACATTTATTTAAAAAAACACACACCACAACACAAACGACAGTACAAAAAAAATATTATAGAAAACTTAGAAACTTGCACTGTAGTCTGAAATCAAATAGGACCTAGTTCAGTATTTACGCATACGAGGTCTGAAAGCCCCGGGGGCCTAGAATGGCCTCGTTTAAAGCGTGACAAAATGTGGATAAAATATCCGTCACGTATGCTACGACCTTACGCTATCGGCTTCCATATCGCTTGTTTATCTTTGCTAAGTGCAATTTAAGTCTGCACTCAACAAACTAATGACACTTTAGAATATTTATAATAATAAATAGACACTTATAGAATTTTATATGTAGATAAGTGATTAAAGCCAAAATTGTTATCGCAATCGTGCTCCATAAAACTGTATTTGATCATGGGCCAACTTATTAAAATAAGATTTCAATCCTTATAGTTAATATACTAAGACCAACCCTATACGTGGTTTGCTGAAATACTAGATCTCGTATAGGGTCCGCAATTCTAAAAAGCAATAAAGAACAATCAAATTTTTACATTTTATACATTTCTTAAATATTAATAGTTTATATTATATAATATATATCTCTCACATTTATTATAGAATAGATATGTCGATAAATAAGACCATAGGTACAATTTTCCCTACTCACATATTATTATAGTATGTTGTTACAATACTGCTACATTTACAAGCATGTAAATTGACGTTAATTTTAGTTCCTTATGCAATATCTAGATGAAATAATGGATTAATAAATGTGTATATAATAATATAATGACCATTATCACAACACGGGCTGTTTAAATAAGCAATAAACAAAACGGTCTACAAAATATGGCAACACCACCAAGATCTCTACTCACACAAGCATTAGTCCCTGGCACAAAAAAAATATAGATTATTAAAAAACGCATACTGACTAACTTATGCGCTTATTACACCTTCCTAAATTAGTCACTAACAAGAGGGACGCAGCAATACGCTGGAACGCGATGGAGATATCTCTATACGTATCTAACGTAATGCGGTTTCCCTCTTGTTAGTGACTAATGTAGGAAGGTGTAAAGAGCCCTTTAGACTGAGCTCGGTGTTGCCAACCCAATATTAACCTTTTGAACGCCACAGACGGCTGTGACCGAAATCTGAAAGTCGTGTCATTAAAGTCACGACGGCTAGAGCCGACACATGTCCAAGATTAAAAGAGACTTAGTTTCATATGAATCAAGTTGTAATTTGCATAGCATAGCAAACATGTACGGCGTGTGAATGGCGCATTTTGTTAAGGGTTCAAAAGGTTAACTGTTATGTGCCAGGCTCAAAGTTTTGTTTCATTTACGCCATCTATCGTAGAACTACCCACACAACGTGTACGATCCGACTTTTAACTTCAGAGACACCTCTGGGCTGTGATAAAGGAGCGATAAAAAGTAACTAGGGTTAACGCTTAGACTAATATAATAAATTAATAATAGTACCTGCGCTACCGTCTCAAAAAAAAGACGGTATAAGAGTATGGAGTTCATATGTACATACTGACTTTTTGTGTTGGTCGGCTGTAGGGATAGTTGAACTCAGTTTTGTGCGTAGCGCTGTGTGCATGCAACTTTAATATGTGTCACCCGGACTACTGTCGCTAGTGTTGAGGTACTCATACATGGACGTCCCACCTCATTTTTTTTTAAACCACTGGAAAGAGAGACGACCGTTAGAGGGAGTTTACACGCTCAGTATTTCATCAGTTCAAACTGCCAGTCTAGTCAAACTTTGAATAACATTAGACTGATAAAACGTACGCCGTTCGCCATTTAGAGGGAACTTACACGCTCAGTATTTCATCACACTTACGGACTGATGGACCGGACCTAATAAAAATCAGTCAGACCGTAGGCTAGAAGATCATTCTCTGGTCATTCTGACTAAACTGATGAACTGAAATGATAAATACGGAGCGTGTAACATCCCTCTTATGCGAATGTAACTCATAGTGTGGTTAAGACAACTCGACTTTGACGCGGGACATTAAACCAGCTCATTTTAAGAATTGAGTTAGGTTCAACATAGCGTCATGCGCTAAACTAAGTTAAACTGTTTGTATAAATTTACTACAGTATATCGATCAGATTAATGATCAGTACAGTGTACAGTAGAAGTAATTTTTCTATATGGCATTAATGTAGTAATTAAAAAAGAGAACCTAATGTACCACGTCGTACCACCACTACCAGTTTTAATTAATTAGTTAGTATTTAAAATCTTGCTTGATAATTAAAAATTGCCTGCAATTCATGTACAAATTCATAATCGTAACACCAATAAATTTATATGTCTACGTGCGATATCCCTTAGTACCTAGGACTTATTTTTAAAAATGTAATAGAATTCGTTGTACTAAATATTTTTATTAAAAAATAAACTGCTAATATTCTATAATATTTCACTATACGCCTAGCCTTCACTATTCAGTCACGTGTGATTTTTGAGTGTACATTGCGCAGTTTATATGAATCCCATTGACGCAGGAACTTGTTAACTTTGCAATGTATACCGAATTTTCACGTGAAATTCTGGATGTGAAATAGGTGGCAAATCTTACACATCTCACGGTTTGATGACAATCCGATGTGCATTAAGTATCCTAGTGATGGAGAAATTCTTGCATTGTATTGTCATCTGTAACTGCCAGGTTTGTGGAAGGCAAGAATTTAATTAAATGCAACTTAAAGTACATAAGCGAAGTTAGAGATGTTATTAATCTTATATTTAGAAATGCGGAACTAACGTCATTGATTAACATAACCCCGAGGCCTTATCCATAATTTGTTATGACTACACCCCTAAAACCAAAGACCATAAAGATAGCCTTTTTAGGTATAGTTTGAAGTATATGGCTTATATTTAGTGTAAACACGACGTTACTCGACCAATGCCTCTAATTCTACTTGGTAAAACCTAATTGCTTTTGACATATTATCGTGTTGTCAATATGCTAGCTCTTATTTACTTGACAGTAGGTAATAGCCGCGATAAAAACAAAAGAATAAAGTTTCGCCGAGTAGAATGGAGCCCCAGATTTGTTTGTGAATAGTACGGCGGCTAGGCGGGCGGAACAATAGGTTATTATCAAAATTCCCTTTTCGCCAATGGACCATTTCAGCTAGATGACATAACAGTAAAATACACGGTCAGCAAAGAGTCAATTCAGCTGAATGACATGGAAGTAGAATACTCAGTCAACAAAGTGGTAATTTAGCAGGGTGGCTCAGAATTAAAATGAGCAAGTAGCCAAACGTTTGGAAATATAAATGGTCCGTATGATTAAAATACGTAATAGGCCGAAAGTAAAATTAGTCAATTGACATGAACGGCTTAATAGCCAAACGTCTGGAATGAGAGTAGGCCATACAATTGGAATAGCTAATTCGTCGAAAGTAAAATTAGTTGAGTTTATTTATCAAGTGTCATATCAACACGCCATTTTAAGATCCAGATGTTTTGCTAAAGATACATTTAGCAAAAAAGACGTTACACAATCCAGACGTTGAGCTACATTGTCATTTGGCGAAAAGGGAATTTCGATAGTAATCCGGATCAATGTTGCAAAATAAAATTAATGTAGTATTTATTGAAAACGAAGGAACTATTCTAACAAAAATGGAGCCTCAAATTGTAGTTATTTCGATACTAGGTTAGTAGTTCAAGTTTGTAAGGTTTTTTAACGTCATGATATATATAAGTATGTTTTCACATTGTAATAGAGTTCAAGATCATGTAAAGGTTTATGTAGCGATATTGTATTTGATGCTAGGTTGTGTGCACCGATTTTGGAGGTCTCTTGGGAAGCAGACTTAAGTTTTTAAAGTTTTAAACTCGGAACAGTGATGTGATGAATCTGACTCCAAGTCTGTGGTAGGAGAAAATTTCGGGCAAACAATTTTGTGTGAATCAATATAGACCCCGATTTCGAGGAAACGATGTGTTTGAATGACTTAAATTGGGGTATCCCTCAGAATCACTAATCACGTTTGTCCTAACACATCGTTTGTCCGAATTTTCATTTGCCCTAAACTGGTTTTCAGATGAGTCTGGCAATTTTTTAAGCTTTCCAATTATAACTGCGGTTCGGTTAGGTTGGGGTTGTATTATAATGACACTAATAAGTTTTATTATTACCGACCGGATTTTTATGTGGTATGAGTGTACAGAGTTTTTAAGACATAAGTCAGCTTCGTACTTGACAGGTTTTAGCTATAGATACCGAGCAGAAACACTAGATATTTAAGGACCATAACATGATGAATACAAAGTATATTTTTGCGTTAATTTTATGTGAACTGTATTTTTAATCTGCGGAAACATACATTATTTTATTCTCGCCATTATTTTTTTAATTACCGTTTAGTGGGTAAATTCCCAAAAGAGGGTTTGGGTAGTACCTGTTATTTACCTGGTGTAAACGCAGGTGTTTGCTTGTTGTATACCCAGGAATTTGTCTGATATATACCCAGGTATTGGTTTGGTGTTTACCGAGATATACGCCCGGTGGATATTTGATTGTATACCCAATGCCCATATCACGTCAAACAAAGCGTAATTTCCATAAGCCCTAAGTTAACAATTAGCATAGCTCAAGTACCAACGAGCGTTCGAAACTTTCGTTTTACATAGTGAGCGTAACCTTTTTATCACACCCTTACGTGCCCTAACTTTGTATGAAGAAGGTATAGTCTAAAAAGTATAAGACATTGCAATATATACTTGGGAGCAAATAAATCGAGCCACTTGCCATGGAAATTCAGTATTAAGTGGCTCGATTTCTTTGCTCTCAAGTGTAGTTTCCTTTAATTGGACTTGCATGATGCTATGATTATTGTACTACCAGTGTTTAAATTATTGGAAATCACGTTTTAGATCGCGATCAGGGATCTTCAAACATTTTTACTTATTTATTATCCTTCGGGCAGTATTTTTCTTCCACTTGGTTGACGACCTAGGATTTGGTCTGTACGAAGTTACATAAAATAGATATGGTTTTTGTCTCCTGGCTAGTGCTTAGAGGTATGATTAGTTGATTAGTGTTCAAAAGTATTAGTGAAACGATGCGCGTCTCGTTTACCGACAGAGTATAAATTATCACGAGTGTTACGTATATGCTAGTCAATTTTTATACCAAATATTATCTATTAGCCAATAGAATTACATATTGATCTAACTAGTTTAAATTGTTCAGTAATTTTTTATAGAAAATGTCCTATTTACTATTTATTAAGAGTACAATACAATAATACAAAATACGCTTTTTTGATCACACCAAAAACACATCCGAAAACATGTTATTTATTATTATACGATAGACGGTATTATGTGTAAAGTCGGACTTTTAATTCACTGCAGTAAAATTACATGGCCAAATGTCATTCTGTGAAATAATGATGCCACATGTAATTTAATATCGCTTACCACGTTTACCTAATGAATGATTTGATCAAAAATCGAACGAAATATTTTATGATTATTACGTACTTAGCTAAGTGTGTTATTTTATTATATTTACTTATCATTTTGCTTGCAACAGAATGTTAATATGAGACACGAGTAAGTCACAGACTAAGCAGATAAATACCGCATTGATAAAACACAAAAAAAACGAACCGGCTCAATTCGTAAAGATAGTGACATACTTAATAGTACATTACTTAACAAGGGCTGTAAAAGAAAGAAAGCCCGAAATCGCAGGTATTTGAGACCCGAGCCGTAGGCGAGGGTTGTAAATATGCGATAGAGGGCTTTCTTTTTTACTGCCCGTGATGAGTACACAATTTTACGTCTTCACCTGGCCACAATGCGAGTTTTACCGTGCGCGCAGCGTGCGATAAAACTCACATTATGGCCAGGTGTTACGTAAAGGAATATAACGAAACAAAAAACGTCATATCACTTTTTTATACAATAGTAATCAGTTTAGGCGTTCTAGCGTTAGAATATTTCAGCGACATTTTTTTTAAGCATACGTACAAAATAATGTTTATTCATTTCCATTTTTAATTATTTGTGAAGACATCAGTCATTGAAGTAATTATTCGCCAACGACGACGAATCACAACGCAACTAACTAGATTTATTAAATAGATTACTTACGTATTACGCATTGGAAACCCTCCTAAATTATATTAATAATATTAAAGTAGTGAATCACTCAAATGAACTACATTACTCGTTAATTTTTTCATTCATTCAGTAAGGAACATCACTATT
The DNA here is from genome assembly GCA_963966035.1 of Acleris laterana. Classification (NCBI taxonomy): domain Eukaryota; kingdom Metazoa; phylum Arthropoda; class Insecta; order Lepidoptera; family Tortricidae; genus Acleris; species Acleris laterana. Next base: position 1,625,358 of record OZ014444.1, read on the forward strand.
TTTTATACAATAAAAACTGACAACACTGAATCTGTCATCCTACTGCAGTGAATTAAAAGTTCGACCGTAGGTATTTTTATCACCTAAAATTTGTCAGGTCAGACGACTATGTTATATGCGTTTGACTTTGTTGACAAATATCCAATTTCCATCAACTTTGTATATTAAATGGATTATTATTATGAGCTATGTTTTTCGATAAATTGTATAAATACTAATATCCTGTGTTCCCGAGCGTTTACTTTTAGCTAATTTTAAAATAAAATGTTCATGTATTTAGATTAATGTAATAACTTATTTTATTGCCGTTTGCGGCGGCTAACATTTGCCATATATATAGATGTCCGTTAAAATACCCAATTTTCCCCGAGGTATTTACCCAGAATTTGGATATTTACCTAGGTATATCCCGGTTGGTATATTGGGTATTTACCCGTCTCACCTATCTGTAGCTACGCTATAATAAACTAAACGTACATGTAACCATTTGCACTTGTTTATGTTTGGGCACTTATGTTATAGTCCTAAACGAAAACGCATTTGATGAGCCTTGATTGTTAAAAAGACAAATTTTGTATTTCGTGGTGTTATTGTATTGTTATTTAAATATTTATATGTTATTGTGTAGAGCCCGGATTTAACGCGGCAAAAAAAAGACTCGCAATCTAGCTAGTGATAGAAACACTTTTTTTTATCGATATCGAGATTTATTATATAAAACAAAGCATGCCGATAAATATATATTTTATAATCATTCGCGGTAGTTGTTTTATATGTGTTATTCCATCTTAAGCTTCACTCCTAATTTATCATATCAAGTAATAAAATAACCCGTCGGGTAACTTTGAATAAAGTGACTATACTACCTCATTGAATATAATAGACACTTTAGAAAATGAGTACTGCATAGACATTGAATTTCGTTTCATTACGTACGACAGTAAAAACATAAATTGCGTCTACATATTAATTTGTTAAAACGCTTTGAAACGGCCTATATAATTTAATACAAACCTCAAGTAAAATGTTTTATTGAAAATATTTTTATTTCGATTCTTTTTCTTCTGTTACACAGCTGTCGATGTACCGATAAAAAAAAAATTCTTACACTAGCTAGATTGCGACAGTCTTTTGTTTTGTCGCGAAAATTCCGAGCTTTGGTTATGTGCTTGCACTGAACCTTAATGGCGTTACACAATCTATTTCTTATGTTTTTTTTTCAATCTATGAAGGCCTACACACAAATTGAGGTCGCACGGTTGCGTCTAGGGAATGCAAATAGCCGGTTATAACCGTTTTAAACCGGTTCTTTTCACACAAAAATGTTTCATTCCCTATTGCGTCCCATAACCATAGGTAAATATTAAGTAAAGTCGAAATCATCATCCGTGAGACAACTTTGACAACTCATTGCTAACTTCGCGTTAGTAAATTACTATGGATGATTGCTGTGAAGGTAGCCCTGGTAACCTGTCAAAGTTGTCACACGGATGATGGTTTCGACTTCAGTGGAGATGGGACTTCGTGCATTGAAAAAAAACTATATTCTATCGCTCATGCCCGAAATACCAGAAAGAAAAAACAGACAATCAATATAGGGGACACCTAAAACCTAACATTGAAATTATGGTGTGGATTTTTATTAAAGTTTTGGTAATTGGGTAAAGAGAGTAATCTAAATATATAAACCAGTACCGTGGCTGAGTGACAGACTAACAGACAACTCTCAGTCTAAACCACTGGTCCTAGGGACTTGAAGTTTTGAGGGAGTATCCCTGGGTTATCCCTAGGGGTGCACTAATAAAGGCTTTTCCCAAAAACTACCTCCAACGGGATGAAATAGGGGGGTAGATGTAAACTAAATCTACTTGTACAAAGTCGCGAGCGTCCTCTAGCGTGGCGAATTGTTTTTTTTTTAGAACATATTCAGTCATATTCGAATGCGATATAGAACTACTTTGTACTAAACAATATAAGTATGAAAAGACCTGGAGGTTCATTAATGAATACACATAATAATTAAAAATGTGCATGATTAAACTAACAATACGAATGAAGTGAAGAATCACTAAAGATGACAATATAAGATACTATAACAATTTACATTTTAATAACCTTTTAAGGCCAGTAAGAGAAACATGGAAAGGATCAATGTTAAATAGTTTATTATAATATTTAGGAACTCGTCTGAAAAAGGTGTGTCGGGAGTCATTTGTAGTTTTTGTAAATCCTGGTATGTTGGGAATGGGCGTATTGTGTTAAGGCTCATTTTTATTGTTTAATAGCCCTCATGCTTTTCGAGATACATTGCATCGCTGCAATAGCTCCCGACTCAATAATGTCAAAACCACTCGTCAATGGATTGCTACAAGAATGCGGGCTATTGAGTAATGAAACAGCCTTTATGTTTGTAAAGTATACGTCACACCACTCGCGCCGCGCTGGAACAGTCAGCATCAAAAGTAGCCAAGCATACTAACATGCTCAAAATTATCTAGACACGAGGTATTCGCTGACAATAGAGTCGAGTGCAGATCATTTTGACATCTTCTGTTGCCTAGCTACTTTGGCTGCTGACTGGACAACGCAGTCACCACTTCCATATGGCATGTAATTCGGCTGGTTTCGGCGTAGACTTAAGACTGCACCGAGCAAACGTCGAGCGTCCAGTGGCGCCCTCATTACTATTATTGTGTTTTCTAATTAACTAAATAATTTGTTGTTTGTGACTTGTAATCAGACGATACGTTTTTGTAGCGCAAGTAAAAACACAATTTATGGGATACGTAACAAACTTTAATAACAATTACCCTTTGAGTAGTCAGCTTAACGGGAAAAGGTGGCCACTTTTTTCCGTTAAGTTGATAACTCGAAGGTGAACTGTTATTAAAGTATGTGATATACCCTATAAGTTGTGTTTTCATTTGTAGTACAAAAACCTACCGATCAATTTCAAGAAAATACTTTAGTTTATTAGAAAACACAATAATAGTAATGAGGGCGCCACTGTACATCCGGCGTACGCTCGGCGCAGTCTTAATTGGTATTAAATGTGCTGTGTTGTCATGTTTTGTATAATAGTCCACCACGTTAGGTGTCTGTATAAGGGTTGTTGACAAGCTTTTGTGTCTTCTATTAAATGTAATTATTGTATTTTAAATTATTTCTATTGTTAAGTGCCACTAAATCTACCCTTTATCTTAATTCCAGTATCGATTTCTACAATAAATTAATTGTTCTTTAAAATATTGTTTCTTTTATTCACCCTACAACTGAAAATCAGCGTGAATTACAACCTTAATAGCACGTACGTACGATATTTTCCGCTGCCAATTGAGACGGATTTGTCGTTGATAGAAACGAACTTTGAAAATCGAAGTTAACTTCTCACGATTGACAAGTGAAACGGATGGAGCCCTAAGTTTCGAATTTAGGGCTTCATAGTAACTATCCAGCGGTACGGATGTATCTATCAGGTAAAATGTTCGACCCCACCGCTGCTTAAAATACGGAGACGGTACGGAATCGCAGTGACGCATCGTATCCGTACTGTTTTTATCGCATGGTATGAAAAACGCTAAACGTCACGATTTTACCTTGACATTTACGACACGTCACTGCGGTTCCGTTCCGTTCCACCCGAACCGTATTTTAAGCAGCTGGGGTCGCACCCTAACTTTAATTGCCGCCGACTCGCTAGGTGAGTCCATTTTGTATGAAAATCAGAGACCTTGGCAATGAGTGTCTCTTTTCCAGGCATAGTACATTTACTTACTTCCTCGTGGTCATACTAATTTGTCCTACTAGTCAAAAAGTGAACCAAGATTTGATCACTAAATACTAATTATGATTGTAAAAGTAGGTAGGTTAGGTTCGTTAGGTATCTTCAGATGCCCGAAGGGCAAAACCACTTAGAAGCAGGAGCTCCGCCCTTGGGCGGGGCTCCGTCGAAAGTCAGTAGGACAAAAATAGTATGACCACGAGGAAACGGCCGTACATTTCATGGACCACATTCATGTCGCTCAAAATTGAACTTAACATTTTATGACCCAAAATTGATCTCCTGAAATATGACTTCATGGACCAGTATACTTCAGGAAGTAGAATTCGTGGCTCTATTCCATTTATTGCTTGTATCCTTACTTTAGCAAGGCCTGGAAAAGGGTTAAGAAGGTTAAAAAACTAAGCTATCAACGTCGTATTTTTTGGCCGTTCTCGATACTTGAAAATTTGAATGTGTGAAAGTAGCATTTTGTCCTAATGGAGACTCCATTAGGACAAAAATGTATCCAATAGAAACAAGTACTATTTATTATAAAAGAAATCTATGACGAACGTATTATGCGTTCACTAATTTAAATACATTGTTTTATTCTTGTTTGTTAAATTTGAATGAATTTTCACTATTTTTATAATCAATAAAACCAGAAATATGCAATGTTGCCAGCAAAGCAGTTGAAAGAAATATTGAATAACTTATTGGTGTGGTGAAAAAATAAAGATAAATTATCTACTCAAAGGCATAAATAAAATGCATTTATTACATAATTCAATAATTATTAATAAAACAACACAAAATAACAATATTTTCTAAATAGTTGTCTACTGAACTTGACTACTAAATCCATTTGTGTTATTAATATTACAACTTGTAGCCCTTATCTGAAACAAAGTAAAACATTTATGTAGCAAATTAGTTGTCTTAAACTGAAAAAAAAAATCATTGAAGGTTAACTTTAAATAGATACGGTTTTTCCTATTGAATTATATTTTTTTCCACAATTAATCCCACTAATATTGTAAATGCGAAAGTTTGTTCATGTTAGTTTGTTACTGCTTCACTCTGCAACAGCTGGACCGATTTGGTTGAAATTTGGAATGGAGATATATTACACCTTGGATTAACACATGGTTACTTACATGCTGGAATTTAAAAAAAAACCTGAGTGAATTACGATAAATGTGCAAATCCGTTCAGCCTTTTTGCATGATTGAAGGACTAAAACCTTTTCATCCTTACAACGTTTTACATTTGTAGTAATAAATAACAATCACCCGCGATTTCATTCGCATGGTGATGATAATTTGATAATGAATGATGATGTCTCCCTCATCAGGTATGTAGGGCCCGCAGAAGGGTCGCATAGATCTTGAATGACATTTCCCTAAGAAAATACCGCCCACCACCAAACAGCAGTGTTATACACTAAAACCGGTGAAATTACTAGCATGGAAGCATTCTATCTCAGGGTTGGCAACGTATTTGAAGTCTTAGGATTGAAGTCTTGAGATTGTAGTCATGAGAATTCAAATGGGTTGCAGATCCCACTTACCACCAGGTGGTGTGAGTGGTGAAATACTTACGGCCTACTCAGTCTAACTATATTGTACCTTAAAATTCATGCTAATTACCTGATTGTTGACACAATTGTGCGTGATATTACGACCTATTTTTTTTAATTGTAGTATTTAATTCTGCCTCGCAATTAGCATACGCCAGGCCCATGCCCATGCCCATGCCAGCGATGATGGGCCACCTTCGTCGCCCCAGGAAGAGTATAGATGCCACTGTACCTAATAACATCCCACCGCCTGCAATGACAAAGCAAAATTTGTAATTGAAAGAAAAACATGCCTAGTGGCTCAGTAAAAAGTTATAATAAAAAACAATTCTATATTTAGAGATATGACACACATGTGCATCCCTAAAATTATAAGGCAAATTCTTGACAATGCAGTCATTGACAGGCATGCACTAACACGTTCACTACGGTATTGGGTCAAATCAGACCAATATAAGTATGGTTAATTTACAGTTAAATATTTTGCCTCCGTGAAAGTGTTAACATATCTTTTTATTGGCAAAAATATCAATTAGCCTGGGTTAATGGCTGTACAAATTATACTGTGGTGGTGAAGGGTTTTGAATGCATATAGTATGAGAGCATATGGTTGCCGTAGAGCAAAAATTCACCAAGATGCATAATGATCGAAATTTAGTTATTAACTTATTAGTGTCATCAAAGTCACTTTTTCATTCAAATTAAGTCTTTTGTTACTTTAAAATTTTCACTCTTTGGCGACAATATCTACTTAAATGTATATAAACAAAAATCATTTGTCACATAATGACAGAGCATCACTTAGCCTCAATAATTTTGGTCTTTGTTGTATTATTAAAAGTGAGGCCAAGGTTTGTATTAAAGAAAAAAATACCCAGACAACACCAGGCATGAACAGCTAGTATAAAATCTCATTGATAAAAAGACATGCTTAGCTCTAGTGAATAATTTAAAAAAGAAACCAAGGTTACTTCGAGAGAAGCTGGTAAATAAATGCAAGAAGAATGGATCTACACATTGTATTGGATAGATCATTGAGAATTTGGAAATTGTTCTTATTTTAGTTGATATTTAACCAAGGTCATGTAAAATTTATACTAGTAGAAGCCGGTGATTAAGAAGGCGGAAAACTTACAGTTACCTGTAAATAAGTATTTTCAACCAGTAGTCCAAATACAAACGACCTCGGAATTAAAAGGTCTAAAAACAATGCATTCTATGGTATCTAATTTTAGTGCATAACCTTCAGTATCAAACAGTTTACAATGATTTTCGGTTAATTACCCATCTTAACTATTCCGTCCGTAAGACACATGTCCATTTTATCACCGTACGGGTCTGGAGGTGGTGGTGGCGGCGCCATTGTTCCTTTTGTCTGTTTTGTCGCTAAATTAAAAGATCACAAATTCAAGCCACTCTCTTCAGCTGCTGATCGAGAGGCACGTAAATAAAAATGTCTTACGCACTTTTACATAATTCGATAACGAGGATGAAAATTCCACTTGACAGAGACGTCAGGCAACAGTCTGACATTGACAGTTGAGGTCGCACAGAGTACTTTCAAAATTGGTATGCTATAGAATAAAATGATGGCTACATTATTTAAATAACAACTAACCGCAAATCCTTTTACTATAAAAAGATAATGCTCGCAAACAAGAATATGAAAAATACCCTCATTTTCGAATAATTGGAAAAAAAATATAAATGCAGAAAATAGCAGAACGAATGTTTCAGGTTTTGATAACACTATTCTCGTTATGAAAATGTCCTTGAAACTATCCCTTCTTAATCAATGCATTAATTTCAAAGCTCAATTAGGAGTGAAAGTATTATTAAAACGGTCAAATGTGAAATTAAAGAGTTTCTTACAATATCTCGAAGATAGTAGTCTTTTTCTTATCGTTGACATTGACAGATCAGGTAGTGTCGCCTGACTGACGAGTTTGATTCGAAAAGGTCCTTTACCTTGAATTTTTACATAATACAACGTAAACTATGATAAATAATGCTCTCTAGTCGCGGACCCGGGCATAAAAGATGCCTTCAGCTGATATGCAGAAACACTAGTACTACAAATGATGCTAAATCAATGCAGACACCGAATCCTTGCAAGATAAGCAGCGACATGGTGGGCCCTCCAGATCCTGTGTCCAACTTGCGCAAGGTTATTTACAAACGACCAGCTAGTGAAACAGAACTAGAAAAGAGATACAGGGACTTAAGAATAGAAGCACAGAAATGGAATCACAAGTTTTGGACTGAACACAATTCAAGATTCTTCCAGGTAAGCATAATGCTAAAATATGATGGAGACTTCGTGGTAGAGCGTTATTTGCTCGATATTGTTCAAAGCTATCTTAATCTGCTCGATCATTTGCCTTTAATACAACATTATCCATAACCAGACATTAGCTTTCCTCAAGGATCTCCATAATAATCACTTCTATTCTGTCAAACCTTACACTTTCCAGAAATTCTTAAATATATAACAAGTAGACAAGGCTAGGTTAGGTTAGGTTTGATTTACAGGAACCCTGAAAAAGAAATGGTTTCTAAAATAAATATGTTATAACTTGCGATAAATTTGACCTAAAACATATTCTTTTTTTTCTTTTTAATAATGGTGGTCCACTGCGGTATCTCGCAGCGATTTCGTGTGTAGAGTAAATAGAAATCAGCCATCTTCCCTCCCTGAAGTTTCCCGGTAAACTCCTAAAACACATTATGACTAAAAATAATTGTGGCAGACAATATAGACTCATCCAGAATATTTCTGCGAATTTGACCAGCTAATTAACAAGATATCACAACTCAAAGCTATGCCTGTTTCAGGAAAGAGAAGACTACCTCAACAAGAACCTGCCTGAAGGGAAACAGAATTTGACAGCCGATGAGATGAGTGTCTTCTACAAGGCGTTTCTAGACAAGAACTGGAAATCACACATCTCATACAACATTGAGTGGTATAAGAAAAATATTGTGTTACTTGGATTAGCCATACAAGTTAAACTTCGAAATTTATTTAGATTAAAAAGTAATAAGTAATTTCTGTGTTTTATTGTAGCAGCACTACCAAAGAGTTCATTCAGCGGTTTTTTACTTTTTACTTGGTTGCCTGGTCTTACAAAATGTGACATTGGAGTTGCATACTGGCCAATAACATCAATGAAAAATTAAAATTAATGCAGAATAAATGTCAATTTTGACAAATATGACGCAGCCTTTTGATATTGTAGAAAATTGTATTATTGAATTTTAAAAATTAACTGTATAAAAACCTCAAAGAAGCCAGATAGAAATTATGTAAAATAACTTTTAAGAGAAAGTAAAGTTTCAGATAATGTATATTGCGTTCAAATGGCTTTTAGCCCTGAGCACGGTCCTGTGGCTGGGCCTCTGCACTCTAGACTTTTACATAAGGGAGTTCGAGAAGACTACTTATAGTAAGTTTCATCTCGGCACGTAAAAAGAGCACTGAGCGACCAAATTTGTGAGAAAATTACGGACCAAATTGGTGGGGGCAACGGGGGGAGTGTAAACCGCTCCGCTTTGCTGCTGTGCTTTGCTACCACACTATGATTTGTCAGTAGACAACATACAAAAACATATCACCTCCACTAGCCACTCAGCTCTTTTTACGGTCTGTTCCCACGAGTTCTACTGCACTAACTATTAACTTAAGCTATATGGTAATGATAGTAGAACTAGTAGGAATCGACTCTTTTTACGTGTGTCGACCTGTCTAGCAGTACAGCTTGGCAAAGAGAGATATTTAATTACAGGTGGAACCATGACATTGACAAGTAACCATTTCATTAAGCAGCAGTTTCTGTGTAAAGTGAATTATTTTTATGGTGACTTTACCCTATATAGTTATAAAAAGCTGAGACAATCCTATTAGGTATGACAAGCCAGTCTTGTTACACCTAATATTATCCAATATTTAAAGAGGCAAGATGACGGAGTGCTAGATTCTGTAGGTCTCAAAGGCTATTTTGAAAATCGAAATTCGAAGTTACCATCCTTGTCACTCGTCAATCGAGACTAAATCGAGAGAAAATGATGGAGCTGTCGTAACTTTGATCTTAAAAGTAGGGGCTCTGGTCTCTGCAAGTGCTAGCAGCTAGCAGTAAGTTAAAAATGTGCTTATAAGCCAAGTTAATTTATAGACCGTGTCATAGTAAATAAGGTAAGGTCAATGTGTCTAATAAGAACGGTAGGTACGCCGTTGTGACCCCTCTATCGATTAACCATGGGAACTTTTTGGTTCAATGTTTTTTGACGAGATGGCGCTATGTTGTCTACGATTTAAAAAACGGGTTTTGAAGTGTAGTTGAGGTTGTGCTCCGAACTCGAAATGCGAGTTTTGTATGATGGTGTATTTTCAAAAGTATCTATTAAACCGTACAAGTTACAACTTTTTGAGTGTTCTTAACCTTTTCGACGCTATGTCAGATATAAAGTCTAAACTCACACGCCAATGACAGCTAAACACCAGAGCTAACATCAACCTTACCACATTGACACTCCAGTCTATTTTGCGCTGTCAACCATGACGGATACTTCCGTCGTTGGCGTTGAACCAGTGGTGCGGATATATCCGTCAATGGCGTGGAAAAGGTTAATATTAATATGTTGCTTAAGATGTGTGCCAACGGCTTCTTCTTTCTATTTTGCATGAATGTCGGGTGTTTTAGAATTATTTGCAGCGTAAAATTTGTAACGTCAAAATTGACAAGTGGGAAAAACCATCTAAGATCGTCATATTATGCCGGTATTTCCTCATTCCAGATGTCAACCTTTGTGATCAGGTGTTTTAGAAATATTTTGTTTCTATGTGACATAGGTAATGTTCCCTATTCGTTTACTTTATCTTTAGAGTTTGATTAAGAATTACGAACAAAAACATTTATTAGTATTAAATAATTTCATAGGATTTTATTTTAAAAAAAAAATGCATTTATTTTAGACAGTAGTGAAGTCCATAATATATATTGTTAGAATTACACAAAACATAAATAACTATGTTAGTACCTAAACTTAAATGAAGAGAGGACCAGTGCCTTATTAGACCACTGTCCCATCTCTCAGCGACGACGTTCAGGAGACTGTGGCGGCTGGCACGCACCCTGCAGAGCGTCGCGGTGCAGCGCTTGCGCAGCGTCGCATGGAATCCGTCCACGTGTGCATTAGATAACATTTATCAGCAATACTTGTACTTCAAATTATTGTTTAAAAACTAAAGTCGTATAATATACACTTATACTTGAAAAAAGTAAAAAAATATATATTTTACAATCTTGATAATAAAAAATCATCACTTATGATTATTAGAAAATGCCGGAAGTTTTTCGGCGATAAAAACGAATTCGATTGGATATTTTACCCGTTACAGAACAGACTTGATTAAAATCCTCTGTATTTCTTCCCAAATTGCATTTCATTTGAAATAACTGTCTGATTATATTTGAGATATTGTTGCTAGTCCGATTTACCCCGAAACCTCGGGAAAATCCGTCTAACGACCATATTTAAAAATGTTGTTATTAGTAAATATATAAGGTATTTGCGTAAGTTCTTAGTCATTTCCATAAAAACTTCTTATAATATTTAAAATATACAGCAGTTTTCATCAATCAAAATCAACTTAAAATAAACTATGCCGGTATAAGACACATTGACCTTATCGTGGCAGTGGCATGTAGTTGTTTTTGGCCTCAACTGCATGAAATTTTAGTATAGTACCTACTACAGTAACTCCTTTTATCTCGGCAGGTGCCGAGGTCAAGCTTTACAAAGATACGCATAAGTACAAGAACGTTTCGAATTTTATTGTTAAAGTAACTGACCACTGGACGTATGCTCAACCAAAGTATACGCACCATAACATAGCTTACCTGCACTACGTAATGTTTCTAGTCGGCGCTATTGCCGTGTCGGTATTAAACAAAAAAAAAGCAATTATCATATACACAAAAAACAAATTCGAAACAATACGTTTTCGTGAAGTTTATATATTTTTCAAGAATGCTTTTTGCTACATCAATTTTTCAAAGTTCGCCAAGCATGTGAATGTTGCCATAATAAAACTTTTAAGGGAATTGCGCGGAATATCACGAAATTTAATTCCAAAATTTACCGGAAAGATCGGTAATGAAAAGAAACTACATTTAACATTACTCAAAAGGGTGAAAGAAATTTGGCTCGATCGTAAGACATTAGGTCAACTACTCATTGCAGCTATAAATGAAAACAAAAATATTAGAATGCAGTGCAGATTAGAGTATTTAGCCAAAAATAGGCTTGCGCAATATGTAGAAGAATCCCAAAAGCTTATCAAAGAGAACCGTACGCGTTACGTTAGCTTTCAGCAACTGTATTTGGTGACTCAAAGAGAAAACGTTTTTCTCAAAAGTCATATCCAGAAACTAACAAATGAGAAAGATGAAGCTGAAAAGAACTTGATGGAATTGATAAATGAGGTCTACCAATCAAAAAATAACAATCTGAAAGCTAGTTGTACTCGTTTTATCGTACACACAAAGGATAATTTGTTAAACAGGGATGCCAGCGCAGAGATAAAAAAGTTTCTCCGGAAATCTAAGAAACCATCAACAAGTCTCTGTAGCGAAAAATCAGTTTCTAATTTAAGATTCAAATTGTCAAATACGAATAGTCTACCGGAGATTTTGCGCGACGATAGCAAACTAGACCGCTTGTTGTGCGACGGGCCCAAGCTCCGGGGGCTGCCAGGGGAATACGTTTGGACAGTGAAGGATAAAAATGGAATAATCGAAAAACTGTATGAATATAATTTTGAGACTGATTACGATAACGGTGATACAATAAGGAGAATAAGGGAGTATTCTGTCTACCACGACAAAGACTGCCTGCTAGATCACAAGAAGTAAGCATTTTCTTATATAATTCTGTAGTTCCAACATATTAACATCCACAGTATCGAATTGTAATAATATTTTTGTAACTTTTCCGTAGGGACTTGACAGAAGCGCGTGGAGCTAACCACATGTGATTCTGTTTAGTCCATTAGAGAAAATACTCTTTTACAGAGCAATTGTCCTCGCGTGTAATATCCATGGACTGATTTCTCTAATACGTCCATGGGAGTGTCTATAAATAATTTTACAAAGAAATACAGCTTAAAAGGAGTGAAAGCCATTAATTAAAATTAGAATTAGAACTTTTCTCGCTCAAGCTCTAGCTAGTGAATGATATGGTCTAAGTTTTTAAATAGGACAGGACTACACCTGCACTCGTGTTAATCTTAAGATACTAATAATAAGGTTTTGACCGAAACCTATTCGAGAGGATATTTCACCAATTGAAGGGCATATTATTTTTTTATTTGTTTCACACTGAGTAAAGCGGGGTGGGACGCTATTTAACATTAAAAGTAATCGTTTCTTAGCCCTACTTTGAAAATCGAAGTTCGAAGTAACTTTACACATCGCCTTTGTACATTAGTTTAATAACAATATTGTAATATTTAAAGGGGGGGGGGGGATCCTAAGTTTTGAATTATAGTACGGCGTATAGTAACCATCGGTGTACTATACTATGTGACCTTTCCTTTGTGGTTAAATCTATAATCCAACACCATTTGTTATTAATCTATGCCAATGGCTTTACTATTGCACCACTGCAAACTGCAATCGTTATGTAAATTACCGTCAAACGTGGATACTTTGGACACCGTGGGTATTTGGGCCACCGTGGACACTTGGGATAGTGTGGGTTACTTTTTGAAATTACGCTGGGAACACTGTCGCATTCCAGTGACAGATGGACCATAGACTAAAGAGCTCAGTGTTGCCAGCATAATTTCTAAAAGTAACCCACACTATCCCAAGTATCCACGTTGGCCCAAGTATTCACGTTTGACGGTATATTTGTTTATTTTCTAGCTTGCTGACAAATATACCAACTTGCCCTAGCTTAAGTGCGAGTGCCACGAGAATACGACTCGACATCAAACCCATACAGAATCACAGATTCCTATCCGGCTCCAAGGAGTTCAAAATCTTTTTGAGAAATAAACCCGGTCTCGTCCCGCGGGCGCAAGCGCCGCCACTAACTTGCGGGTGATATTGTTTGTAGAATTCTACAATTTTGAATGAATTTTGATTGTGAGATTAAATTATTTTATATTAATCGTTATGTTGTTGGTTCTTTATTGTTTGGTTACATACACAGTGCCGGATTAGCCAAGTAGCAAGAGTAGCAAATGCGACGGGTCCCGCACACCCACGTCTCTCACTGACATTTATTTCTACCAGTTTGTTTTATTTAGCACCCTAAACTTAAGAAATAACCTAAAACAAACCAAGGATCTCTTAATACATTGATACGGACCCCGCGCTGGCTTAATCCGGCACTTTACATACAGAACGTTGATTTGTTTGTTTGATGCCATTATAACAAAGGTGTACCCCAATTAAGGATTAAAATAAGCTTTAACTTTGTCAGTTTTGTGATGAAATGTACCTACATACATTGACGGCCGCAGAAGTTTCGGGCACCAAGGGTTCCTTACCACCGCACAGAATTCGCACATTAGGTATCATTATATTTCGATTCGAAATCGATTTCGAATCAAATCAGCTCGTGCTGAACTCACATTTAACCATTATTTACTACTTATTTGTGGTTTTTCTTCAGGGTTTGTACTATAATCATACCAAATTTGTCGGTTGTTTTACGGTTTTTACGAAAAAACTAAAATAAAAATACATTGAACAAAAACGTTCCTTGTATGGGGATCCCTTAAGGTTGTTGCAGACGTGACTGCTCGCTATGTGAGCAGGGGCCCTACTTTAGAAAACGAAGTTCGATTGAAATTACGAAATACGGCTGTCACAGGACTTATCTTAGATGAAACAGAGTAACTATAGTTAAATAGAAAACATTTTTTTCAATACCAGTACTATTTATTAAATCTTGGGTTAAAACATATACCTATAGATATATAATATTAATATATCCTACCTCTATGGGTAAAAACTCCAGATGCTCAATGTACGCACCCTTAGAATTATAGTGACCTAATTCAAAATTTATTTCTTTCGACTTCGAGTCATAAATTTATTACTATAGAGACCTAACTCGAAATTCAAAATTTGTTAATTAGGTCACTACAATTCTAAAGATGCGGATAATGAAATTCCAAAACGTTACAATTATATTAAGGTAGGTTCAAGGGATCTTGTAAAATAAACTGGCAGCACTGAGTAACTATTTGCTTTGACAGGTGGGTTAGATTTTTAAGAAGCCTTTAACCGTGCTTGTTTGCTAAAACAATTACAGTAAAACTTGTTGAGCGACTGACGGTAAGTGTGCAATCTACAAGAAATGTATAGTTATTTTTGCATCTTAGACACTGAGGTACGGCTCTTGTCATTGTAGGTAATTCTTCTTCTTCTTCTATTTATTTATGGCCTCTGTGACTGATTGCCAGCACAATTCTGCCAATGTCAAGATCCGAGCTTTGCACGCGTTAGAAATTTAAATTAAAATAAGAAAATACAATATACAATAGAACGCTAAACCTGAAGAAAAGGACAAACACAAAGCAACCATCACCGATATATTGATTGTTAAGAAAAAAGAATAGCAAAAAGTTTAAGAAACGGACACAATTATGTTAGAGTTTAATATTATTTTTGTCAATAAATTTACAAATTATAGCAACAATTTTTTTACTGTCAATGTGACATAGGAGAGACGATATATTAGTAGGAAGGGGGATAGAAGCTTTAGATAGAAGGTAATACAAATCACATGTGCTGTTATAAATGGGACAATTGAAGAATATATGGTCCACTGTTCCTATTTCATTTCCACAGTCACAAAGGGGAGAGACTCTAATTTTAAATCTATGGAGCTGTTCCGGCGAGCAAACACGTCCAAGCCGAAGCCTTATTATAACACTAGTATGTCTTTTAGAAATTGATCGATTTTTGAAGAACCAAGGCCTAGATGGAATCATGGGTTGAATATAAGAGTAATAAGTTTTTTTAGAGGAAGACCATCGAGCAGACCATTTTTTAATTAGGGAATTCGCAGGAATATGGCTTAGATCTGGAGAGAAAATTTTAAAAGAGGAATCATCTCCATGAATTACTGCTACCTTAGCTGCCTGATCTGCAGCTTCATTACCAGAGATATTGCAGTGACTAGGGACCCACACAAAAGAAACCTCCAAGTTAGACGAGTGGCACAAGAAGATACATTGTTTTAATTGACAAACAATGAAGTGACGAGCACAATTTTTAAGAGGATGGAGGGAAATGGCTTGAAGAGCACTAAGGCAGTCCGTGAAAATGACTGATCTAGGGATCTTATTGGCGAAAATGTGTTCCACAGCTTTCCACAGGGCAAGACATTCACCTGAGAAGACTGATGACTCTGGGGGAAGTTTAAACATGGCTGAATACTTAATCATAGGACAAACTACAGCACACCCGACACAGCCTAAATCTGAGAGTTTAGAAGCATCTGTGAAAAAAATTAAGTGGGAAGGGAAATGAGTTTTAACATATTTATTGAAGATAGAATTAGCAGTAGAAGAGTTTTTTGAAATACCGCAGTTATAGAAGACATTAGGAGGGTGAACTATTGCCTCAAATGGAATGGAGAAAAGAGGTAAGGCGAGGCTTCTCTGGACAGGAGCTCTCAGCGTTAAGACTTTTTCAAAGCTGATAACCAGTCTAGGTTTGTTTTTTTTCCGCCAGTACGGTTTGGAAGAGCAATATTGTTGAAGCAGTTTGAGTTTCGGGGTTAGAGGATGGGATGAAGAGGAAAAAACGTTGAACAAATAACGGTCCGATAAAAATTGCCTTCTGAGGTCAAGTGGAGGGTCCACACATTCAACAAGAATAGCTCTATTAGGGGAACATAACATGGCACCAGTGACCACACGGAGTGCTTTCATCTGAACTGATTCCAATGCTTTAAGAGCACCTTTGCTGCATGGCTCAAAAATAAAAGTGCCAAAATCGAGGTGGCTTCGGACCAAAGCGTTATACAAGAGTTTTTGGGAATAGGGATGCGCTCCCCACCAAACCCCAGAAAGGGCACGCAGAAGATTGATGTTTTTCTCGCACTTTTTTACAACATAGGAGAGGTGAGAGATTCCCGTCATACGCCTATCGAAAACTACTCCAAGAAATTTGATCGAATCAGAAATAGGAATTTCGACATTATTAAACTTAATAGGACACTGGGGGGAAAGACGGCTTCTAGAAAAAATAATAGAAGAGCTCTTAGAAGGAGACAGAGAAAGACCATGATAATCCAACCAGAGCTGTAGGGAGTTTAAGGCGACATTAAGGTTTTCTGAGGCTACAAGAGGACTTTTATCGTTGCTGTAAATGACTACATCGTCCGCATATTGCAGCAATCTGCAAGACATATTAACAGATTTGTCTAGATCAAGTGTGTACAAGTTATATAGAAGTGGGCTAAGGACAGAGCCCTGAGGAAGGCCCTTCCAAATGGATCTTTCCCCATTTATACTACCCTGCCATCTAACTCTTATAGTTCTTGACGTGAGAAGGCAGGAGACAAAGTTAACTACCTTCAGGGGGATGCTCAGCTTAGACATTTTGTCCCTGAGCACCGAAAGCAGGACATTGTCGTACGCCGCCGACACATCAAGAAACGCGGCCGCTATAGATTCTCCTCGAGAGAATGCAAGACGAATATCCACTGATAGAATGCAGTGACTGTCTGAGACGCTCTTGCCCTTTCGAAACCCAAATTGCATACGAGAGAGGATATTTTCACTTTCAATGAACCAGTCCAAGCGATTTTTAAGTAAGTGCTCAGCAACTTTACACAAGGCAGACGAAAGCGCAATTGGACGATAAGATGAAGCCAGACTCGAATCCTTCCCGGGTTTGAGAATGGGAATTACAAACTGCTCCTTCCAAGATTCCGGAACGCAGCCCCCATCAAACATAAAATTCACAAGGTTCAGATAGTATAGGAGAGTTTCAGAATTCGTTTTTGCCAAGAATGAGTACACAATACCGTCTGGGCCTGGAGCGGAATCAGTAAGAGTCTCCAGCACACACCGAAGCTCAGATAATTGGAATGCAGAGCTCAAAAAGTTATCATTTAACGGAGGAAAAGAAGATTCAGATGTAGATAATTCTGACAAATCAGGAACATAAGGAGGGGCCAATTTATCTAAAAAAGAATCCATCCACGAGGGAGTAGAAGAAAATGAGGAAGTAGTAGGAGAAGCGTCACGAGAAGACCGAAAAATTTTCAATTTACGCCACACGATTGAGGGGGGCGTAGATGGCGATATGGATTCACAAAATAAACTCCATCCTTTCTTTTTTTTTATATGAAGAATTTTTTTTGCTCTTGCCTGAGCACGCTTATATATTATAAATTTTGGCATTGACATGTCAGAACAAAAGGATAATTCTGCCTCTTTCCGCTCATTCACTATGGACGTGCAGTCCGAGTCCCACCAAGGAAGGGAAGGACGACGATTAACACAAGCATTTTTTAAAGGGATTGATTCCTCTGCAGATGATAAAAGACAATTAGAGAAAAGAGAATAAAGTTCTAAGTAATTATCAGAAGAAACAGGAGGGAGAGCACTTACTTTGCTGTCGACAAGGGCAACGTACGAAGGCCAGTCAGCTTTCAGTAATCTAAACCTTTGTAAAGGGGGACACGGGGGAGGAACAGAAAAATCAGTAACATAAGAAATAAAAATCGGGAAATGATCGCTTCCATAGCTAGTGTGACAAATGTCCCAAGTACAAAGAGATGCTAGGGAAGGTGAACACAAGGATATATCCACCGCTGAAGGATTTTGTGAGGGGGAAACACGTCGCGTAGGCCTACCGTCATTCAGAATGCACAGATTTTGAGAGTCCAAAGAGTCCACGAGTCTACGACCAGCAGAATCAAGACAGTGGGAGCCCCAAAGAGGACTGTGACAGTTGAAATCCCCAAGGATAAGTAGGGGACCAGGAACAGAAGCAACATGCCTCCAAAAATCTGAAATAATACCAGGGTTGGGGTGTGGGATGTAAACAGACATGACAGATATATTCAAAACTCTACAGGCAACAACGTTAAAAGAAGGATGAGAGGGTAAATCGAACCGAGAAAAACTAAGACCATTTTTTATTAAGAGGGCACAACCATCATACCCATTAGGGTTATCTTGTCTAAGGCAAACAAAACCAGGAAATCTAAAATTATTACAAGGCTTTAACCACGTTTCAGCTAAAGCAATGATGGCCGCGTTACAATCATTATTAATTGAGAGGAGGTCAGCCTTGTTACGGCTGATACTCCTACTGTTCCATTGAACGATATTGAGAGCCATTATGAGACCGGCCAACAGGCTCAGATCCCTTAGGTAAAAGTGAATACAATAATCTCAAGAAATCGGCAGCGTTGGACGGTAAAGTAAAAGAGTTGTTAGCAAACATTTCAATGACTGAGGACACAATTGACAGAAGAGCAGAAACGAAATCAGAACGGGTATTGGGCAAGTCAGGGTTTTGGAAAACGCCATGATGATTGCCTTCGGGGGCCTTTGAGAATGCCACACCATTGCCAGGTAGAGATTGATTGAAGCCTTCTATTACGGCATTATGGGCTTGTTGGTCATACCCATGAGACGAGGCAGGAGCGCGTTGCTTTCTCTGACTAAATACGGTTTTTTTGTAGGAGTTTTGCTGACTAACAACTTCATTGAAAGGACGCTTAGAGGTTGGGTGTTTTTTTTCAGCATCCGCATAAGAAATTCCCTCACCAGACATAGTCAGCTTGATAGAATGCTGTCTCACAAATTCGGGGCAATTTTTGTCGGTAGCTTTGTGCCGCCCGGAGCAATGAAGGCAACTCACATTGTGATCAGGAACACGACATTCATTAGCATCGTGAGGTTGGGCGCATTTAGCACAGCGCGGCTGAGACCGGCACTGAGCTTTAACGTGTCCAAATCTACAGCATTTAAAACATTGGACTGTTGGAAAATTATATATAGACACCTCTAGTGAACAGTTAAAAAGGAAAACTCTCTGAGGAAGAGACTGACCATCGAAGGTCAATACCACAGTTTCCGAAGGGGCCCACTGAGGGACACCACCGCTAAGATCTCTGACTTTATAATTCAGGCGCCTGGCCTTTATAACCTTTCCGAACCCATGAGGAGTTACCATTAGATCTGGGAGCTCCTCATTAGAAAAGTCCTTAGGGACACCCCTAACTATCCCAGTTCGCGAGACATTAAAAGAGGGGATGAACGACCTGTATTTTGCAGTTTCGATAACTGGATTTATGAGGAAGTCATTAGCTTTAACCGCGCTAATGAATTCCACACCCATCCTGTTCCTACCAATTTTTTTTATACCGCCTTCCTTAATACCTGAAACCTTTTTGGCAAACAAGAATTGACCAAACTTTATATGGTTTATATGGACACCCGAGTCCGGCTCCGCAACTTCGCGAACAACGTGAACCACAAAAGGCCCGCTATCCGATAAAATGTAAGCATTTCGGTGGGGCGACGGCGAATTTGTTGGGCTCTGCGAGTGACGCTGCGACTGATTAGGCGCAGATTGAGCAAGAGGAATTATGTTTTGTGAGTCATGCTGAGGCACGGAGACTGACTCAGAACGTAACATTTTCGGCGGCTCTGTAGGCTCGGGGGAACTTGACTCATTGGCGATAGCCGAATGATCTCTTTTCCTAACAGGAACTGACTCTTCAATGTCCAAATAGCACGAAGGGGACGGAGGGTCCTCAATAATCTCCATTGAGTGTTCCGGAGAAGATAACCCCGACACCGGGTCAGTGATCCCGGGGTCAAAGTTACCACCAGACGCCATGATGCGACGCGGAACAGCCGGCAACAATCTCACATTAGAGATACTGCCGGCTCCTCCGGCAACAATCACTTACCCGTATATTATAATATACAAACCAACACCAACCAAACACCCACAACAAAACTACACACAAAAAACTACAGGTTTAACGCGTAAAAAATCCACAAGAACTTGAGAGCTCAAATCCGACAACGTGCGCCACTCAAATCCGAAGGTAGAATCCTGTAGGTAATTTATTTATACTAATTAACTTCGCTTTCTCTCGCTTTGCACCACAGACTAAGAAGTAGGAGTTTGCACAGTTTGCACAGATTGTACTTAAGATTGTGTCTAGAAATAAAGATTGGTAGGTAGGTACGTGCACGGTGTGTGGTGTGTGACATTATCGCTGTTGCCATCATGATGCTATAAAAATATAGCAAAAAAAAAACAATAGGATGTTGTGATAAGTAACGTTTATTTCATTATTGCCGAGTACCCATTACAGAGCTCAGTTTGGGACTAGATCGATTTATATTCATGAGGTCCTGATATTTAATTATTTTATTTTTTAAGGTGTGGGTTAAAGTTATACCTAACTCCTGTGTATATATATATTCATATTCGATGTTTGAAATTCTAATTAACATTATTAATGCGACACAATGTATTCGGTTTTTTTACAGCACAAAAAACGTAAGCAAACAAATCGATGTATTTTTTTTAAAACGTTATGCATGTGTATTGATTTCAAGGTTCTGGACCTGAAATATGAAAAAATCTGCCTTATGGTACGACCTAGTCCGTCCGTCTGTCATAGCGGTATATTTCGGCAACTACTTTACTAATAGGGTTTCTAAACGAGCAACATTTTCACGGCAATGTGTGGCCAGCAACTATACGCATCTTGCTCTAACTTACGAAGTAAGTAAGATAGCACTAGTTGCCGGCCACAAATTGCAGCAAAACATGGCCCGTTTAGAAGCCCCTTAACGACATTTAATTTGAAATTTCGAATAGTTTTAAATAGTACTTGGGTGAATTGCAAAATTAGTGTTTATAGTTAGGGGCTTAATGAGACAACGTTACCTTCCTTCATTGTTTTCCTTTGTGTAACGAAAGTTATGTATGTTATATGACAAATTTTCGTTACACAAAGGAAAAAATTAAGGATTGTTAAGGATTTTTTAATTGAGTCCTTGACTATGTAGCAACAATATTTTTGCAATTCACCCACTTGATAAAAATAAACAAAAGATTTATTGCGAAAGGAGCCAAAATGTAGGTCTGAATTTCAAAGTTCGGTCCCGGTATTCAAATGCTTCCTGACGAGTGTCTTGAATGAACTTGAAACTTAAAATATGTTTTTAGACCCATGAATTCGTTACGAGGAATCGAGGCAAGCTCTATTAATTGGAAAACTATACGGAAGGAAGGCCTGGATTTAGACTACGCTGTTGCAATACCAAGAACAATAGCTAGTAATATTTTGAAGGAGCTAGAAAGTACAATTGAATATTTCTCGGGGGACCTTTCAAAAATAACGTAAATCATTATTTTTGTATTAGCTTTTCTCACAGTCACTGTTGCTTCCGAATCTTATAAAATACATGTTATTTCTTTTTGAACCATAAAAAAGTGCATGCGTTATGCCTGAATGTAAAAAGCGCTTCTTATTCTGTCTCTTGCTTTATAATCTTGGTTTTCATTCTTACTTAGGGTCTTTGGAAAAATATATCCCTTGCCTCGACAACAAGTAGCCTACGGAGATCCAGGTATAACGTACAGGTATTCAGGAAAAACTATTCCTGCGCTACAGTGGCCAGCGCCTGTTTTGGCATTGAGGAACTTTCTAGAAGCAATCAAAGGGATAAAATATGATTTTGTGTTAGTAAACAAGTACGTAATTTGACAGTTAATGCATACTTATACTACAAAATGGGACTTAATATTCTTATTAGCGTAATGTAACATTCTCGAAATTTCGACTGTAATAACAGCCGAGGTCATGAGAAGAGTGAAGGGGAGGTCTGTTGCTAGTTGCTAACCACCAAAACCAATAAAATGCGCGTAAGTAGAAAAACACACATCTCTCTCAACTTAACTCTTCCTGCGTGGCCACGACTGTATAATAGCAATGTAATACTATATCTAATTATCGAGGCAAATGTTACATATTACTCGAATAAGTCCCGTTTTATAATATTCTCACAAGTTGTGTGAGTAAAATGCAGTTTAAAATGCATGTTCAAAAGAGCTACAACTGCACTGATACTCAGGTACAGAAATGGAAACGACCATATGGGCGAACACAGAGACAACGAACCGGAACTGGATCCAGACTTCCCAATAGCTTCTATATCTCTGGGACAACAAAGACAATTCGTCCTCAAACACAAAGATGCACGAAAACCGGGCCCAGACAAAAAAGCAATACCACCAGGTGAATTATTTATTTTAAATCTTCATACTTATTGATAGTTACAGAATCATCAATATTCCTGAGCTTGTTGAACATGTAGCGCAACAAACGTGCCTCGTACGTAACTGTTTGTTTGGCTTTTGTATTAGCATCTTCTTCTTGAAAGGGGCTTTCGATTACGGTGCTCACACGGCGGCCGTACGTCTCACAACCCTCTAGAAACTGCAGGCAGTCCCTTATTGTATTATCCTTGACGACAATTAAGTGTTTAGATAGGTTCTCTAGAAAAGATAAAAAACAACGTTTGGTATAGAACCACGTGTCAGTCCCGAGCCTCTTGTTGAATGGCTCTAGAGACTTAATAACTCTTGATATCCCAAACTCGTAGTTGCCTTTAGCACAATACAAAGTGCCAATGACTAAGTTTACAATGCACAAGTGGTAGAACTTCTTTTGAGGGTCTTCAAATATTTGCTGCTCTTCCTCTTTCTCAATTTTACGCATGATATCTTCCGCTTCTTCGTTTTGGGATGTCATGATATAAGATACGCATAGGTTAGCCAAAACGACTGCGCTGATGTCTAAAATGTTGTCGTACTGTTTCTTGACGATCGGTTCGTAGAAACTGGCCGCCTCCTTGTATTTGTTCTCCTGCATGAAAAGGACGTGCGCGACATTGAGCCGCCACACATCCGATTCGTTGCAAAATTCAACGGATTTGCGGAAGATCTTCTCGACCTGGCCGTAGTTTTCCATATCCCAATAGATTTTTGCCTGCGCCATCACCACCGGTATATACCTTTCCAATGCTTCTTCATACTCCACGACAGCTTTCTTCACTTGATCGTTATCTCCTTGCGATCGACTCTCTTGAACAACTTTTGTAAGTTTCCTTAGCTGTTCAGCATGTTTCGAAGCAATGTCTTCATATTTCTGAAAAGCCTCTTCGGGTGAAGTTTGGCTTGTTATAATAGCATCCAGAAAGTCATACAAATACGGGGTCAAGTATTTGTACGTGAACTGAGCGTTTTCAGCCAAAACATCCGCTGCTAGATCATAATACTCGAATTTGCAGTAAAGAAGCAATAAATTGGCAAATGTTTCTGGTGGAAAAGGGTCTTGTTGCAGTAGAAAGTGTAGTTTCTCGAACCCGTCAGTCGGTTTGATATCAATAGACGTCAAGGCAACATTATGTAATGTTACAGCGTCTAGCTCGTGCTCCTGTCTGGGAGGCATGTCGGCGAGAGCTTCCCTGGCGGCTTCAACGTTCTTTAATTGGTACTCGATAGCCGCCTTTAGATTGAACACCTCAGTGAGCGCAGTCTCATGAAGTGTTAGCGTGTTGCCCACCGACTTGACCTCGGAGGTCTCTGCTTGCATACCCACAGCTAATTCCGGGTGGTCGCGAATACCTCTTTCTATTACAAGAGTAATGTGTTTCAAAGCTTGAGGGTACTCTTTAAGTTTAAAATAACAAAGTGCCACGTTATAATGAAGGTGTGCATTAAAACCCAAAACGCTGAGGCTTCGCGAAAACTTCTGCAAGGCCTCCTCGTACTGGTTGTCTTTGTACAATAAGCACCCGAGGTTAATGTCTTTGTCGACGTCATCCTGAATGTACGATTCTACGAGACCTTTGGCTGCGATGGTATCTTCTTCACCATATTTTATAGCAGATTGTAATTTTATGACAGTTCTTTCTAGTTCTGGAGCGGTGATCTGCATGGTTATTTTGTAAGATTCGTCGAACAAGGATGCTTCGTACAGCGCTTGTGCGAAGTAGAGTTTGTATTCCGGCACATCAGGGTGCATGGCCGAAAGTTGCTCATAGCAGTTAGCAGCTTCGACAAATGCCTGTGTTCTGTAGTAGCAGTACCCCAGCAAGGACAGTCCTGCTCGATTGGGGTTGAAGTTAATGGCTTCATTAAGTGCTTTAATAGCGTCCTCGTACCTCGTTTCCTTTATCTGAAACATCAAAGGCCTAAAATCAATAGACTTATACAGGTTTAAACTTGCTCAACGTTTGTTTACTTAAATAAATAAATGTCTGGCACATGCTGCTAGTGAATGCTCCCTGTTAGTGTGATATCTATATGATATGCACAGTAAATGCACTTAGATAAGTCTTACATGTGTATGTCCTTAATGTACGAATGTACAAATAGGTTATATATGTATAAATAGGTTATATATGTATAAATAGGTTGAGTGGCTGGCATCCTTTGCTTTGAGGTACTTTAACGTTATTATGGCGCGAGAAATATATGTACTTAATTAAATATATAAACGTGATAATTATTGATCACTGAAATAAGGACGAAAAATTGTGAAATATTCGATATTTGAACCAAAGCCCCCAATAAATTGAATAATTTGTGTACTTATGCTATCATATTGACGTAATATTCTTGGTTAGATTTTAATCTATTCCTATTTAGTTATAAAGTAATTGTTCAGTTAATGTTGATTAATGCTGTGGAATGTGTTTGACGTCATTCTTTAAAGTGTTTCTTTTATTATCTACATCCCTTTGTTAAACCTTCACAGTTACAATAAGACTATCGGTTTTAAAATCAAGCTCAAGAACAGTTTGGTTATCTTGTTAGATGTGTATCAATATTTTACTGTCGTAAACATCCTGATGTCTAACTTTTTCAAGTAAATCACTATTAAAAAATAGTTTAATATGTAAGTAGGTACGGTACTTTTACGGTTAGGTACAGTTTACAGTTTTCCAAACAAAGTTTGCAAAATAAAAAAAATACGTTCCTAAGTAAATATGTGTTAAGTTTTAATCAAACTAAATATTAATAAAAAAATCCGAAAGGGATCTTATAATACCAAATAAAGGTGAACTTATTAAGTCGTGCTAAATACCTATTGCTTCTAAATTACGTAAGAATTATAAAAGGCGCAAACCGGAATTACCTTGAAACTATTTAATCCTGACATAACACTTATTGACTGATATACTTTAATATTACAAATGCGAAAGTAACGTTTGTTTATCATTTATTTACTTAACCTGATTTAATAAAAAATATAAAATTCTATTAGGCTACAAAAGGTGAACTTGATGCCTATAGTGGCATTCTTTATTATCAAGCCGCAATGAGCAAGGGAAGACGTGACAGTTTCACCATATACTTACGTCAAAGTGCATATCGACGACCGTAATCTAAATTGACGTAAGGGACAAATGGCTACTTTTCAGGAGAGCCAAAAAACTGTTTTTTTTTTCATTTTAAATTCATATTTTTTTTGTTTGTTTACGTATCATGTAACTGATAATAGCCAATTACTTATTTTCTTTAACCCTTTAACTACAAATAATTCAATTTATCATTTAACGCTTAGTTACTGAGATAGCATGTCCCTTACGTCAAAAAAAATAATTCATTATGTCCAATACACCCTTCTTCAACAGTTGACTTTAGAGTGAATTTGATGTATCTACAAATAAATTGAAAGAAACGAAATTAAAGTGGTCGTAACTCCATTGAAACTAATCAATGACAGGGCGTAAAAGGTACATGGGAAATTATCTTAGGTGAAATAATAAACCAAAACATAAAATGTAAATGTGTTATTATGAAAAATTAAGAGATCAATCATGTAAGTATAGACATAATTTGCCAGAGCTCGGAATCGCAATTATGTAGTGGTACTTGTGTGTTTACAGGACTTTCACTATTTAAATCTTCATTTTTCTTTTACTATCGGCAATATACAAGGTTTTTAATTAAAGTGAAGTGTTCTGAAGAAGTAATAGAGATGAGACAATTCTTATGAAAGTTATTCGTTGCTCTCGTGTTATTGTAAACGAGTGTTTTTATAATATATATTGCAACGATACATCACTATTATATTATACGCCATTATGAGCTCTCTTTAATACGTCGATAGCTAGTAACAAGTAATAAAATAAAACAAAATACACTATTCGGTGTAAAAACGATTAGAAATGTAAAAACATAAGCAATTTTAATTCGACAGGATCAATTAGAACTTAATAATAGTAGTACAATTAGGCCAAATGCTATCTTAATAGGGTCGAAATACTTACTGGTGTTCAGATACCAGCGTTGTATAAACGGACCAAAAATTCTTAAAATAAACTTAATAAAGGACCAAACTATTGTTTAAAGTATAGATTAGTACTTTAAACAATAATTTGGTCCTCTATTAAGTTTATTTTAACAAAATAGCACACAAGTAACTTAGTTATGTCGCAATACCAAGAATGAATAGATATATTTTAATGTATTTAGAAACGTAACAAAGTATTTTGGTTAGCAGAGCATTTCTAAAGACTTGAAAAATAATATACCTACATAAGAAGACACAAACACGGTAATTGCATGTAGCCGAAACCTTGATATTTTATTAAATAAAATACTTACTGCAATAACTCTTCTCGATCCCGCAGTAATTTATTGCGTCGAGCTAAGAGTGATTCAATACTGTTCCTATTCATCGTTATCAAATCTCGGTTGCCTTCCTTATTATTAAGTACTTAAACGTGCGTGAAGACGGGTGCTCGTGCAAAACAGAACTGAGCAAGCAGCGGCAGCACTCAATTCAGTGTAGCCAGGTGTAATTTGAAAAACGAATAGTTTTTTTATCAGTAGAACATACCTTTGAATAAACGATTATAAAACTGTTTTTTTCTTGTTCGTATGTATGTATGTAAACGCTTTATTGGAAAACTAACAATTGAATTATGTATAGAGTATTCTCATTAAAACCATTTTATTTTATTTCTATTGAAAAATTATAGTTGTCACGTGTCGTGTTTATTGTAAATACTTTATACTCTGTTTGCACAAACAAACAAACCCTTGGAATATTATTTTAAATGCATTTATAGCCATATTTTCAATCGAAGTCCAAGGCTCAAAAATCAAAAGATTGTCAAGAAAATTCAGTAGATTTCCTAAAAATCAGATGAAGCGGCAACATTGTCAACCACTACCAGGAGCGACATGCTCCTTCTGCAATGTTTTTGATACACGAGGTGATAGTGAGATCTCTTTCACCCTCAAGCCACTTTAAGTGCGTTAGACTAATTTAGCTATATTGACGAACACTTCGTATGCCATCTAACGAAAGAGATAACGCTTACATTTTTGGTAATAGTTAAAATTTTGCAGCTATGTTTTAATGTAAGGGACGGTAGTTTTGACATTTAACTTGTGAAAAAATGTCGTATATACTCTTAGCAAACATTTGAAACAATTACAAATTACCGTAAGGGTCACTGTTGCCTTACATTTGTGAAAGCAAAACTGCGTATCGTACAATTGCTTAAGTACAGAATAGTCTTTTACGACGTAGATAAATTTAGAAAATTATAGTTACATCTAATTGTGATAGAATGAATTTTGTTTTTGTAGATAATTTTGAGAACGTTAAATGATGTATCGGACCTTTACTTATTTAATGGCTCCTTACAGCGTTAGGTAAATTGCGAATATGAATGTTACACCAAGAAGTAAATGAACTTTTTTTTATTGCTATCGATACGTCGTATTTGTTTGAAATACGGAGTCAAAGTAACATTTTTTTAAGGCTGTAAGGGGCATGTTTTTTAAGGCTATTGAGATGTCACCTATACCAATCGATAGAGAAAAAAAAACTGAACAGAACTCCATTCATAACTCATTTTCGCCATTTTGTCCCTTACGTCAATTTAGATTACGGTCGTCGATATGAGTTGACAGCTATTCCAATCCCTAACTAATCGCGGTTTCATAACACCAGGTGACATTTGGAAAAAGTGATGTCTGAAAGCCATTTTTTTTTGTTCTTACATTTCAAAAGAACGCAAGAAGAAAGAAGGAGAAAGTGGTTAAGTAACTAATTAATCGAAAGCAAGCTTTAAACCCCCCCCCCCCCCCGATTGCTTTTTTTGATGTTGTCGTCAACATAATGTTATTATTATAGTGTCAATAATCATTTTTATCCGCATAACTTTGATTAAAGTATTATAGCCTATGTCCCCACCTTCTATACTGCCACAACCAAGACGAATCTAACGACAGCTCAGTCTTCAAAATCGGGCCGTTTCGGCTACAAGGAGGTTACAATGGAACGGACATACGGACATACGGCTACAAGCGTTAATTTGGGACCCATTTCAAGAAAAATATGCTTGAAGTCGTCTATGTCATTAGAGATGTCAAGTCATTTGTAACTTTTAGAAAACTCAACGTTATTGTAGTAGAATGTCAGATTGACTTTGGACCTAAGGTGGGTACCAAATTTAATCACGTGACTATACCTACATAGTTACATACATATACATACATACGCGCGAAAAACAAAGTCCAACGCAGACAGACTCACGGGTCAACCAATGTTGCAATGTACTAAGAAATTATAGTATAGATGGTAGAATTCGTTTATGTTTAGATAACCACTATCTTCGGTTCGTTAATCTAATCTCTCGCTAACGGCACGTATAGGGTTTTATCAAGTTTGGAAAACGACAAGGTAAAGCCGTTTATCGCGTAACGAATCACTGGTAACACTGAAGCAATTCCGAAATTTCTGATTCTCCTCTCACTCTTCGTTGTGACTGAATCGAGAAAAACGTAGAGCTGACTTTGAACATCTCGCACAAGACTAATACTTAACCGTATTAACTCAAAAAAATACATTTTGTAGTTAAGTGACATCGTATTGTTTTCTTATCTGCGGGTTGGTATCATCAAACCGCGATTAGAATACACTTCGGAAGTACCGTTAGCACAAAAGTACAAATAAAAAATAAACATAATTAATTATAAGTCAATATATGATATCTTCATAGTTAAACTGCAGACACTTATAGATAAAAGATTTGCAAAGAATTCAAGATCATAATCGTTCACAACGTATAAAAAATCTACCTATTCTTGGTAAATGCTATATTCATTTGTTTTATAAAAAAATATTAAAGTTATAAAAGTAATAATAATGATAATATCAGGGGACAATGTCACCCCAATTGACCTAGTCCCAAACTAAGCCCAAGGCTTGTATTATGGGTACTAGACAACGATATTATATAAATACTTAAATAGAGAAATATATACTTAAATACATAGAAAACATCCATGACTCAGGAACAAATATTCGCGCTCAACACACTAATATCTGCCCTTACCGGGATTTGAACCCAGGACCGCTAGCTAAATAAATCAATGTCATTATTTTCAACATAATTTGCATGTTACCGAATCGCTGTACCTATCGAAAATTAATTTGTATAGTGTACAATATGAATCGTGGTAAACTATTAAACAGTCGGTGCTGAGAAATCGTCATACCTTAGGTAGGTACCTAATAATGAAAATAATAAAACGGAAGTTCCTCTGAAGTCAATTTCTAATGATGATGATGATAATGGTATGTTGATGGTCTTTCTAAGTGTAATGTTATTTTGATGGCGTTCCTAAATATAACGACTTACTTATTACATTATTAGTTTTTTTTTCAAGTAGGTAATATAATTTACGTTTTTGTTCCAAACTTTATAACTTCTTTGTAAAGCAATAAGTATTTTCATTTATCTGCACACTCTACCATTGACAATGTCATTTCATGCATTAATTCAAAAACGACATATGTGCTCAATTGTATTCTAATCGCGGTTTGATAATAAACCCATCACATTTTTAACTTTCCAGAAACCGAGAGATGGCGTAAAAGGTCTTCCTTACCTTTTCAATTGTCAGTGCAGTTCGGAAATTGACGTGTTAATTAGAGATACGACTTGAACTGATGAATTGTCTATAAGTATAGTATTATTGTCAATTTAACACTGTGTCATATCAATCAAAATACTACGACATAAGTCTAGAACCCTTTTCTGAGAACAAGAAATATAGTATAACTCTAAATAGTATTAGGACCGACTCTTAAATTCGCAGAAAATGCATAATAAAAAATAAAAAATATTAATAGTGCACAATTACATCAACGTTACAAAAATAACTAAATACTATAATAAAGTTGTCATCAGTAGGTAGTTATGGTTTTATGAAACTTTATAACCTAGCTTAAAAAGGTATCGAGTTAATACTGTGTTAAATATAATGTACGATCTATATTTGGAAAACATGTCAGTTGTTTGATTATCGTTATTTCCGTGTGCTCGTTTTAAATTGATAATGATGCTCGGTTAAGTATTCTATAAAAACCGTGATAACTTTGGTGTCATGTATATATTGTTAGGTATCATTGGAGCCATTTTATCTGATAATATAACGACCACTATATTTTCCAATATTCGGGTAAGTAATACTTGTACAATAAGGATGTATGTTGGTACCTACGTTAGGTATAGATCTATCTCTTCTCAACATGGACTCCTATTGGAAAGCGGTAGCCGGTGTGGAGGCCCTACTTTAATCTTCACCACATTTTTGCCTGTGCATGCCGGTTTCTACATGGAAAACGGAACGTGTAGTTGGTAAAACTGTTGGTAAAATGCTCCATGTACAAACCGCTCGGTGTTCTGTGTACAAACCGGCCTGCGCAAGCAAAACCTTGGTAAAGCTTGTGCGTGTGGTAAGAGCATAAAAATCGAAAAGTTACGTTAGCTTCATCCCTTTCTCTCAGTTTAGTCTCGAATGACGAGTGACGGATGGAGCTAACGTAATTTTGAACTTCGGTTTTCAAAGTAGGGCTTCAGCTAACAGACTGGGCCTAGCCTTTTTGAAGATGAAAAAAATGTAGTAGGTACCTAGGCACTTTCACAAGCTGTTACATATTGTACCCATCTCAGTCTACCAACGTTTCCCGACAAAACATGCAACTAAAGTCGGTTGGTACGTATCTGTACATTTTTATTTGGCCTAAGGAAATTTGACAACTTAAGGAGGTCGGGTAATAATAATGAGTTCGCCTTCGAGGTTAAAGGAATCTTTCATCGCCCAGATTAAACTACATGGTTATATTTTAAAATAACAACAACCTGTATTTGCTTATTTAATCACAAACAAATATTATTGTGAAATACCAAGCAGTAAAATCTAATGCGCGGTACCTATAACACATGCCATTTGTTTGCAAATTGCTATTACATACAAAGTTACTCACCATTGTGTATATTGTTTTAGTATATTGACCATCTTTTATGTGCAAATAATCCATATTTTCTTATATTTTATGCAATTGCAAACCAATCGTCATCAAAGGCACTATTTCAACCACATTTCAACTTATGTCATTGTTTACTAAACCTTGTTACCATAGTTACCATACCCACTTCATACCTACTTTAACGTCCACAAACGCCTGCGGAAATACCTGCCCTGAAATAATAAATACCTACCCTCAACTCCAACTCACATTATTTCTTTTTGTTTTCAGTAAAAATTGACTTGGAGCACGGAAGTATATTGTTCATGAATCCTCCAACGAATGAAATCTGGTATCATTCGTTACCCACGAGAAAGAAGTTACTAGGTGTTAGAATAAACTTAACCTTCAGAAAAATGCGGTTGAAGTAAAGACTTTAAAGCTCCTTTTTTATTTAATTATGTACCTAGTTACCCCTCCCCTCTCCTATTTCCATCTGTGCTTCATTTTAGTTTAGACTTAATTAAATCTACCTCCTTCATTATACGTACTTTAGATGTAAATAAAAATGTTTTTTTTATTAATTTATTATTTAACCTGGTTATTGGAATATTCAGAAAAGGTTAAAAATTGGAAAATATATATATTCCTTTATACAGTGAATTTTGATCTCACGAGCTCGTCACGTTGTTCACAATATTAGGCTGAATGCGCCAACTCTATAGACACAATGTAATATGACAGCGAAAAAGTTTATATGTCATTCATTGTTTTGGGTTTTAGTCACAGGAAATCGAAAAGCCTACAAAAATTCAATTGATTAAAAAAGTATTTTCCTTATTAATCGAAGCTCTCAACAGTACAAATTTACTTTCAAGGTAAGTTCATCGACCGTATTTTACTGTAGAACCTACAGAATATCGACGTTGAAGTGGTTATACTGTGTACCAGTTGGTTTTAACATTTCAATAATTCATATTATATTCATTTAGTTATCAGCGATAGTCTCAACTCAAGTACATGCTGATAACGGTAGCCTATATAACGGTGGAATCCGTTGAACGGCAGCCGTTAACGACGAATACTGCGATGAATGCTTTTGTCTATACTGAACTTAATACGTTCGATTTGAATTTTTCGCTGAAATGGGCTGAGGTCGGTCGCAGCGATAGTTTCGGGAGAGTCTACGAGTGCCGAGCGCTAAAACTAGTTTGAATACTTTTGGTTGAGTCAAGATGTGGTTCGGTCCTAATCTGCAGCGGTCTTATAAGTACATAATGTTTGCATCGAAGATGCCGTCGCTGCGCATGGAGCAGAGCGAGCTGAAGTGCAAGAATGGCTGCGACTACTTCGGCAACCCACAGTGGCAGGGGTACTGCTCGCAGTGCCACAGGGAACAGATGGCCAAGCTACGTAGAGCAGGTATTTACGTCTTTGTACTTTTATTAACTCTTTAGCTCCTGTTCTTTGTTTTATACAAAGTGTAAATACTGTAAAAAGGCTTATGTTTATCGCGGGCAGTGAATGTGTTCCATTTATTTGCTTTTTAGAGCTTTATTTGCATAGACATAAAAACATTATAAATTATATAGATAAGCAATGGTTTCACAATGAATTTTGCTTATTTACAAGCAATAATTTTATGGTTAGCTTCCCGTAAGTAGAATAATTCTTTGAGAATTTTAGGTTAAATCCTCATAATTAATGTTTATTGGGTTGTTTTTTGCATTAACCCATTATTGCCCAAAATTAAACTGAATATTTTTTTTGTTTTTATTGCAACAATAGTAACCAATAACCTACGAACTAATCATATTTATTAAGAAAATCCAAAATGAAATGATAACTTTTTTGTGCTATAACTAGCTTTATTAACATCTAATTCGATTTTCTTAATGCATAATTCATGTGGCATAGAAATTAAGAGACATCTATGACCATAATGAGCAATGATATCAATTGAGACCAGAAAAACCACTGAAATCTCACTTTTATTAGCTGTACCCGTGCGAGTACAGTGGGCGATAAAGGGTTAATAGCCTATCACTCGTCTTATTATGCGTCTCATTAGAGTATTTATAATTGTTTCTTGTGTTTAATATAAGTACATCCATATTTTTATTTGACTATTAGTACTAAATAATCATGCTCTTCCTCTAAGCCAGTATTTTTTTAATAATATTGTTTTTCATTGGATTCCGTACATTAAAAAGAAAAAAAAGCATCAGCAGGACAGACACGTTATTTTTAATTAAACACTAAATCCATAATTATCAATGGTTCTAAAATATAAAGCAAAGAAAACACATTAGTTTACTGTCAAAAAAAAACAAGAACAAACCAAAATTATATAATTTCCACCATAATCCTGTGTTTGTTCTTTAGCAGGGGCTTAAGAGCTCTCTTTTAATTTGTATATGTAATATTCACTGCGACGACATTCCACTGACGAGAGTCATGTTGCTACACAAACTTAAGTGCTTTTTAGAACCCATTGTCAAACCCTTTTCTTTCTGCCTATCGCCCTGAGGGCCCACATTTTACAAACAAGGAGGTTTAGCGCACAGAAATTTAAATCTACCACCAAGGAAACAAAGTACAATTACTTTTGCTGTCAAATGTTATTGTTAATTATGAAACAATGATAAATTAACTTTAGCTTTGTTACAATACAGTTAAAAAGACAATTGCGTTGATTATGTACCTCATATCGCACACCGGGCCTCACGAGGCTATGGCATCTGTGCCAGAACGATGAATCTTAAAATGTTAACAATCTTGTTGTAGAAAAAAAACTTCTAAGTTTCTTTTGTCTAACTAATAAGATGCTATTCTAATAGGAGAAACTATGTGTATTTTAAATACTACATTAATTTCATTGTAATTTTTTTGCCACACTAAGTAACGCTGTAGAGACTGACTAGCATAATCATGTTTTAGGAGTAGGGGGGAGCCCCTCCGGCAACCCCCCACCCCGGCCGCGCGTATCCCACTCCTGATCATCAGCAATCTGCCCTCCTAACCCAATAAGCAGACTGTCCCAGATTCAATTGCCAAAGTAGATTCAATCCCCTACTCTTAGTAATAAGGTTGTGATTGCTATAGGAGTTTCATTCAAGATGCTGCTATTTGGCTAAGCAGGGCAGCATGAAAAAGTTTGATATTTTTAGATTTCTTCTTGCTCGTTGCTTTGTGTAACTTGTTAGAAAGGAATCAAGCCAGTCTACGACAAAGGGAGTGACAAGTAAAAAACAACAAGAATAATTTGGCAGCATAGGTTAGAGCGGGCTAATTTTCCGCAACTCGACCTCTTACTTTATGCGGCTTCTTTGCGTGTTGGGTTCATGGTACTACTCTCAAAAGCCTATGGCAGTAAAAATTTGAACTGAATTCTAGGGAGAAAAATTTGAGGCCTTTGCCTAAAAGGGGGACCAACAAAGGGTGATTAAAAAAAAACTTTGGTATTGCCTTTACAACTCAAGTAATGCAATAAAAAATAATTAGTGCAATCTATCCAACTTGATTTGTTTTTTGTTTTTCTTATCAAATAAATTTATTTATTGACTTGACTTTGGGATACAACTTTTCTGACATAAAATGGATTTTAAGCAGTCTAATAAAAAGCCGAATTTTCATAAAGTACCTACTTTTTTTTAAGGAATCGTTTAACTTTTCTGTGTTGATTTAATATAAAACAAACCTTACCAAACCTACAGGTGCTGTCAACATCTCTTTAAAAAAAAACTTTTGAACACATGAAACAATTGGAAAGCCAAACTTCGGCTTAGGCCTAGTTAAAATCCTTTTATACAAAATATCCTGCTCCACGAATTTAGGAAGTTACGTGAAGTTAGCGAAGAGATTTAGAGATATGAATTGAATATGTTATGTCATGAATCTGAAAAGTACTTTATTTTAACCTTGCCAGTAACATTGCGAAATATAGACAGATAAAAAAACCATTCCTGTTTTTAATCTCCATCGAACTTCACCTTCATTCATATCTCATGATACGGTGTATTATGTGATATGTTTTTTGACATAATATTCGTAATAACGGGAGTGGTCTTAGTTATAATAACGTTATTTAACTTGATTGCGTAAAATGAACTTGATAATTTCTTTAGGTGCAGTAATGATAATATTTGTTATCTGTGACTAGGGTTGTCACATCAAGAAACCGGAATTTCAAAGAATTGTAATGTCTTTCTTGAAGCAATGTATTTGGCGCACCCATCGTCAACACTAGGTTTTTTCAGATTAGAATATATTAGGTAACGTTATTTTACTCAAGTTTTCAGTCAACAGAAATCAAATATAATCTATAAGTAATTAATAACAGGAAGTAAAATATTTAGACAATTTTTAAATGTCAGGTATCTAAAGAAAACGTGAGCGAATTAGACTGGTATTATTCTAACGTACAAAAAGACGAAGTGTAATTATGTTGGTGGGCGCCGGAAACAACAAATATAAAAACCGGGCAAGAGCATGTCGGACCATGCTCAGTATAGGGTTCCGAAGCCGTAACGACAAACACAAAAAACTATCTCAAAAATCAACATTGTATGAACCAATTTTCTATTTAAAGTTATTTGGCGCTGTCTTAGATGATTTTTAGTAGGTATAAACCCGTTAGTCGCCTGTATCTCAGGAACTAATTAAGTCTACTTAATAATGATTCTTTTTCTTATAAATTCGTATATAATATCTCAAACAAGAGCCAAGCTTTTAAGTGTGAGATCAGTATACCTATGTAGGTAGTTAGGTATCTAAACTGCTTCAAACCGACTTTAAATTACAATAAAAGTTAAATCTTTTATATAGTAATTAATAGAAATTGAAAAAAAAACAAGGTCCAGTAAATAGAATTTTAAGTTTTCCAAACGATAGGTACTCAACTCAAATCAATAATCTAATCGAAAATTTGTAAACTTTCAGATCGCAAATCGCAAACTTTTAGGTAGCATTCCGGGGCACGTCCAAACAGCATCTAGGCGCTCGCGCTTATGAGCGCGGCTGTCGCTCGATTTGTTGCTTGGACAGTTTGACTCCCCCCGCGCGTCCTGCACGCCCCGTTAACAAATTTTTCTATCAAAGTTTTCATGGGCGATTTTGATAGGTATAAACTCAGGAACTAATCATGTCTACATAGCCGTGATAGTTTTCCTTTAAAATTCGTTATATGCGCTTTCGTTAAAGATATTTTTCAGATTTTTAGTATTTGTAGTTTTGGCTGTAGGGGGGGGGGGACACTTGACTCTAACAAAAAATAGCGCTTTAAAGCTTAATATTTCATAAAAGGATCCCTTAATCGAAAAATTGTTTTCATAAACCCGCAATATTTTTGAAAGACCTATCCAACGACACCCCACACTATGGGGTAGGCAAGAAAAAAAAGGCATCCCCACGTTACGTGTAGGGGAGGTGCATTAAAAAAAAATATTTTTCAAAATTTTATTTTACCACTTTGTTGGCGTGACTAATATGTATATTCATGCCAAATTACAGCTTTCTAGTACTACGAGTCTCTGAGCTAGACTGGGGACGGACGGACGGACGGACGGACGGACATGGCGAAACTATAAGGGTTCCTAGTTTGACTACGGAACCCTAAAAACAGTTTCTTGATTACTAAAAAATACTGATTGCAATTACGATATTTTCGGTAAATTTCGGACATATCCCAACCATATATACATGCAACTGCAGCTTGAGTTATCAAGCGTTGATAACAATATTTTAAAATACCTAATAATTATACCTAATTCATATCGTATGGTAGCTGTTCATAAAAATATGATAAACAGGTCATTAAAGTAATTATAATGTGGTGGCAGAAAGCAGAGAGTTTCACTGATTAGGTACATCTATACAACTACTAACGAGACCGCATAATCTGATGTAGTACACACACACACACACACAAACACACGTCGGTTTTCCATTAGCTAGCGGAGCGGAGATGAGATGTGGAT
Source organism: Acleris laterana (assembly GCA_963966035.1). Classification (NCBI taxonomy): domain Eukaryota; kingdom Metazoa; phylum Arthropoda; class Insecta; order Lepidoptera; family Tortricidae; genus Acleris; species Acleris laterana. The sequence continues at coordinate 1,663,036 of OZ014444.1, forward strand.
TTCAACCAGTGCTACTGGTTGATTTCTGCACGTCTCCTCTCTGTTTCGCTTCGTCTCCGTCTTACATTTCCGGCAACCTTATTAGATAGGGATAGTAGGTGGTATTGATTATGAAAATATGAATTGTTTTGGCTGTTGTAGCACATAAGCAAAAATCTGTATGATCAGTACTTATATCCCTGTCTGACCCGCATGATTCGCTGTCCAGAGAAAGAAAAGGCATCCTCTGCGACGCTGCCGAGGCCGGAGCACCGCAAGCAGGAACGCGGGCGGCTCGCGCCGCACTCTTCTTTCTCGAAGTTTGAGGCGAAACGGCAGCACCAGAGCGAGACGCTGAGGAAGGCTAACCTGCTCAAGTTCAGCGTGTTTAGCAAGAGGAGTAGCACAGGTATGTACTTCCAGAATTACTAATTAATCGTAAGCCAAAAGACGGCACTGTGGATACATTTAAGCGACCAACATCTACTTGAAAACCCGAGGTTCAAACTAATACACCCTCTCTTATTGTAGCCTTAACAGCAAAACTCGCAGTTTGAAATGAAAGCGAGGCATTTATTATAACATTTATCTTCGTTTTTTCAGCAGAAAATAGCGTTCGATGAAATGAAATTCGATGAGATGACACATTCGATGAAAAATCGATGAATTCGTTAAAATTATGGGTTACCAACTCGAACTATAGCTACCCTCGCTCAGCTCGCGTGGCTAAACAGCACGTGTTATTATGGCTGGTTTTAGTCCCTTGTTGAACAATCTACTGTTGATTGGTTATGTATACGCGTAGTTTCTAAACAAGAATGTTTACTTAAGTATTTGTGACCTGGTGGTTTTGTTATTTGCCGCACTGTTCAGGTCAGGTTAAAGGCTAAACTGCACTTAATAGTCGTTTAGTTCAAATTTATGTACGTATGAAACACACACACGGTATACAGCAGCTAACATGATAAAATATTCTTAAAATAATCTTCCTAGATGACCACGACACGCCGGAAAAGCGTCCAGAGTTCAAAATCCCCTCGTCCGTAATGGACGGGATGAAGCGCGACTTCCGGCTGCGCTTCCCCCAGCTGCCGCCGCTGGTGGACCGCGATGCGCGAGGCTTCGTCAACTCCTTCATACTCGACGTCATCAAGTGCGCCGGCGCCATGCTCGCTGATGAGCTGTCGGAGCGGGTTCAGCGGCTGTATCAGGTCAGTTGGAGAGTGCAGCGGCTGTATCAGGTCAGTTGGAGAGAGCAGCGGCAGTATCAGGTCAGTTGGTGAGTGCAGCGGCAGTATCAGGTCAGTTGGAGAGAGCAGCGGCAGTATCAGGTCAGTTGGTGAGTGCAGCGGCAGTATCAGGTCAGTTGGAGAGAGCAGCGGCAGTATCAGGTCAGTTGGTGAGTGCAGCGGCTGTATCAGGTCAGTTGGAGAGAGCAGCGGCAGTATCAGGTCAGTTGGTGAGTGCAGCGGCAGTATCAGGTCAGTTGGAGAGAGCAGCGGCAGTATCAGGTCAGTTGGTGAGTGCAGCGGCAGTATCAGGTCAGTTGGAGAGAGCAGCGGCAGTATCAGGTCAGTTGGAGAGAGCAGCGGCAGTATCAGGTCAGTTGGTGAGTGCAGCGGCAGTATCAGGTCAGTTGGTGAGTGCAGCGGCTGTATCAGGTCAGTTGGTGAGTGCAGCGGCAGTATCAGGTCAGTTGGTGAGTGCAGCGGCTGTATCAGGTCAGTTGGTGAGTGCAGCGGCAGTATCAGGTCAGTTGGTGAGTGCAGCGGCTGTATCAGGTCAGTTGGTGAGTGCAGCGGCAGTATCAGGTCAGTTGGTGAGTGCAGCGGCTGTATCAGGTCAGTTGGTGAGTGCAGCGGCAGTATCAGGTCAGTTGGTGAGTGCAGCGGCTGTATCAGGTCAGTTGGAGAGAGCAGCGGCAGTATCAGGTCAGTTGGAGAGAGCAGCGGCAGTATCAGGTCAGTTGGTGAGTGCAGCGGCAGTATCAGGTCAGTTGGAGAGAGCAGCGGCAGTATCAGGTCAGTTGGAGAGAGCAGCGGCAGTATCAGGTCAGTTGGTGAGTGCAGCGGCTGTATCAGGTCAGTTGGTGAGTGCAGCGGCTGTATCAGGTCAGTTGGTGAGTGCAGCGGCAGTATCAGGTCAGTTGGTGAGTGCAGCGGCTGTATCAGGTCAGTTGGTGAGTGCAGCGGCAGTATCAGGTCAGTTGGAGAGAGCAGCGGCAGTATCAGGTCAGTTGGAGAGAGCAGCGGCAGTATCAGGTCAGTTGGTGAGAGCAGCGGCTGTATCAGGTCAGTTACTAGTCGTAATAGTCGGTAGTGGTAGTAGTCGGGTTAGTGTACTGTGTGTTATCTATTATTTACTACTTTACTTTTTCGCAGCGGTTCTTGAAGCACATGGACACCGCGGCGCACTACTCCGGCATCGACTCCGAGTGCAAAGAGGCGCTCATCGACTTCGTGGAGAAACACGCCATGACATACTTGTGCGAGTAAGTTACGGCCCCACCGGTAGGGACTCTAAAACTGTAATCGTTATCTTACTAGTGGGACCCGCCCGCAATGCTTTTGTAGAAATTATGTTTTTGGATATGAAAAGTAAAGTGATGCAGCTGGCCACTATTTTTTACCAACTAGGCCATTAGATTAATTAGCTGAAGCATTGGGTTATTAGGTTTAGGAATTACTATTTTCAACTCTTCATGTTGTTCCCAGGCTGCCATCGGTAGTGTTCTCGCCTCATGGTACGGACGACGAGCGCTTGGACCGGGCGATGTCAGAGCGCATCCAGCAGCTCAGCTGGGTGGACGCCGAGCATCTGGAGTGCCGCCTCGCCGAGCCCACACGCTGCCGGCAGCTGCTCTACCGCGCCATCAACGGTCAGTGCACAACTAGTCATGTTCCAGCAGCTCAGCTGGGTGGACGCCGAACACCTGGAGTGCCGCCTCGCCGAGCCCACACGCTGCCGGCAGCTGCTCTACCGCGCTATCAACGGTCAGTGCACAACTAGTCATGTTCCAGCAGCTCAGCTGGGTGGACGCCGAACACCTGGAGTGCCGCCTCGCCGAGCCCACACGCTGCCGGCAGCTGCTCTACCGCGCTATCAACGGTCAGTGCACAACTAGTCATGTTTCAGCAGCTCAGCTGGGTGGACGCCGAGCACCTGGAATGCCGCCTCGCCGAGCCCACACGCTGCCGGCAGCTGCTCTACCTCGCCATCAACGGTCAGTGCACAATTAGTCATGTTCCAGCAGCTCAGCTGGGTGGACGTCGAACACCTGGAGTGCCGCCTCGCCGAGCCCACACGCTGCCGGCAGCTGCTCTACCGCGCTATCAACGGTCAGTGCACAACTAGTCATGTTTCAGCAGCTCAGCTGGGTGGACGTCGAACACCTGGAGTGCCGCCTCGCCGAGCCCACACGCTGCCGGCAGCTGCTCTACCGCGCTATCAACGGTCAGTGCACAACTAGTCATGTTTCAGCAGCTCAGCTGGGTGGACGCCGAGCACCTGGAATGCCGCCTCGCCGAGCCCACACGCTGCCGGCAGCTGCTCTACCTCGCCATCAACGGTCAGTGCACAATTAGTCATGTTCCAGCAGCTCAGCTGGGTGGACGCCGAACACCTGGAGTGCCGCCTCGCCGAGCCCACACGCTGCCGGCAGCTGCTCTACCTCGCCATCAACGGTCAGTGCACAACTAGTCATGTTCCAGCAGCTCAGCTGCGTGGACGCCGAACACCTGGAGTGTCGCCTCGCCGAGCCCACACGCTGCCGGCAGATGCTCTACCTCGCCATCAACGGTCAGTGCACAACTAGTAATGTTCCAGCAGCTCAGCTGCGTGGACGCCGAACACCTGGAGTACCGCCTCTACCGCGATATCAACGCCGCTGAGCACCCAGGGTGCCGCCCAGCAACGCTCGGTAAAATGAAGTGCTTATTCTCTTCCAATCTAAAAGTCCGGGTCCCAATCTTGTAAACGCTACTCAGCATTTCAACTCGCGCTGATCTGTTTTCACCACATCAGCCGATCAATATCGATATGAGATGCCCCATCCAACCAACCAACGATACCCGAGCTCTCAAAATGATAAGGCGATGGGCTTGCAACCTGTCACTAATACACTGGTAAACATCTTCGCCTAAGTGTGCAAAGTGTGGTTACAGAATTGTTGTTGGAAATTCTGTAGCTCTGCCTACCCCACTCTGGGAATAAAGGCGTGAGTTTATGTATGTATGTATGTATGTATAAGTGGTATATTTCCCCCAGAGCTGCTCGGCATGGACAGCGCCATGTCCCCGGGCGGCAAGCTGGGCCGCGTGCGGCGCTGCTGCCGGCACGTGCTGGCGCTGTGCGCCGCGCCCGCCTCCGCCGACGACCTGCTGCCCGCGCTCATATTCACCGTAAGACTTACTCTGCTGACCTATGTCTCCGTAACACTCATTCTAATAGCGCTATGTGTTCATAAAACACATTCTAACAGCGCCATATCTCTGTAAGACTCACTCTAACTACGCCATGTCTCTGTAAGGGACTCACTCTAACATCGCCATGTCGCTGTAAGGTTCACTCTAACAACGCCTTGTCTCTGTAAGGTACACTCTAACAGCCCCATTTAACCTTATGACTAATTTTAATAGCACTTTCTCCGTGATATTCGCTCTAACAGCGCCATGTCTACAACAGCATTGCAGCACCATGCCTCCGTAAAACTCTTAATCGTAACACTACTCGTTGCTCGCAGGTGTTGAAGGCTAACCCGCCACGGCTCGTGAGCAACATCAACTTCGTCACCCGGTTCTGCAACGCGCAGCGTCTCATGACCGGAGAGGGGGGGTACTACTTCACTAATCTGGTAAATATTACTTCTTACTCTGCCTATTTTCTCCACCTGTTCCAGCCTCCTATTTGAACCTTGCTCCACTTATTTCAGCCATCACTAAACCTTGCACCATCTATTCCAGTCACGTATTTGAACCTTGCTCTATCTTATTCAGCCATCAAGTTGAACCTTGCTCCACCTATTCCAGCCATATATTTGTACTTTATTCCGGTCAGCTATTTGAACCTTACGCTATCTATTCCAGACAGCTATTTGTACCTTATTTCAGTCAGCTATGAACCTCACTCCTCCTAACTACTACTTCACTTATTCCAGCCAGCTATTTGCTCCTTTTTTCACCTATATACTGTACCAATTCCGGTCAGCTGCTTGCTCCTTGCTCCACCGATTCCAGACATATATTTACGCCTTGCTTTACCTACTTACTTTGGACATTAATTAATAATTATTTATCTGTCCCTCCGCAGTGCTGCGCGGTCTCCTTCATCGAGAGCTTAACAGCGGAGTCGCTCAACATGGACAAGAAGCTGTTCGACTGTTACATGGCCATGCCGGCTTCCATCGGAGGCAGTTCTTGGGTAAGGTTCACTAGGCTTTACCCTAGTAAGATCTACCAGCGGCTAGCACAACTTGCCCGTGTCTTTCGTCAGTAATCCCTCTCTATCTAGTCTGTAGTTTAATTACGTCTCTTTACGTGATTATTGTAATTAAACACAAGCGAGAAAATTCTACTTGGTCTAGCCGTACAGCAAGCTATAAGAGTTGGGTAGATAGGTCTCATTCTCCTGCCAAATAAAGTTTCTCCTAAAGCATCGTTTGTCCGAATTATCGTTTGTACTAAACTCTAAGTCAAGCAACTTTTCAAGTTTTCCAAAAATACCTGCGGTTAGAGTTGTATTATAACTTATAACAACATTAAAAAAATATAAACGACGATATAAAACAAAAAAGATTGACGAAAGAGATTTTCAGTGCGAAAGTGAGTAGAACGGTCGGAAGGAACCGCCCTAGGCGTACTTTTTCGAATCAAATCGGAGAAATATTGAAAGTGGGCCGAATCGTACTCGTAAGTACCCGAATCCGACGTGCATTTTGTAAATTCCTTTTCTGTAAATATCGTATTTGAATTTCTGTGTTTTTGTACGATAAAGAGTTTACACAATGTGGAAAAAGTGAAAGTGATTTGTTAGGATCGTAGCAGGTGAAAGGAGTGGTCTCTGCCTAACCCTCTGGGAAACGGTCGTAATTTAATGTATTTAAATATGTATGTATTAACAAAAAAAAATGTGTGATGTTTTTAAATTCTGGCCAAAATGGCTTTAGCGTTTAGGATTCACGAAAATTCGGTCAATCAATGTATTAGGACAAGTGACAAACAGGGATTCCAATGTAGATCATTGGGTACATACTATGTTAAGTGAAAGAGAGTGGAATTAAATGGTTGTCTTCCAGGCCGTGGCGTTGTCCCTGTGCGCAGAGCTGCGCGAGGCGGAGGAGCACGCGGCGCTGGCGCAGCAGCTGCTCGCGCACGCGCACGAGCTGCAGCGGGGCGCGCATGACCTCGCCGACAACGCCAGCAGCTTTGAGGTGACCTACCAGGGATCCCCTTGAATCTTCTTCTTCAGCCGTTGAATTTTCCTGGCCTGGATTGTTATAAAACAGACCTAACTCAGCAGGTTTTTCTGCAGGTATAGGTCATTTTGAATGGTTTAAAAAAATAAAAAGTTGGGTAACAATACTTTTCGGACTTGCGATAGAAGATTACGCAAGCGTTCTAAGAACAGGCACGTGTATCTTAAGAGCTAATTAAGAACCCATTCATAGATGAGTTTGGTACCCGTGTGGTAGCCGGATTAGAATAGTGCCACTCCGTATCTTTCCGTGGATGTCGTAAAAGCCGACTAAGGTAATAAAGGCGTGTAGTACTGTTAGGCGATGGGCTTGCAACCTGTCACTAATACACTGGTGGTGGTGGTAGTGTGCAAAATGTGGTTACAGGATTATCAAAAAGTTTTTATAGTTGTTGGAAATTCTGTAGCTCTGCCTACCCCACTCTGGGAATAAAGGCGTGAGTTTATGTATGTAGATGAGTTTCGTGGATTGAAAACATTATCACAGAGTTCAGGATTCCTTGAAAAAAACTAAAATGTTCCTAATTTTTGTTTACAGCAAGAGATAGCAAAGAAAGTGCAGGACGTCCTCGCAAAGACTCCACTTGAGATAAAACCGCGGCGGAACCTTCCGGAGTTCGGGAAAATAAAGACTTTGAGCTCTGAGCCGCTCGTTGAACTAGAAGCCGACTTGCCTGAAACGGCACAAAGTGAAGTCCTGGAAAAAACGCAGCCAATAGAGAAAGACCAGTTGGATGGCAAGCTTTCAATACCAGAAAAAGCAGAAGACAAGCCGGCAGCGCAAACCGAACCCCCTCCAAACTCTACGACCGCATTCGAACTGGAAGTCACAGAAGAAAAACTCAACATCCTCGGTTTCGAAGAACAAGATACCTCTCCCCCAAAGTCACCACACATTGATCAAACGTGGGATTTGAAAAAAACGAGCTCCTTGGAACTGCTCACGCCATCTCCACTCGGGTTCACGCCCTTTGATTCCAGGTCTATCGACGAACTAATGACTCCTGATGAATTTGGCTCCGAACACTTGGCTCCAGGTCTAAGCAACATCAATTACGATATAGATTTTTCAGATTTCAGCGGAGACAATAGCATAGCCGATGATGCTCCTAAACAGGAGAAAGATCCTTTCAGTCCTGAGGGTTTGTCGAAGGGGACCTTCGATCCGTTCGCGCCACTACCGCCTAAGGACCCGTTCAGTCCAGTGCACATGTTCGATCAGTTCAGCCTGGTGGATGCTAAGACTAGTCGAGCGTCTGATCCCTTTGAGATGATCAATAAGGATAGCGATCCCTTTAGCCCGGTAGCAGGCGCGTCAGGGCAGCAACTTACAAGGGATCCATTCAGTCCTCAGATGAAAGGCTCCTCTATCCTGGATGATAATGAGTCTCCCACGGCTGAATGTCTTTTACCAATGCCCATGTTGCCGCAAAGTAGTGGAAGCAACACATAGGTTGTTTTAGTCAGTAATTGGATTCCATTTCAAGAGTTAAGGTTTCAGTTGAGTTTCCTTTAGTACAAATTTCGTTTGGTGCTTTGTTTGGTCTTACAATTTTTTATTTGTTTGGTGCCCTATTCACCTAATCTGTGATATGAATCCGGATTTTACGAGCGTCGTTTTTTGGATCTTTGAAAACTTTGTGATTAGAATTTATTTAATGTTAATTTGTGCCGGTGAGTGTGCTATCTATAAAAAAAATTGTTTTCTTATTGTATAAACCTGTTCTTATTGTATTCTAATATGAATTATTAGTTTAAATGAATTAAATTCAGTTATTTTGAGTGTAAAATTAAACCTACATATCTAGATCTAGCTCATTGTCCAAGAAAAAGTATAGCATAATTATTATTTCCGCATTATGATCTAGTATAAGTAGAGGTGTCTCAACTAGAATCAAATATTCATAATAAACTATTATAAGTACACCACCGTGTAGATTCTGATTAATAAAACCACTGAATATGTTACAAAATGTTTATTTAAACTAGATCCTTTCGTATTTTCACCAGGTTACCATAAGAGATTTTAAACAATATTCAAGTATGCTACCAACATCGACAATGAGGTAACATATACATTTATTCGATTGGATAAACTTATGGAAGAGTAATAAAGTACAGAAATAACTAGGGCATTACATATCTATGATTAAGTAACATGGTCTTTGTATAAATACAAGCTATTACAGTTTGGCCGTTATAAGAGGGCCGATTTGACAGCTGTCATATGAGTGCTCATATTTTGTACTAAGATGACAGCTGTCAAATCAACCCTCTTAGGGCGGCCCAACTGTTATCTAAAACAATTGATCTGAACCACCAAGCAAAGCCCAAGAAAAAAATCTCAGTGAACAATTACTAGAACGTCACGAGGAATTCCCAAATCATTTTACTTACACAGTAAACAACATAAGTACCTACACAATACTTGCACATACAAATAAACTAGTGTGTAGTGAAAAAATATTTTGAATTATTAGCAAATAAAGCTAAGCCAGCTTTGTATGCCCCACTACCTTAATAAATTGAACTTTCCATACTTTTTTGATGTCAAAAACATTATCCTCAATTCATGTCCATGTATTTTACAACTTTTGCCTTATCTCGGTGCTCATAGCAATAACCTTATTTTTTCTTAATTTACAAATATTTTACAATTATATTAAAGTATTGATGTACTGGTTAATATTATAATTGTGAAATTTGTGATGATGTTTTTTACTTTACAGCTAGACCATGTTCTAGATCAACACATGCAATACTCGTTTTGAAAAAAAAAAAAAACAGAGCCCAAAAATATAAACAAATACTATTCAAAGTCACAGGTGTATAAAAATAATTCCGAGGTCACTAAAGAATATAATATAATGTCGTGAGTCTATGTTAGCAGGAAATTATTGTATCAAGACCCTTGTCCTCTACAACGGATAAAGCAATCAAACTAAAATTTGGAATAGTGGCCTGCACGCAATCCAATGTAATTTTTTCGCAAATGAGTCATAAGAATACCGCTTATCTGAAGCCACAAAATATATTTTCAGATACATCATTGAGAATATGAGATATTTAGAAATAAATATTAATCACAGGAAATCAAATCACACTTAACCTTTCACCTTTGTTCCAAAATTACAAGAAAAATAAAGAAGTTGCTCCAACACTAGATTTTATAAGGAAAAAGTAAGAAAACATTGCGAAACAAACAGTATTGCAGTTGGTAAAACACTTGCTGAAGGGTTATTCCCACCTGTTACCACAAATTTGTTACCACTGGTAACAGCTGGGATTTTGCTTTCTCATCTTTTAACAGTGGTAACAAATATGTGGTAACAGGTGGGAATAACCCCTGCTGAACAGCAAAATGATTCACCGCTTCCTTTTCTTTTTGGCATTTGTTTAGGTAACTGATAGTGAGACACGGGCAATGCACATTAAGGATGGCACATTCCCTTCTGCACAGGCCCTTAGACAGTTTACAAATGTGTGTAACAAGCCCCAGACGGCTTCATCCACTAGTTGCTTATCATATGAGCTCCGTCAATGCCAGCACAAGCAGTCTCAAAAAAGCAATTTCACACAAATAATATGGTAAAGAAATTGTTCCAACCTTACATTACTTTCATGCATATATACAAATGATTAAATGTTAACAACACAAATAAACATATTATTTGTTCATCTTTTGGAATAATGCAATCACTTGCTCCCACTCTTGAGAGGTCATAATTTATTTTATAATCTATGTTTACAAGGCCTTCCTCAAGCGAAATTATTCACTCGACTTTCTACTACTTAACACTAAAATGAACACACATATACAAAATGATAATGAAATAAAAAACATTTGGCTTACACTGTTGTCCAGTTAAATAGCATGTCAATGTCAGGTGTACTGTTAACAATGCTCATTGTAACAATCCAATATTAAATACACTGATAATTTAAAACATTGTGTATAATATGATACGAGATCTTTATGGTTTGTATTTCAATGACATTTTAAGATAATTTTTTAAAGCCAATGAAATAAGTTCCCCTGGCAGGTATTTTCTACAAAATACTGGTGGCAATGTTGTTTATTAGGCAATAGAAATTGTGACATTTATACCGAGGTTACCATTGTCAGCGAAAAGCTGCGCAAGAGAAGTGTCAAAAACCAGGCAATCAGAATTCATAATAGCCGAAGAGACCCCTTCATGTATGGAGCGTGGCATGGCTTCCCAGGTTAGCCTGCGCCGGTGGCCATTCAGCTCCAACCTGTATGCAAAGTTTTCCGCTTCCTTTCTGGAACCTATGAGCTGGACAATGGCAAAAAACTGCTGATGTCCATCAAACTTTTCCTGTTTTTCCAGAACCAGCATGAAGTGGTGGTTAAAGCAGGACTGCATCATGACCCAGTCCACCGCTCCGGGTAGGTTGATATCTGTAGCCAAGAATACAATGTCTTCTCCTTGTAGGGTTGTGATACTTTTATGGGACATCATTAGGTGAGGCATTACTTGTTCGAGTGCTCCCTGCCACTTGCAGGAAGCTCCAGGGCAAGGGCAGGAGTAGGGCCTGTACTCGCAGGCTTCCTCATGTTCAGCCTTCTCAGTGTGCACGAGAGTGACCGTGCAGCCTGTGTTGGAGTGTTTGCAGGGGAACATTACATTGCTGGCTACTTTCTCCATAGCAAGGTTTCGGATGTTGCCGAGGGGCCCGCGACAAGTGGGGCAGCACGACAGCTTGGGCCGGCAGCTGGAACACACCAGGTGGCCGCTCTGGCACTGCAGGATGGGCGGCAGCACATAGTCGAAGCACACCGGGCACTCGAACAGCGACGCGAGGTCGGCCGACATGGCGGTGGGCACGCTCGCCAGCGCGGGAACACCGGGCACAGCACAACTGGAACCACTAGCTCCTCCGCGCCGCTTGTTCGTGCTCATGACACCGTTACGCGCATATAAAACCTGTCGATCAGCGTTCACCGATCAACCGACGTGCTCACGATCTTAGTTAACGATATCATAACTCACTTGTACCCTTCCACTGCCGATTTCTTTCGTTTAGTAGTCGCTTTGAAAAAAGATTCCATCACAACTTTGGAGGCCACTGCTATTATTTTTATTGATAGGTAGTCTATGTTACCTATTTTCCATATCGTAAGGGCATTTAGGGTAACATTATAATGGAAATCAAGCGTATAGTACTTATTTCACAAGGTAATAAAGAATAGTTATTTTAATATGATATTGTATTTAATTACAAAAGGTTGAAAATAGTGGCACGATTTAATGACGACCAATAGAATTGGGTCTCAGAAATTTGTCAAATGACAGCGACCATGATGTCAAAGACTCAAAGACTACAGAGCGACATTGACGTACCTACTCTTATAATCTGTGACGTAGAACCAACTAACCTCCGACGTTGACCACAAATGCTAAGTTGTGGCGTAAAGGTGCATTCACAATGACACTTGCACACGTTAAGGGCCCCCCCACATCTAGCGTCTTTTTCCGGAAGCGTCGCAATAACGCCCGTTCGGCGTCGCCGTCTGTACGTGAAATGTGACGCCGAACGGGCGTTATTGCGACGCTTCCGGAAAAAGACACTAGATGTGAGGGGGCCCTAAAATAACTCGTGTTTGTTAGTCACATGCCAGGGACCCAATTCTCGTGACTTCGTGATCGGCTCGAATTTTATTTAAAACCACCGTGTGTTTTTTATCGATTATAACTGCCACATAATCGAGGTAACAAAACGCTGTTTTCTATAGACAACTTATTATCCTACGACATTCATATCAATCATATCAATCAGCTCTATTGGCAGCAAGAATACGTTTTTTTCTGTGTTATTCGACATTTCCGTGACATTTATGATAGAGATATATTTAATGTTTTAGTTAATTTATATATTTAGAGTTAGTTTTATTTAATTTTAGTTTTCTTTTTCAGTTACTGTGTTTTGTTATATAAACCTAACGACATACAAGCTGAAAAAAAAAAACATGAGATCATCTCGAAATAGACCTTATCTCGAAGGAAGTGAGAATTAGGTCCCAGAGTACTTTCACGGATTTACCAATATGCGGATACTTATTTATTTATATGCATTTTTTCGAAATATTGCTCGTTTAATTTTAATTTGGTGCAAGAAACCTCTTTGGTTAGCTCTTTGCTTGTCGCAAACATACCCTTCCTTTCAATCTATCTTATCTGTGCTTGTCACTCTTGTCAGTTGTCTTGTCAGTTTATTGTTGGAATCGTACGAGATGTTTTTTAAAACAAACCAATTAACTTTTCAAACTAAATAAACAACAATTATGTCATATTTTGATTTCTTTTGCAATAATATAAGTAATGAGAAACCCAAAGATGTTGAGGCTATACATGGCACGTGCTGCTCTATGTGTCCTGAAGATGAAGTTGTTATGTATGTTCGTTTATTTATGACCTTTGTGGTCATTCGTTAAAAATTTACCTACATTGATACATTACAGGCGTGAAAAGGCTAGAATGGTTCACATATTAGAGGTTAGTAGTGGCGGTGAGAAGCAACTGATCAAGTGCTACAGTAGATCCGCGGCTGACTCTGTGGTGGCGGTACCGCGCCTGCTGCGACCACGGGATGTCCTGCAGAGCACTGTGGAGCACTTGCTATTTGTGTATGTTTGATTTCCAACTCAAATCAGTTAGGTACAGTCTTTACTGACCCTTGTGATTGCAGATACAACAACAATAAAATTCAATAGTTTTAAACTTACAGCATAACAAAAAGAACTGATGTTAAGGTACCAGTGATCTACGACTTTGTAAATGACCGCCTTCGAGCTGTCCGGCAAGATATGACCATTCAAAGGCTCTCTGCTCAAGATACTGTTGCCTTGCTCGAGCCTATGATCAGGTTTCATGTTTATTATGGATATGTGTAAGTGATGTTCAACCTTCCTATCATCATACATGCTGTCTAAGTTATGTCAGTTTCATATATTGTTGTTTCTCACTTTTCAGTTCCTTAGTAATGTAATTTTGGTTTGAAAATATTTAGCAAGCTAGATTTAGTCAATAATTTGGGATGTTTGTGTTTTTCTATTGTACATCCAAAATGGATAAAATGTTGGGACTTATATTTTGTTACAACCTTTCTATGTGCACAGTTATACAGTAATGAATATTGATATTTCTAATCAGTATTGCTATACTCCTCCCATTTGTTATTATAATATAAGGTTTCTTTTCCAAAGCTGCTCCTTGGCTTGCTACACAATGAATTAGCACACATATGAAGAATTTATGCTTTTGGCCAAGTACTTGTTTACCTTACCAGTGCATCATCAGCATGCTGTCTTCTACGCTTCTGTGTCAATTGCCTTATATATTTTCTTTATTTATTACCTCTAGACTCTGCAAACATCCAGTGAAAGAATATGACCCAGTGTTGAACAAAAAGTATCTATTGGAATGCCTCAAGTGGTTCCTAGGATGCTGTGCATCTCTAGACCAAAGCAATGGACCTGACTGGGCGGACACAATGATGCATCTTGACCATTTTAATTCTTTACGTATCGAAGACACCCCTAATAAACCTAAGCCATTTTTGAAGTGTAACAGAGAACTCATGGAGAGTTTGTATATTTTGTGTAATCTGGGTGATGAGCACCCAATATCTAGGTATTGGACTTTGTCAAAAAAGTTGAAAAGGTAAAGTACTTTTGTTCTATTTATAAAATATGTGTTCAGTTTTTTCTACAATGAAATTAAATTTTAAAGGATACATACATACATACATACATACATTAAATCACGCCTGTTTCCCAGAGGGGTAGGCAGAGACCACTTCTTTCCACTTGCTACGATCTTGACAAATTTCTTTCGGTTCTTCCACATTCATACATCGAGTCATGCACGCACGTCGGTTTCGGGTACTTAAGAAGTATTTTACCGATTTGACTCGAAAAAGTACGCCTAGGGCAGCCCCTTCCGACCCGTCCACTCACTATCGATCTGTATATCTCTTTCGTCAATCTTCTTCCATCCATCCTTTCCAAATGACCGAACCATCGAAGCATGCCCTTTTCAATCTTAGTCAATACATCTTCTTTTATTCCACATTTCTCTCTGACTTTTTCATTCCTTACTCTATCAATCAGTTTCACACCACACAAAAAAGGATATTTTAAAGGATATGTATGTATTTGTTTTCCAGTAATGCCTCTATTAAACTAGCATACAAAATAGCAGTAGCTAATTTGAGGGGTAATTTCATTCAAGTCAGTCGACAGCTGGACAATCTGTGCCCACTGACATACTGTGCCTTATGTCTGTATCTGCCACAGTTGCAAAGGTAAGCTTTGATTTTTGTAGGTATTCAATTATATTAGCAAATGAACCTATCTACCGTATCCTCGTGCCTACAACCTTCATTTGGAAAGGAGATAAGAAACTAAGCAACGCTTTTTGCGGGTGGTAGGACCTTGTGCAGGGTCCGTCCGGATCGCTACCACCATCTCATCCATTAACCTACCGCCAAATAGCAGTGTTCGCATTGTTGTGTTCCGGTTTGGGGATAAGACAGCCGGTGAAATGACTAGCATAGAGGCATTCCATCTTAGTCCTCAGGGTTGGCAACGCATTTGCAGTCTTAAGATTGCATTGCATTCTTGTGAATGCGAATGTCTATGGGTCACAGTTTCCACTTACCATCCAGGTGGCCTGTGTGCTCGTTTGTCTACTCTATGCCATAAAAAAATAAAAATTAAAAAAAAAGCAAACTAACTAAGCAATATAACGTTTAAGTTTCAAAAAGATATTCTATAAAAAGTACCCCTGGTATGGATATGTTTAATTTTCAGAAAAGCACTGGGCGTGCTGTGTACAGCGTACAGCAGCAAGCAGGGGTCGGTGCCGCTGGGCGCGCTGCGCGGCTGGCTGCGGCTCGGCAGCGCGGCGGAGGCGGGGCAGCTGTGCGGCCACTACGGGGCGCGCGTCAACGCGGGCGCCGCCAAGTTCGCGCGGGCACAGTTCCGTGCTGATGCTCCATTGGTGAACATACGTTTTTTTACCAGACTGCCCAAAGGAGGGGGTTTAATGTTTTTAATACCCGACAAAAATAGGAAGTTATAAGGCTAACGTGTGTATGTATGTGTGCGTGCGTGCGTGTGCGGGGTTAATCTATTTAACTATTTGACAACACGTATGAAGCCAGCCAGTGATCCCGTGAGTCTTTGATGTTTTCTATGAGAAATCTCTATACACTTATTGACGATTTTGACGAACGCTGTTTCGCTAGATTCCTCTCGGCAAATTGACGGCGTTAATGTGTGATAAATTTTGGATCGACCACACGTCACGTTTTTAACGCATAGGTACCATCCACACCCGGTACTCGAAACACGCTGACGCACCGTAAACAGAGTGATGTGACTTGAGTGTGGTCGATCCCCTTTATGTCCTTTCGTCTACTTCCATAACCAAGGTTTCATAACTGGTTATGAATTAGGTTTTTTTTTCACTGTTTCATAACCAGTTATTAAACAAGACTTTTTTTCCATTTTCATAACCAGAACCTAGGTACCACTATACACCACTCTTATTTCAAATCAATTGGACAGTGTCGACGGAGCTCCGCTAACGCGGAGCTCCTATTTCTGGGTGGATTGGCCCTCCGGGCCTGCTGCAAAACTAACATAACCTAAACCTACCTAGTTTCTGATTATGAAAATGGAAAAAAAAGTCTTGTTTAATAACTGGTTAAGAAACAGTGAAAAAAAATCCTTATTCATAACCAGTTATGAAATCTTAGTTGTGAAAGTGGACGAAACCCTTTATGTAATGGGGCAAGACATCGTAGATAAAAAAATACTATATAGACTTAATTTCACTTTTACTTATTTGTTACAGCATGAACCAATCAAACCCTTCCTGCTAGAAAAAGAGATGGATCTATCGATCGACAATGTATTTACTTATATAACAAAAAAATAGATTTTATATTTACTGAATACCGTAATCTCGGCGTACTTTAGCCCTAGGGGGTAAACATTGCCCACCCCTAAAACAATAAGGGTCGTTCTCAAAAATGTGGCACCGCCACCTGTCAATAGGTGTCTCTTAGAACTTTTTTTTCATAAAGCGTCATCCATATAATTTAGTTATCAATTCATATTAAAAGACACTTTTTGAATAGAGGCCAAATGGTTTGATATAAATTCTAATTATATTAATGACCATAAAATCAATTTGTAACTACGTTTTGTCGCTCACCTGCAGTGTCCCAACGCGAGGCACTCATGTTTCGAGTTGATTAAAACGTAAAAATCACAAACGTAACTTAGTGCGAATACTATTTTTTACTTACACATATACTCAAGATTTAAAACTGTAGTGTCGAATAAGAATACTATACTCATATTTCGAATTATTTGAAATTTATTCTTATCCACGACAGTTTTTGTCGTTCACCTGTCATGAGATAAACGCTACCTCTGTGGTTAAACTATCTCGTCTAACCTGCCTAACCCCGCATAATTCGAGACCTACAGTCCCCAGCTACCGCTGTTAGAAGTAACACGTCGTCAGTGTGAAGTTCTCAAAAATAATAAACAAAAAACTTACGCGAGCGGGAGTTTGTAATGGGTACGTAGTCGCTATTCTGTCTTCCATATTTTAATAATTGTGTGACTTATTGTATTGATATTAATTTATAGCACGTAAAACATGGTTTATTTTTATGTCAATAAATATGCAGTTCATTAACCAAGGTGCTTAACTTGTATTGATGATATAACTGTCATTTTGTCCATGACCTGTATGTCGTTCACCTGTCTAAAAAAAACAGGTGAACGACGTTTACGGCAGGCGAACGTCAATTATTTAATAACTTATACTGTACACCAAAAATGCTTGTGGCATAAATATTTTATACCCGACTACACGAAGCGGGGTTGTATACCGAGCGTATGTATGTAGGTAAATATGTATGTAACACCCTGTAGCCTATACGGTTCACCGGATTTCAACATATGAGATGCCGTTACGGTTGAAAGGTAAATAAGGTGTGTTATTTTATATAAATCTTTTAGATAAGGAAAAAAACGAATTAAACATATTCAAATTAAGCACTTGTTGTCAATTTAATGTCGTTTTTATTTAACAATTTACTTAACTGCACCCATTGTCGTTAACCTGCTAACAGTTTTACTTTATTTGTACGTATTTGTCGCCAACCTGCCCCTATTGTCGATAACCTGGTTACAAATAGTCATTCACCTGCTTACCGCATAGTTCAAATACCTGTATCTTCTAAAAAAATTAAATAAATCACTTCCCTCCACGTGATATCGATTACTCGATTTTATTTCTACCGATCTTAATTAAAAAAAACAGCAAAATCGGAAACTTTCTGAAAAATGTAAAATTAATTCATCGGTGCCACTTTTTTGAGAACGACCCATAAGTATTGTAGAGGTGTAATCATCTTAAATTGGTTCAAGAATTTTTGAATTACACAAGTAGCTTAGGAACATTTAATAGAATAATTAAATTTTCAAGATGGTTTTAGGGGTGGGTAAATTCACTCGAAGTTACGGTATTTAAGTTCAAATTATGATTATTGATCTCTAAGTGTTTATATTTTGTTATGAATAAAACAATAGTCTATATAAAGGAATCCTTTATTATTTACATAAGAAAATTCACCTAATCATGATGACTAATTACAATGGACAACAAAATCTACCTAATATCAAACGGTTGCGGCTCCCACGTGTCTGGTGGCCCGAGGGCGAGCGAAAATAAATAACCTTAAATTACAGTACGACTGACTGCGTCCTGATGCGTTTCTTTACGTAAATGCTAAAATTTAATAGGAAACGCATTAGAGTGACAGAGTGCCACATTTGAACAAGGTGTAACAACGACATAAAATTACCTACTCGCTTAAAAATCTGTCAAATGATATCAATATTAAACAGATCAGATTAAAATGTTTGACAAAGGGGGCAACAAAACTCGATTTAATATGCCATATAAAGATGTATCACAGGTAATCAATACTTTTGTAGGGCGGCGAACGCACAGCCAATATCGTACCCAGACCCTACAAAACGTTTCGTTCGGTATCTATAACTCGTGTTTATTAATCTCTCGCAATAATTGCGAATCAGTAATTCATGCAGGTTACATAACGTAGGGAACATTAAAGCGATTGTTAAACACTAATAAATACGTAACATACTTTAGACAGATTAAGGCTGCGTTTCCACTAGAGCTGTGCGAGGCAGGTAAGCGGCGTTGCGAGGAAAATCCACCAATAGGATAGTGAAGCTAATAAAACAAAATAATCCTATTGGTGGATTTTTCCGCACAGCTCTGGCGGGAACGCAGCCTAACACAAGCGTAACATACTTCATAGGGTTGTCCTCTCTTAGAATTTCCTAAAATTACAATAACAATACAATTTATTCAATGGAACTCTAATACAATGGTTCATCAAATTTGGTGATTTCATTAGCGTATGTACAGGTCCGCAGCTCCGCGCGGGGAAGGTAAACTAACAACCAACTAAAACCAAACGAACCATTTAAACCTAAAATAAATTCAATCAAGTAAAATGTCATACATTAAGTAAATAGTTTTTCTACCCTTCGTGATTTGATTGCTACATAACAAGTTAATAAATAACTTTTAAAACAACAACAAAGTTAATGTACAAAAGAGGTATATAAATCACTATACAGCAGCTGACAACATAACGTTTACCTCCCGCGGGACCGGTCCCTCGGGACCGCGTCGCTATCACTCGGGCAACAGTCACTTTACGTTTATAACTATATATATTGAGTATGCTAAGCCAATGTGCCAATTAAAATAAAATATTCACAAGTGCTCTCACGAACGTAACGCCATGTCTCCTTTGAATACCGTCGCCATACGAAACACAATAACTGTGACTCCGACATGTTGCAATGAAACCTATTTTAAAACTTTCTCTACCTACTTATTGGACTGAATTTTTTCAAGATTTAGTTTGATACTTTTTACTTTTTAAAAGATTATAAACGTGTTTTTTCAGAGCATAATAGATTGGTTAAAATTTCATCGGTCAATTCATAAATTGTTGCATTAAACTCACTTTCAGTATAAGAATAAACACTATTTTTAGGTAGCGACCAACGAAGTTGACCTTTTGAGCGTCGAAGCCGGCAAACAACGTCATTTTCGTGGCACGGACGCCAAACGTTGGCAATTGCCGTCTAACTTAATACGCCACAAGACTGGCGTCTAAGACATGTGTTACTTCGCTGCTTGGCGTTCAAAAGGTTTAACGGTACACAGAGCAAGTGCAAGCCAGATAGATGCTAGTCCAACTAGTGGTCGGTTCAGTAACTCCGGAGTACTCAGCGGCTTTCCGAACGCCTAGCGACAGCCGCTTAGACTCGCGTGAACGCGAGCGCGTCATTACTCTAACTAAACCTCGCGTTTCCGTACACTGACATGCTAACAGTATCTTTCAAACTAAAAATCGTTCGTATCCTGACAAAGCCAGTCATGTAGTCTCAGCCATACTATGAGACACCTATGGGTTTGTGGTAACACGGCGCGGAGTCGCTAGCATCAGCGGAAACGGAGCGGGCATAGATACGCACCTAGCGCGTGGTCGGGGGCACCTCGAGCTAGTTGGGCGCAAGGAAGGCTTCGTCGAAGAGCTCCAGCTCGTGGCCGAGGTAGTTGGCCTTGTTGCGCAGCTTTTTGGCGGACGACGACGCGTCGTCGAGCATCTTGGTGGTGCCGCGCACGTCGCCCAGCTCCGAGTCCATCTCCGTCGTCGCCTCGTCGATGAGCCGGCACAGCCGCGCGAACATCGTTGACAGCTCTCTGGGGGTGGGGAACGTGGTTACTGGCGTTATCACTAAAACGTGTACCTCAATTAAGGACTACAATAAAGGAACTTTAATTTTGTCAGTGTCAGTTTTGTCACGAAAATTAGTTGTACATTGACCGATACTATAATGTGAACATTAAGATACAGGGCAATTACAGATGTAGGTTTCTCACATGCACGCATAATTACGCATTAAAACACTCGTGTCATCTTATTATGAAACTCGCCTTTTGGCTCGGTTCATAAAACCACACTCGTGTATGTCTCTCATTATGCACCAGGCACGTATATAACTATTTAAACTTTCAAAAGCGCACATTTCAAGTTTTGATCGTGAACAGGGCACATTACTTCATCGTTGTAGAAGCCGGAAAGAAGGCAATGTCACGGACTGGAGATTTTGGAGATGAAATGATCAGTTATGAATATAATGTATGAAGTTGTATGCAGTATGTGGTGTAGGTGTAGGTGTAGGTGTGGGTGTAGGTGTGGGTGCACGTACTGCTGCACTTGGTGGCTGCAGTTGGCGGAGGTGAGGTCGACGATGAGGCGCAGCTTGTTGCTGGCGTGCGCGACGTACTGCCGCTTGAACACGCGCTCCTGCGCGCGCGCCGTCCACGTCAGCCGCTCGTACACGTACAGCGCGCCGTACACCGCGCCCGTCACCGCCACCACGCGCCAGCCTACCGTCTTCAGCAGCTGCGGACATCACCATCACCACCGTACACTCTAATATTTACAACTTTGGATATTATTACAATGCGGGTGGTTGGACCTTGTGCAGGGTCCGTCCGGATTGCTACCACCATCTTATCCATTAACCTACCGCCAAACAGCAGTGTTCGCACTGTTGTGTTCCGGTTTGGGGATAAGACAGCCGGTGAAATTACTAGCATAGAGGCATTCCATCTTAGTTCTTAGGGTTGGCAACGCATTTGCAGTCTTAGGATTGCATCGCAGTCCTGTGAATGCGAATGTCTATGGGTCACAGTTTCCACTTACCATCAGGTGGCCTGTGTGCTCGTTTGTCTTCTCTATGCCATAAAAAAAATGCAATATTTCAGTCGACTCTAAGTAGTAACTAATGTAGATAAGTTTGCAATTTATTGGCAAGGAATAGTACATTACTACAGACGCCGGGAAGTAGGTGGTTGCAGGCCGAGTTCATATAGACGGCCGAGCGAAGCGAGGTCGGATAGTTACGAGGCTGGCAACCCCTTTTCACGGCGAGGTATGTATAGTGCTTTTCTCAAACATATGCAATGAAATAAAAAAAGACATCACTCAAAAAAGTAAATTGATAAATGTCCACCCTAGGGAAGAAAAGTAATTGGGTGTTAAAATAAAGTACCAGGAGCGCAACGGTAATTAGGAGGTATATCAGGCATAGCGCAACTTAGATCTCAGGCGGTGCGGGCAGCCGGCGGGCGGGCGGCGGGCGCACACGACACAGCGCGGATGTCTCCCAAACGTTTATGCACTCCTAGTACTTGACGTTATAACATTTTCTCAAAAATTTTAAAAATATAATTTAGATATTCAACCTGATCATAAAACCAGCTGTCATGGCCATATTAAAATGATAAAAAAATTACTTCCCGGCCTAGGCCTTCAATTTTGTATGAAATTCCTTTACAGTTCTCTCGAGTTGTTCCGTCGGGAACGTGGCACTTTGAAGCCTAAAATAACTAACATAACGCCGACATTACATAGCATGTTTGAGAAAACTCCACTTGGACTTTGCGACTTTGGATTCCGCGGAAGCCTCAACACTTTTTTTTTTTTTTTTTTTTTTAATTTATTTATCACAAAAAACTTAAATGGTGTATACATATTTATATTCCGCCAAACTGAGGACAGTTTGTTGGCGGATAAAGCGCTCATTATCATTTTGTGTTCTACCCACTTAATAGCTAATTTACATGCTCATAAGTACACTTATTGATAACTTATACACTATTTAACTAGAGCGGTAGATATACTTCAGTTATGCCTTACAATCAATATACTGTTACCCTATTACTTACTACTAATATCATACAGATCTAACAGTTTTGCTTGGAGTCTTTTCTTAAAAATCTGCTTGCTACTACACTTTTCTACCGTTGGGCTTAATTGGTTAAGTATTTTAGGAATAATATACGTGCGCGTTCTTTGGCCATAGTAGTTGTTCACTTTATATTCTACGTATGTTTTCTGCGTGCTTGTTCTGAGGTTACGCCACGGTATTCTACGCATTTTGAATTTATTCCGGCCGTAATCATCCATACATATTAAATACCTAACCTTCTCATGCACTGGTAAGATTTGTAATATGTTATACAATCGCTTATAATTATCATTGTATTTGTTTTTTGTTTTTTTATCGACTAATACACTTTTTACTATTCTAGTCTGAAGGTTACAAATTTTATCAAGGTAACTCTTAAATGTCCGTCCATATGCAATTAATCCATAAGTAATTACAGACTCGGCTAGCGAATGATACAGGGTGTGCATTAATTTTCTACTTACTATGTTTTTTAAACTAATTAATTTTGCCAAAATTGAGCGGAGTTTATTACACACTATTTCTATATGGATCCCCCAATTGAATTTAGTGTCTATGGTTAATCCTAAGTACTTATATCTATCTACGACTTGTATACTACTACAGTTACAGCCTTCCTGGTTTTTATTATTATGTAGACAGTCGTATGTATGCCCCAATATACAAACATTTCCACATGGTTCCTGTAGGTATGGTGACTTGATTATCATACATTTGGTCTTTTCTATGTTAAGTATTATACCATTGTCGTGTGACCATTTTATTATATTTGTAAAATCTGTCTGTATGTTTCACAGTTTTAATGTCCCTATCAGCATACACTAGACATGTATCATCGGCATACATATAAGTTGAGCAAGCCTGGACGACGTTAATCATGCTGTTTACATGCATTATGTAACCTAATGGCCCGAACACTGATCCGGTTGGCACCCCGTATACTACGCTAGCCTCCTCGCCGCTCAGTCCATTGATAAAAGTGGTCATTGTTCTATTACTTAAGTAATTTCTAATCCACTCGATCACTGGACCACGGACACCACATTCTTGCATAGCGAGGATGAGCTGTTCGTGGCCCAGAGTGTCAAATGCTTTTTTGAAATCTATGTATAAAGTTACTACGTATTTTTTATTGTTTAAATGACCATTTACCTCATCTGTGAATTGGGCCAAAGCGGTTGAGGTGCTGCGCCCTCGCCGGAAACCATGCTGACTATCCGATATTATGTTATGTTTTTCTAAATAATTACTAATTTGCGTTGTAATAACTTTTTCTACTATTTTATTCACTACTGATAGTATAGCTACTGGTCTGTAATTAGTATAATCTAAATGGTTTCCTTGCTTGTATATAGGTCTAATTATCGCTTTTTTTAACATATCCGGATATGCACCCGTCGCCGCGCAGTTATTCACAAACTTGGCCAAGATCGGACTTATGCTTGTTTTGATAAGCTTTATGTCCTGACATCTGATTTCGTCCATTCCTGGGGATTTTCTAGTACTTAATTTATCTATTATTTTTTTTTTTGCCTATATCTACGTGTGAAACTTTTTGATAACGAAAAGATACATCACTGTATTTTACATAGTCCTCTCGCTTTAAGAACTTTACATTGCACTTATGTTTTAAATTTTGAATTTCCATTGTAAATGTTTTGGCGAAGTTTGTGCAGACCGCCTCAATCGACGTGCTCTTTCCCAAATATTTAATTATTACATCGTCCAGACTTGCCTTGTCATTTCCTAACCAACCATTAATTGTTGCCCACAGCTTTCTTAAATCACTCTCACAATTTTTAATTTCATTTTGTTTGTAGTTTTGTTTCGCCCAATATATACATTTATTTGTAACGTTTCTAAATCTAGTATAATCTAACCGGTAAATTACATTTTTAGGACTAGCTTTCCATCTTCTAAACAACTCATCTCTCCGCGATAACATAAAAATCAAATTAGTATTTATCCATGGTTGCGTTACTCTATTGGTTTTAAATGTTTTCGTGGTCTTTGACTTAACGTATGTGTTGCTGAAGATGGAATATAGCCTGTCGTACATAGCTTTGGGACAGTCAATGCTATATATTTCCGACCAGTCTATTTTTTCTAACTCATTTTTTACTATTCTATTATTAATAACCTGCACTTCCCTATTTTGTTGACAATTATCGCGCGGATCGTCGACCGCCGTAGTTAAGCTGACTCCGACTAGATAATGGTCTGCAATCTTACACGTGAGCATGTGTGCGGTTGCAGCGCGCATCCCCGAACCTGCGCCGGCGCGCACCCACACATGGTCAAGGCACGACGTCACGAGCTGCCCGTCCAGTATCTCCTCACGTGTGCATTCGTTGATAACACTCTCTAGGCCGCGATCACACAAGGTGTTTTTGTAAATCTCCGTGATATTATTGCTTATCATCAAGTTTATGTTGATATCTCCTATAATTACTATGCTCTCGGGGAGTGGAATTTTCCTCAGAATCTCGCTTAACTCTTGTATAAAACTGTGTTTACTATTACTCGGCGGTCGATATATAGCAAATATGTGGATTGGTTTCTTAGGGGTATTAATTACTATATGTAAAATTTCCGATGCCTGTCCATGTCTATTTACTTCTTGTACTTTCAATTCGCTCTTGGTGTAAATTAATAGTCCTCCTCCTCTTCTGCTTTTTCGTGTACGCGACTGCATGTTATAACCCTCCCAATTATACATACATAATTCTTCCTCTCTGATGTTGATTTCGCTTACTATAATAATGTCTATTACATTCATACAGTTTTTTAATAGGCATTGTAATTGCTCAAAGTTTTTTCTCAAACTCCTTATGTTTACGTGTATTATTTGTAAATCATTTTTCGTGCTATTTATATATGTGCTCCAGTCATTCATATCATCAAACTTTTTATAACTCGTTGTCCGTTCACTGATACCATCTAAAATATCGTCGAATTTTAGGCATTACAAAACCGTGTAGTGTGTATTCGCCCGCTGTTATGTGGCTTCCCTTCTTATGACCCAGCGCGCTGCGCGGCTGACCATAGTCTGCCTATCTCCGTGTCATTCTTTATGCGCTGTATTTTCGCATCATCATCCCTTTTCGCTAGTAGCCGGTGCTCTTGCACCCAGATATGTTTATATATTCCTTTTAGTGTGGTTTTAGCATTCCAACGGAGTTGACGCATTTGGGGCGTAAGGTTTTCATTTATGTAAACGTTTTGCTCATTATCAATGGATATTAAGTCTTTGTTCGTTCTCCTAGTTTTCCTTTGCTTAAGCCACTCATTTCTCGCTTGTTTGGATGCAAGCCTGACCACAACGGGGCGCACTCGCGGACGCCCGCCGTCCTCCGTTTTTTCTCGGCCTACCCTCCACGCGCTTTCTATTTCCTTAGTGTTTAGATTCAGCTTCTCTGCTATTTTTATGGCGGTTTTTTTGATGTCCTCGTTTTCAACTTGGCATAGGCCTACTATCTCAATCTCCTTCTCAACTTCTTTAACTTCAAGTTGCACTATTCTTTCTTCTAAAGTTTCATTTACTTTTTGTAGGTATGTATTTTTACTTTCCAGGGCTGCGATCTTTTTCTGAGCGCTCTCCTTAAATTCAGACATTTGTTGGTATTGCTCTGAGTAGAAATCAACTGTCTCTCGCAGTTCCACCAGCTGAGTTTTTAGGGTGAATATTATTTCAAGTTTTTCATTCACCTGGCTGAGGACTGTTTCCACCGTCGCCTTGTTCATATCAATTTCAATTTTGGGGGGCTCGGGTTTTGGACTGCTGTCACCTCTAGCACATGTTTCACAGATTCTATTTTTTAGAAACTGGCTCGGGTTTGGTGCACATTTTCTGTGGTATACACCCTCACACCGTCCCTCACATCGCAAGAGATCACCGTCCTTTTTAATGGACACATACAATTTACACTTTTTACAGTTCACCATTTTCAGGATATTTACAGCCACTAAGTCACTACTTAATTATGGATACTAGGTAGTAGTACGTATAGCTTCTTAAAATCGCATCAACACGTCCGTACGCTGAGCGCTCGCGTCGCGACTTAAAGAGCCGATGACGCCAGTTGCATGTACACCGCCGCGGTGACTCACCAGTCCGGACAGCAGCAGGCCGCCCATGGTGCCCTGCGAGGTGAGCGCGCCGAGCGCGAACTTGGACACCATGGACCACTCCTCGGCGCTGAACGAGCCGATGATGCCGGCCGCCGCAGGCCGCGCCAGGTCCCCCGTGGGCGGCGCCGGCGTGATACTCGGTGGGATCTGAGGACAATGACATTCAAATAACTCAATGATTTGGTCGATAATTATAATGGACGATATCGCTTTGGAACCTACGGTTGCCAAGTATTCTTTACAAACTCAAATAAATTCTAGTGCTGTGGCAATAGCGGGAATCTTAAATGTATCCTCGGTTACATTCGCATTGTAACGGATGTAATTTACAGTGACATTAAGTTATTTTTAATCCATCAAGCAAAGAAAAACATCAAAAGGAAACCTGATCATTTGTAGAGTTGAGTTGGTAAAAGGGTTAATTTCCAAAAGACCTAAGTGCATCCGAAAAAATCCTGTACACACGTGAGGTCACCTCTCATTAGTTCAGACAGCACACTGTTAGTTTACAAAAAATGGTCCTTTGAACCGGATTTGTAACAATTGGTCCATCGAACCGGATGTGTTCAGCACACGAAGCTGACCTGCGTGAAATTGGAGGCGTTCTTGAGCGTCTTCTGGTGGTGCCCCTTGGAGTGGAACCTCTGGATGATGGCGGTGAGGCCGTAGGAGAAGCGGAAGGCCAGGTCCTCGGTGAAGTCTGCGCACAGGTTGTCGCAGTTGAGCCGGTACAGCACCTCGAACGGCTGCTGGTGCGGCGCCATCACGGCCGACGCCGCCGAGCGCTTGTGCAGGGGCAGGATGTTGTACATGCGCTCTGGGGGGGACAATGACAATCAATTTAATTCAATATAAAAATATTTAAACATTTCATACACAATAGCACCATTATCATCTAGAATTAAAATCTTTTCATACAATCGAGGGGAAATTGATTTACGTTTGCAGCAATTTTTTTTCATACAGTGTAACCAATTGTTTCAAACCAATTTATTCTATTGAATTTTACATACAATTCACACTAGACCAAAACATTGACAATGTCAAAATTATTAAATTAATTTGTTATTTAATTTAATTTACATAACTTGTTGTTATAATGGTAATTGGAATAATCTCGCTTTTATGAAAATTTGATAAGGTGGAGCAAAAAAAAAGCTCAATAAAATCAGGTTTTTTGTATAATGGTTTTAAATTAAATTAAATTTTATTATACAGGGTGGGGCCTGTAACTAAAGCAAAAAATTAAAACGTAGATTCTACTCCTCAATCTAGACAACTTTTGTTTAGCAACTTTTTAAAATCATAAAGTTTTTAGATTGTTATTTTTTCAAACAAAGTAAATAGTATTTTCAATGTATTTAAAACTCCGTCTAATTGACATCGCCTGTCAGTCTAGTCACTCTACAGACATAATCAATTTCATAGTACATTGCGTGTTCGAATTAACTTTAAAATGTAATAAAATTCAAACCGCTAGTTTTTTTTCAGTCGTCAATCAAACGTTGCGTAGTTTGAGGAGAAGAATGTACATTTTTAATTTTTGCTCTAGTTACAGGAATGTATAAGGAAAGGAACTTGTAATACCTACCCTTACCTGGCCGCGACTCCCTAAAATAGGATTTCATGGCCCCTCAGGTTGAAAAACATTGGATTACTATTAGAGTTCATGAGATAGACCCCGCTGGCACTGTATCGTGTAATGTCAGTAGCTCACCAGCCATCTCCCGCTGCGCCTCGTCCATCTCGTGGCCGATGTCGGTGGAGAGCCGCTTCTTGAGCCGCGAGCCGAGCCCGGCCTCCACGTGGCGGTGCAGCGCGCGCTTGTACTGCTCGAGCGCGGCGCGCTCCGGCCGGAACGCCGCGTCGTACTCGTCCACCAGCGCCGACAGCCGCCGGATCTCCTGCGACAGCGTCAGCGACACCTGCGACCCGACCAACGCACGTCAGAGGGCGCACGCTGTCACTAATCACACGGACCAAAATTATGTTGTCTGTGGATTACGAAGTTAGTCCTTCAACTGGTCCCGAAGCGTCAAAACAAGGTAGAAATAGGAGCGAGCTCCGTCGACTTTGTAGGTCTGCTAAAATGTCCTGCGGGCATGGCCGCGTCTATATCGCGTGTCAAATGTGGATAAAGCATATATCACTCGTACTTATTTACATGTCAGAAGGTGACGGATGCCTTATCCAAACTTTGTCACGCGATAACCACAACCATGTTAGGGCCCCAGATGAACTAATTAGGTGAACCACGGGACATTACCCGGAGCGCCGTGTGCAATGTTTACCTTATGTAATTTAAACAAGGGCCTATTCTTCAGCCATCAACTTAATTACCTCGTCTATGTAGTTGATAGCCCTGGTCATGCTCTGATTCCGCAAAAGTTAAGGAAGGCTACTTTATATTACCTTACTCCCACTTGTCGTCAAGACCTCAAACTGTTGATCTTGGCAGCTGCTCCCGTCTACACCTTTTTTTTTTATGGCATAGAGAAGACAAACGAGCACACAGGCCACCTGATGGTAAGTGGACACTGTGACCCATAGACATTCGCATTCACAAGACTGCAATGCAATCCTGAGACTGCAAATGCGTTGCCAACCCTGAGGACTAAGATGGAATGCCTCTATGCTAGTCATTTCGCCGCCTTAAACTCCCTGGGCGGTTGTGAACTAACATGTGGCGCCACGTGTACCTTGTGCTCGACGCTCTCGACCATGCGGTTGATCTTGTCCTTCATCTGGCGCGTCACGGTCGTCAGCTGCTCCTCGATGCTCGTCAGCTGCTCGTGCAGGATCCGCTGCTTCTCCACCTTCGCCGCCTTCTGCTCCGTAGCACTGTTATAAACCTGGGAAATAAGGATGAACATTGAATAAATTAGAATGAAAATTGAATTACAAACTCAGATCTTCAGATTCACTCAAATTTCAATTACTAGTTGAAACAGCGGACTATAGCAACGTGGATTCGCTGTTCTCGAGCGGGGTACTAAGGATCGAAATCTAAGCGATGCGCTAAAGCTATGTAAATTGAGCTGCGTCAAAGCAAACAGTAATTACATGTCGTTCTTTTGGACCCGACCACACCGGACTGTAAAATGTGCGTCAATAACGTGGCGTGCGTCACCACAACGTTGTGTCAGCGTATTTTCAAGTTTCGATTGTGGCCGATTCTAGAGGCTGGTTTTCGTCACACGCCAATCATCGACGCCGATAACTCTTACGTATGTTTACTGGGAACACCTTGAAATACCATATTTTTTCCGAGGTCTGTGTTATGATAGAGCTATTTTAGATTAATGCATTATATCATTGGTTACATTAGGTTTGATTTATAAGCAACTAGCGACCCGTTACGCTTCGGTTTATATGAGTATAAAATGAAGTCGCTTCAGCTCAGATCTTTTAAACTACTCAACGGCTTTAATGCAATTTTAAGCAATAGATCGTGACTCCAGAGAAAGGTCTACGTGTATAATAGATTCTGGTGTATGTACGGGTGTTACAGAGAACTCACATAAACCGATGCGAAGCGAGGGCGGGTCGCTAGTCTATACTAATATTATAAAGAGGTAAAGTTGGTGATGTTGTAAGGGATAATCTCTGGAACTATTGAACCGATTTTGAAAATTCTTTTACCTACAGAAAGCCTTGTTATTTGTGAATGTCATTTGCTTTATATTAACCCAATTTTATTTATTTATTTATTTATTTATTTATGATTTATTGGAGATCCAACAGCTTACAAAACAAGATAGAAATTAAATTACGTAACAAAAAGCCAATTAAAGGTTCTCACCGATAGAAACAAAGTATTTAAACATAGCAGAAATAACAGCCAACGCAGGCACATACGCCGCGCTACACCAAGAGAACAAGAGAACAACCTAATGTATACGCAAGAATAAAAAACGGTATAAAACAAAAAGTTAATCATAAACAAACACTTATAGCCTAAGTAAAGAAGTGTTGACTGAGTAACCGCCTAAGCGTAGATGTAGGTGTGTTAAATACATCTAAATCAATGTCCCTAGCACAATTGTTGAGGGTTTTACCTGCTCGCAACAAGAAGGAGTTCCGCCGATAGTTAGTAGATACAAAGGGAATTTGAATTGGTGGGTTAAAGCGCAGTGAGGCCGCTGGCACCCGGAAGCTGACTTTCCTCAAGAGATCCGGTTTTGTTTTTATTGTCCAATCAAGTGGGCACGGGAACAGCTACTTAGAAGTAATTAGAGATGGGTACCTGGTCGAGCTTGGCGGCGACGTCCGCGGCGATGTTCTTGCCGCGGCGCGAGTGCTGCGCGAACTTGGTGCGCACGGCCGACTGGCTGATGCACTCCTCGAAGCGCCGCTCGAAGTCCACGAACTCCAGGTAGCGCAGGTGGTGCCCCTCCACCAGCGTCGGCGCTGCGCATACACTACTCCGTTCAGGGTGCCCACATACATTCACAATTCCGATTCGGAATAATTCAAATTCAAATCATTTATTCTGTAAGTAGGCCCTGTAGGCACTTTTACAAGTCTGAGTCTACCAGCGCTTCCAAAGAGACCACTGTTGAGAAGAAGCGCCGCAAGAAACTCAACAGTAAGTAAATATTGATGCGGAATTCCTTATATACATCACATCACATAGTACATACGTTTGTTTTCGTTCGGAATTTATGTAGACACGTGGAAAATGTCAGTGTCTATGAACCTTTCATTATGATTCTTACATGGATTTCTTTCATTTAGGACCGTATAAAATTATAATCAAGAGTAAAGTGTCCATTACTGGACCAGTAATACTAGTGCCTGTCAGCTAAAAGTGTCCATAACTGGTGCCGTCACCCTATATGAATAGTAAAATTATTGCAATCATCACCATCACTACATAGTATAAAACAAAGTCGCTTCCCGCTGTCTGTCCCTATGTATGCTTAGATCTTTAAAACTACGCAACGGATTTTGATGCGGTTTTTTTTAGTAGATAAAGTGATTCAAGAGGAAGGTTTTTATGTATAATAAATTTTGTTTTATGTACGTGTGTTATAGAAAACTCAAATAAACCGAAGCGAAGCGAGGGCGGGTCGCTAGTTAAAAATAATTAAGACTGCGCCGACAAAAGACCGAGCGTCCGCTCAGTAACTGGAGTGGCTAACTTAAAAAAAATCTTGCAATCAGACGATACGTTTTTGTAGCGCAAGTAAAAACACAATTTATGGGATACGTATCAAACTTTAATAACAATTACCCTTTGAGTAGTCATCTTAACGGGAAAAGGTGGCCACTTTTTTCCGTTAAGTTGAGAACTCGAATGTGAATTATTATTAAACTATATGATATACCCTATAAGTTGTGTTTTTATTTGAACCTACCTACCGACCAATTTCAAGAAAATACTTTAGTTTATTAGAAAACACAATAAAAGTAATCAGGGCGCCACTGTACATCCGGCGTACGCTCGGCGCAGTCTTAACGAGAGTGATGGAACCAGTATTGGACAAGGCACCAATAATGGACACTTGATTCTTATTTTACAGAAAATAATATAAAACAGACTTAAATAAATTAAAATTTTGTATGAGTTAATTTTTGCATAGTGTCACTGTTGTATTGAACGTGCGGTTATTAACATGGTGAGTGACTGACATGAGACGGGCTTCTCGCGGTCGCGCATGCGCGTGAGCAGCGCCTCCTTGGCGGACACGAAGAAGATGCGCTCCTCGGCCTCCTTGGGCGTGCACACGCGCAGCTCGCGCGACAGGAAGTCCACGCAGCGCTCCGCGTGCTGCGTGCGCACCTGCAGCATCACACCACTAGTTTAGTACAATTTGATAGAAGGCCGGAATATACCGTCGCTTTACTTTCTCAACCTCGTATCTGATCGATTAGTTAGATAGGAAAAGCTCTCATGTTCCCTAAAGAATAAACACTACTTTCCTGTCTAACGATTCGATCAGATACGAGGTTGAGAAAGTAAAGCGACGATATGTCATTTTACACGAGTGCAAGACTCTGGACGAGTGAAAATGACAGTTCCGCGCGTGTATCAAACGATGGTTTACATTTTCATATAGTAACTAGTATTAAAAAATACACTCAACGCATGTTGGAGTCAATCGACTAGTTCCATGGACAACGCGTTATTAAGGTGGGAAGTGACCCTGTCTACATATTGGGATCGCCCGGTATGGACAAAACTTTGGTGTGGTGAGCGTATTTCTTCCTGTTTTCTATGTATATAAGTATGTATTTATCTATATAAGTATATTTATCGTTGTCTAGTACCTACATTGCAAGAGCTTAGTTTGGGACTAGGTAAATTTGCGTGAAATTGTTCCCTAATTTTTTTCATTCCATTTCACAAATAACTTTGTGCTCATCTCACAAAGGTCATTTTTATCAGACCGATCCAAACTCGATCACTCTTACGGTGCAGGAATAACATCGTGAGGTAACCTGCACGTACAAACAACTTGAGTGTCTAAAACGGTAATTGCACAAAGGCCCCATATGTAAGATAAGATAAGATTGGTACAATAACTACATTAAATAGGCAAGTACCTGGTCCAAGTATTCCGGTTCGGAGGCGGACGCGTCCCACCGGTTGTTCAGGATGAATATGTTCGGTTGTGATATTTTCGTCGATACTTTGTGGAAGAAGTTTTTTTCCTGAAACAATAAAACATAATACATCGTGCCCACAGATAAACTTCGTTTGTTTACATTCGTTTGATAAACAACATTATCAGAATCATAAATGTTTTTAACCTTATCGATGAAACATAAACGCTTTAACGCACAACACTAAAGTCTATACTTTTAGGTATTTAAAAAAATGTAAACATTCCAAACCACGTGACATTGTTAAACAGCCAATCAAAACTGTTTTATCTAACTTTGACGTACGACGACTTTGACGTCAGCCAATAGAAGCAGAACACTGTCTGCTTCTATTGGCTGACGAACTATATCACGTGGTTGTTTTGTTTACATTTTTTTAAATGCCTAAAAGTATAGACTATAGAACCGCTCCATAGCGCTTCTAAGTGGGAGCTCGAGGTATTATTGCCCCAGAGCTCAGTTGACAGCGTAGTACTCACAGTGACCATGAGCGTGGACTCGGCGTTGGCGACGAGCACGAACACGTCCGCGTCCAGGCAGTACTGGTCGATCCACTCGTCCAGGTTGGGCGTCACGTCCACGCCGGGGCTGTCCACGAGCACCACGTCGTCGCGCAGCAGCGCGCACAGCTCGCGCGGCCAGTACACGTGCACCAGCGAGCGCTCCTGCAGGCGCGACGCGCATAGCGCGTGCCCGAGTTGGCTCACGGACTGTGCACAAACGAGACCATCTATACTCCGAACCATACATATATACATCTATACTTATCTTATAGTCTATACTTTTAGGTAGGTATTTAAAAAAATGTAAACATTCCAAACCACGTGACATTGTTAAACAACCAATCAAAACTGTTTTTATCGAACTTTGACGTACGACTACTTTGACGGCAGCCAATAGAAGCAGAACACTGTCTACTTCTATTGGCTGATGAACTATAACACGTGGTTGTTTTGTTTACATTTCATTAAATGCCTAAAAGTATAGACTATAGTTAGTAAACAATTTCATAATCTCAAAATGCATAATTTTTGGCTAAAATGGCCGTTTTCTAGTAAATAAAGCAACTAGAGACCAGCTTCTGCACACCATTTTCCTCATTTTACATCACGGATGATTTTTTATGACAAAATTGTTATTTTAGGCGAAAAGGGAGGTTTACTAAATAAGACAAAGTCTATTGGTAAGGACCAGCATAGTTTAAGGGGCTACCGTGCCCCTAACAGACGATTTTGATGAAGTTTAAGTTTATTTAACTCAGTGAAAACTAAATATAATTTAAAAACACAAAAAAATGATATAACTTTTTCATCTTGGCGTCAATTGATATGGAAACTACATCATTAATATTAATAAATCATCGTAAGTTTTTTTCTAAAGTGAAAAATATTGAAATAAAGGCCAGAAAACTACTTTTTTGGAGTAAAAATGCCAAACATTGATAGCATAAATCTCGATATAAGTGATTTGTAAAAGAAAAATTGAGATGGCAGCTAGCTTAGAAGAGCAGTTAATTGCAAATAGATTATAACAACAACTGAAAATTTAGAGCTTCAGATGGAAGGTCATCTGCACATGGTAGCTAAGCCCCTTAAGACTGCACCGAGCAAACGCCGAGCGTCCAGTGGCGCCCTCATTAGTATTATTGTGTTTTCTAATTAACTAAAGAATTTCCTTGCAATCAGACGATACGTTTTTGTAGCGCAAGTAAAAACACAATTTATGGCATACGTAACAAACTTTAATAACAATTACTCTTTGAGTAGTCAGCTTAACGGGAAAAGGTGGCCACTTTTTTTCGTTAAGTTGATAACTCGAAGGTGAATTGTTATTACACTATGTGATATACCCTATAAGTTGTGTTTTCATTTGTAGTACAAAAAACTACCGACCAATCAAGAAAACACTTTAGTTAATTAGAAAACACAATAATAGTAATGAGGGCGCTACTGTACGCTCGACGTTTGCTCGGCGCAGTGTTAAGACGGCCTCGTGTGGTACCTGCACGTTCTGCTTCTCGTCAGAGCCGTCGGTGCGCAGGAAGGCCTCGTCGGTGTCGGAGCCCTCCACCTGCAGGAAGCAGTTGGTGGTGTGCCCGATGCCGCTCGGCAGGATCTTGTCGTGCAGCATCGCGTTGATCACCGTGCTCTTGCCGTTGCTCGTTCTGACAACAACATTTCTATGTTTAAGGCGACGGGGCGGGCATTTGACCTTGCTCATTCGGCCAGACGAGTAAAGTTTTAATTCGCGCGCCATCTAACGAGTAAGCTCTGCGATCTACCGTATATTACTATTTGTCAAACAGTCAGGCACGCATTTACTGTAAGATGGCGCTTGATTAGGTCGACCAATATGATGATACACTTTTGTTTTTCCTAAATACTATCTCAAAGTCAGTTACGGATGGCAACAATAGCTTATAAACAAATAAGTAAATACATAAATAGTTAATTATTTAACACGTATAGATTATTTCATGAATAGCTGGCACAAATATATCAATAAGAAATTTGGTCTACTAGGATTATACGAGTGATATTAGATCTTTTAGACAGTTTATTTGATTTGACCCCTACGTGATTTGATTACTATCATCGACGGCTAGCACAACTTGCCAAAAACAATAACAGATATAATAACAATAACAAAACAAATATTTAACACAACAGAAAACAAAACAACGCCAAGACCAAAATACAAAACAACTGCAGTAGCTACTTGTTCGCACGGAATAGTAGAACGCAACTGACTGATATGGGATGGAAGTACTAAGTATTGGGAGTCAACAAAATTCGAAACATTCGAACTGTCAACCACATCAACCCAACGGTCTGGCAACGCCGCGTCCGACCGTTCTACGCAGGCCGACCCAAGCCGAGCACGCAACGTCGCTTTCATCGTTATATATAACTTTTAGGATACTCACTGATCCAACGTGAATGCAAGTTCAAATCCACTACCTAACACTAAAATCAACTTTTATTCAAAATAATTTGGCTTTTTTTCTAATAGTTTTGTTTATTTTTTTTATCATTTTAAATTCTCATTTTAGTTTGTATATTTATTTTTTAGGCCACATTCAACAAAAAGCTTCAAAACGCCTAGTCATATTTTAAGAGCAAACATTTAGTTCATTTTTTCATTAGGAGCACATATGTTTTGAGTCTATAATCTGTAAATTCTTACTAAAACTAATATATTCAACTTGACGCAACACATTAAATCTGTAAAAACGAGTGTGGAAAGTTTGGCTACAAACTAATACGCCCAGCCGGAATAAAACTAATATGAAATTTTAAAAAACGGTTCAATTAAAGTTGTATATAGAGCTTACTATGAGTTACATAACTATATTAATAAGTCAGAGCAAAACTTGAGGATATGTGTCTTCAGATTATTATCATTTAAAACTACCACTTCCTATATTTTTACCAAGAAATGTATCCAAAAACACCTCGATTTTGTCATTTTGCCCTACCCTTCGCCTTAATTTGCTGTTTTATATAGGCACAGTATCAGGGCCGGACTGTGAGTTAAGTGGGGCCAGGGCTTATACTATTCTGGGATTCTTTCGCATTATCGTCTATCGTCGATTTTTGACTTTGACATGACTTAACTGAAGCCCTAAAAGCCATATGGTAGATCCGGCCCTGCACAATATGTTGAAATAACACAACACCTTTGAATCATCAAAAAGCCGTTTAGTTAACCACATTAACGAAACGATAAATATTATTTAGTGATGTTTAACACAGGCCTAAAACTAACTAGAGTTTTGAGTTCAAGGGTCAACGTTTTCGACTCTCATTAAAAAAAATACCTTGTTTTTATATCTTCCCCGATAATTTCCGGTTTACTTTTTAATTTTATTTTTATTTTATTTATGGTAGCATTTATGGTGCAGCTTTTGAGTATTGCAAATTTGAGGTGTATCGAAATTTAGATTTTCAGAGACATTCAGAGAAGGCAATGATCTGAATAAATAAAAATAAATATCACGTAATATAAAATAAATATCCGTATCGTCAACGACTTGATAGTTCTAATTAACTTGACAGTAATGGCGGCAGAGTTAAAAAAAAATACCCAAACACATTAATTCCGATTCATTAGTGGCCATAAAAGGAGGTGAATAATCAATCAGTAATCACATTCACCCGATCAATTGGTGAGGGTTAGTGAAGTGTGAAACTGCGCGATAAACTACCGTTACAATTTCCGTTCTGAGAACGTTCTTGTACAGTCAACACTAATTGCCGGGTTTTTGCAGGAATATAAAACATTGACAATATCATAATTATCATAGTTATCAGACTGTATGAGATCGACAGACAAACATATCTGGGTGTAGTGTAGCTCAGAAGCGTTCGAACGCCTATACCTTATATTAATACTAGCTTTTGTCCGCCACTCCGCGTAGAAGTCGTTTATCGCTGCTCCCTCTGGAACTGTCAAACTTTCCAGGATAAAAAGTAGCCTAATAGCTAATCTAGACTTTAATCTATCTCTGTAAAAAAAAACTTCCAAATCCGTTTAGCCGCCCTGGCGTGATTGAGTAACAAACATCTATCCAATGTCGTATCTATAACAACTGAGGCCCGTGGCAAATACGTTGGAGAGAGCCCTTCCTTGCATTCTTATTAAAAATGAAATAAAATATTAGGTTCCTTCTGTGCTCACGGCCTTTCGGCCCGTGGAATTTGACCCGCTCTGTCAACAAAATTTTGATTTGACTTCTGTCAAATACCGTATTGCATGAAAAAAAATATACAAACATTACTGCAATAATGTAATTATACCAATGGTTTTTTACGTAATTTAGTGTCACTGTTGGATTTAACACTGGACTTATGAAACAAAGGCAAGGTCAGTCTAATTTTTACTTTCAGAAAACAGTAATAGATTAAAACTCTGTGATTTTTTTTTTATTAATCAACGTAATCACGTCAAAATCCATTATTACTATACAGGGTTTTGTTTTAGGGTTTCTCCATACCTAAAGGTTGACAGGTTCCTTCATATCTATGAGTAACCTTAGATAAACATGCTGAAAACAAGAGTATAAACTTTTTGCTTTTTGTGTTCTAAGAAAAAAAAGGTTATGTACACACCTGCCGAAGAAAGCTACTTTCATGTGATCTCGCTTGAGCACTTCCCGAATCGCCTGCACCTTGTTGACGTAGGCTTCCACATTTGTGACATCCTGAGGTGTGGCAATGCTGTTGTCGCTGGATACGGCTGTGGAATCAAGATATTGAAATAAAAGTTTTGCTTTAGACATTAAATTTTTTGGGCTTTTATTTAAGAGTAATGGTAATATAATAAATCAAAATTGCTCTTTTATTGCATATAATATTGAGATTGGATTGAGAGGTGAAAATTACATTAAATAAAATACAAACTACAGTAATTAATCTACACATAAGTAGAAAAAATTATGTATGTATTACAAGAAATTGCTATCTTGACAATTGGTAAGTTTTAGTAAGCATTACCATATACTCTGGCTACACTGTTGAATAAGATAAGTTTGTTATACATTGCACATACAAACACACACACACGTTTTTTTTTCAGAGTTAATCATGTCATTAAGTTACATCTGTGTCTATTTATTTCGAAATCTATTTGTTATTTGTTCCTTTTTTATTATCAAAGTCATACTATGTGAACATCATGTTTGATGTATTATTTAACAGTTACAATTATCAAATGTAAATCTGTAATAGGCTAATGATGTATAAAAATATTACCTGTGTTTAAATTGTTATTAGGTATATTGTGCTATGGATTTTGTATAAATAAATAAATATATCAACTTGGTAAACCAAGTTAAAAAAGTAATTAAAATAAAATAGTCCACAAATGAATCAAAGACAATTAAAGAATGCCATATTAAACTAACACACATTGAACTGTAATTGGAATGAAGGCCACATATGAATCAGGGCAATAGATACCTACGTTCATTGACATGACACATACTGAATGTCACTCTTGTCACTTGATGGTATTATCATGTCAACCATGCTGATAAGAATCTTGTTACCTTTTTAACCGACTTCAAAAAAGGAGGAGGTTATACGTTCCACTGTATGTTTTTTTTTTTTATAACTACCAATACAAAAATATTGATGTTTGTTAGATAGGATTTTTATATTAGTCACCTTCGACTACTATTTAACTTGTTTAGTTGGAAAACATATAAAAAAATCAACTCACCATGCATAAATGTGACAGCATCTTTGACATAATCATCTATCTCCACAAATATGTCATTAATCTTCTTCTTGGCCCTCACAAATATCTGCAGCGGAGAGTCCACATTTGACATGTTGACGCGCACATTGCCATTGTTGAGTCCAACATTGTGCGGGCCGTCACCAGCCATCATGGAAATTGTGCGATTAACATATGCAGCCATACGGAAAGGGAAGATGTACGTTTCTCGTTAGCTGCACCTTACGGTGGACAACGTAACAATAAGTCACTGTATCACTTCTACAGCTCAAACACAACATGCAGGTTACTGCAACAAAAAATAACAGGCATAAAGATGTGCAACAGAACAATAAAAGAAAAGTGCTTCAATTTATCTTAAATAAGAAAGCCTGAAGAATAATAACAATATCTTTGCTAATTAAGAGACAGGACGTGCATTTCTTAGGTGCAGGTGTAGTGGTCAGTCAGCTACTGCTGCTGACATCTGAAACGACCATTTGAGGTTAGGTTTCAGATTTGTTCGGTGGGTCAACACAGCACAAGCATAACATTAGGGTAATAGAAAGAAAGTGTAACAACGCAAAATACATAGAACGGAAGCAATAATAAGTAGAAACGAACTGCACCTTATCATCTCGTTGCATCATCGGAATCAATGCGCATCGCTGCAGTCCAAGCAGCGTAAATAATTGTATACAATCTCGATGATATTTTTAGATATTATTATATCTTAATTTGGAAAATACACAAGACGTAAAACAACTGACAGCCGCTAAATATAAGTCAAAATTGACTACAAAATTCGTCAACTGATCATCCTTCTAACTGGAGAATGCGAAGTATTTAGCCAAAGCAAACGAAACTAAGCTTACCTGTGCTTTAGAGCAACATTTTTAAACGTAATTACTCGGAAACTACTACTCTTTTTCGGCAAAGATTACCTAGAAAATTTTCATTTGATTTTTCCCTATTTTTAATTTTTACTCGTTCTAAAATTGGTATGTTTTCATTTTCTGATATGCATCTCAGAGTCAGTTCATTGGTCTGTGAGAAAATGGTGTGATCGCGACCAATCAACGTTCTCGTCAGACTCGTTTAGTTACTACTTCTGTTTTCTGAATTATTGTTATTCGTACGTAGAATCATATGCCACACTTTATTGCAAGTATTAAGAATTATGTAACTTTTAATTGTTTTTTCACGATTTTTCCTATTAATGACTTTAATTGCGCCAAATTTTAGAATTTTTATTTAGAATCCACGACAACAAGAGTGGTCACTTTACATCTCTTATGATACACCGAGCCGTACCTAAACGCAAAATGTCATTGCGATAACCATAGACGAGTCACAGACAATATATATTTCCATAATATCGCATACGAATTTCTATCTTAACAGTATATCTTAAGCCTTAATTTTAAACTCCAAAATACCGATACAATCCAACTTCTCCAGCGAGCGAGCAATATCCCTCTCTCACCCAGTGTCCACACCTTAGGGTATTTTACCCTAAATTTAGGGCATTTTTACGGGTTCAGGGTAATTTTTAGGGTAGAAAATTATTTAGGGTATTTTTCAGGGTAAAATATTTTCTAGAGAATATTTGAAAATCTTTACAAGTTTTGGTGATTGATTTGAATTTTAATGCGTGGACCGGAACGTACCCAACTTGCCGATGTACCTTTCTCCTCCGCTAGCAACAGACTTGTTTGGAACGGTGAATTAATAAAGATTTATACGTAAATTAAATAGTTGTT
The DNA here is from genome assembly GCA_963966035.1 of Acleris laterana. NCBI lineage: Eukaryota > Metazoa > Arthropoda > Insecta > Lepidoptera > Tortricidae > Acleris > Acleris laterana. Next base: position 1,704,124 of record OZ014444.1, read on the forward strand.
ATTTAAAAAAAACATTTAGGGTAAAAAATAAATAAAAGTGCCTAATTTAGGGTAATTTCGCCGAGCGTTAGGGTAAAATGGAAAAACTGAGGTGGCAACACTGCTCTCACCTCTTCTCAGCTCAGCTTAGCTCCTCACCCCCTCAATAATGGCGAAACTGGAAAAGTGAAGCCGAGTGCGGATGATTTTAAAAGTCGCTTGATTTAACTTACTAGAAATTATTTTAATTTATTAAGTCTTCAGTTTAAGTTTATATTAATATTACTTTCTTAATTTATTACAATGTCTCGCTCCGTACGTGCAGAAACTAGAAACCGCGTTAAAGATGACATCAAAAGAGTCATGCAAGCTGTTGAAAAAGTTCGCCATTGGTACGTATTGGCACAATTTCTTTATAATAATATTTTTACAGTTTTGATGTATTATTGTCCTATTGAAAAACCTTTCTCAGGGAAAAGAAATGGGTAACGATCGGAGAAACAACTATGAAAATATATAAATGGGTCCCGATATCAACAAACGAGCAGAAGAAGAAGCACGCGGCCAAACGCGATAATAAGGAGAACACGTTAACCCCTAAGAAGATGCACGACTCTTCCAACTCGAACTTCGGGATGGCCGAAGATTCGAATACATGTAGGTTTATTATTTCTTAAAAACTGTATCCTTAATCAATGAAAGTTATGATTATGATGGTCACTGACGATATTCGATGCCTAGAGAAATCAATATGGCACTTACTAATAATAATACGTATAAGCATCAATAAGTTCTTTTTTGCTTTTAGGTTTCTCAACAGTGAGTGACTCTCAAGGGCCTACTGAGTTTACATCCACTCACATGAACTTCTCAGAGGATTCAAACTCCCAAAGCAGTGGTACCACGACGCCGGCGAAACGGTTAAAGTCTGACTGAGGCAGTCTCAAGGAATGAGGCTGCTGGTAGCGGCCGGTGGACTTAAGCAAGTGGCCAGTGCTGGACTACAGTGCTACTTGATGCTATGGATAACTCAATTGTTTTTGTCTGTGCTGTGAATACTATTTATAAATGCTGCCATAGGTATTGTGCAAAGCCAGCTTGCCTATGCAATTATGTGTACAAATACAAATAAAACAGAATTTTCTTAAGTATTTGCTACAGTTTTATGCTAATTACATTCATTTGTGTGTGTTGACAAGCAGTTTATTATGATATTGTATTAACTATTTTATAAACGGCTCTAATCAGATTTTGTATGAAGTAAGGTGCTTTAAAATGGGCAACTTATGGCCAACCACCACAGGTGTCAAAGTGTGTCGTGCTCAAACATAGAAAATTAGAATAGGACAGTTATAGTTGCTGGCCACATATTTCTGAGAAACTGCATAAATTGTTTATAGAGCCATATCCTCGTAAGGCTTGGTGTGAAATATGATTTACGTTATCAAGGCAATTTAATTTTAACCATTTTTATAAGGACTAAAGGACATGTTTCTGTGTTTAAAAATTATAAATGGCATTTTTATGTACATGCAAATTCCCACTCAAAAAAATCTTCCTGCTTTATGGTGGGCCTTTCGAGGTACAATTTTACCAGGTCTGAAATAGATCGAGACATTTCTAATCATATTCGATTTGTTCCAGTTATCCATATTTTTACTAACCAGTGGCTATAAAAGAATTTATTTGTAAATATAAACTTAAATTATTGAGTAAATGTTAAATAAGTGTGTTTACGGCAATGTGTAGGTTAAATAAATGAGAATGTGACTTATGTAGTGCTGTAAGAAGTGTCAAAATACACTCGTATATTTTTAAACTAGGCTTGTAATTTTGCTATTAAACTGCTAAAATATCTGTTTGTTATTTCATAAGCACAAGTACAAAATAGCAGTAACTCTTAATTTTATAAATAAGCATCAATTACTTATTGCAGCATGAAATAGATCTTTTAAGGTAACTTTGTCATGCAATGACTTCCAATGGAGGTGTTACACAAGCTGAGATTTGATTAGTTTTATTACATTTTAACCAAAAGTATATTTCTAAGGGCAGAACTTTTAGTCTCTTAACCATAACATTAACATTATTATCAGACAAAACCTCTGTAAAATAACCTGCCCTTGTTTGTAGATTGCATTTGACTGTACATAAAACAAATTTTAAAAGTTTGATATTTTATTTGTAATAAGACAATACTGATAACTAACAATTGTTTCTTTTACTTGTCCTCGGAGCCCATGGAGGATTGGAGGGAGGAGCCCTGAGAGCCCACGGTGGAGTACTGGTCGGCCTGTAAGTCCATGCCTGTGATGCCCATTATGTTGGTGATCAGCTCGTTCAACGTGATGCTCTGGGGATAACCGGTTCTTTAGGCTGGCAATATGAATACTTTGTTTAAGTACAGGTCGATTCACAAGAGCTGGCACGAATGGATTGAATGAGTGAATGAAAGTATACTAGTGTGTAACATAGTAACAGGTTTTCAATTTGAAATTCAAACATCGGTTCAAAGGACAGCACTCACACAATGATAGGTGACATTACTTTCCTTCAATCCATTCATGCCAACTCTTGTAATTCGACCTGTATATTGTAGAAGATTTCATTTGACAGCTCTCAAGTCATGTAGGACAACCACATGGTACTGCGTCCCATCCTGTTTATCGAATTTTCGTTCCTGCGTTTATTTGTCAGTTTTTTTTAAGTTTGAAATGTCTGTTTCTAAAAGGAATGTTATAAAATTTAACACCTTACCTATTCTTATAGTCATGTTACATACTCTTTAACGTTTTGGAAAAGATTCAGAAAAAAATGCATTTGTGACATACATTTTTAGACAAATAAAACGGGGATCTTTTTTTTGGACTTGGATGTTACTTGAATCCAGGTCTATTTGGTATACCTAACCAAAGATGAAGTCTCCTTGAAGGAATCCAGTTCGTCAAGCTGTTCTAATTTGACTATCATTCAGATGAGGGTGTTTAGTCATCCTATTACCAGGAGTTCAGAACCTGTAAGGCCTGTTCCGAACTGGCTGGCATTACGCTCAAACAATGTTAAATGTATTTCTTACTTCTGGCAAGAAGGAGAAGTCACCAGGCCTCATGTTCGCTCGGTCCTCGAAGCTATACCCGCAGAGGATCGTCAGCAAGTACCAGGACAGATCTCGGGAGAAGCATTCACCTAAAATGATCATTAGGTGATATCACCTCAGCCTAAAGACGGCAACAGCTGGATCGCCATATAGTAAATATATAAACCCTCTTGCAAAGAAAATAGGCACTTAAGATTATGTCGAGTAGTTAAAATATAGTGTAACAAAAATTGTAACAAAGTACCGTAAAACGGGGTGAGTAGGGATTAAGGGGTGTGTAGGGACACAACCTAAAATGAAGCATAATAATATGTCACTAATTATAAGACTGAAATGATTTCCAATAGACGTAACGTTATTGTCAATTTAATACTTGTTATTTTTATCAAGTTAAGACTTATTTTCCCTTAATCCCTACTCACCCCTTAATCCCTACTCACCCCGTAATCCCTAATCACCCATTAATCCCTACTCACCCCTTAATCCCTATTCACCCCTTAACCCCTACTCACCCCTTAACCCCTAATCACCCCTTAATCCCTACTCACCCCGTTTTACGATAATAAGAAAAAAGACCACGGAATCCAATGGCAGCCCTCACCATAGCTCTCGAGCATCTCTACGAATTCGTCCCGGTGCATGGTGTAGGTCTCGTTTTCGGCGGCGGCGAACGTCCGGAACGCGTTCCGGATGTGTGGGAAGTTGTCCGAGAACGCCGGCCGGTGGTTCAGGTACAGTCGCACGAACTCCTCGAAGTCGATCTCCGCGGACGGCTCGAACTGGTACACTTTGTACTTTGCTTCTACTAACAGGTTCTCTACCTGTAATGCGTTAAATCCTGACCTTAGTTTGCAGAGGTAGGGCGATTGTGCACTACAAGAAATTTTACCGTCCGGCAGTCCGATTTTTTACTGTTACACAATAAATATACTAAGCCATAAAGACTAGTTTGAGCAAAATCGGATTGCCGGACAGTAAAATTCCTTGTAGTGCACAATCGCCCGTAGGAAAGAATAGAGGGAGTAAAAAAACTGCTAATAGAATAGTACTCTTCGCACCTGTTACGAATTTGGCCTTCGTTAAAAAGAGTCGTCATGTAGGTATGACCGCTTTCGATTGAATTTCAAAAGTCTTCCAAGTAGGGCCCAGACAAGATGCATTACGCTAACTATCGTTTCTATTCGCTTAGTTTTTAAGCCAATCGCGTCACTGGCAGATCACGTGACTTTTCGTATCACGTCATTTACCAGTGATGCGATTGGTTTAAAAACGAAACGAAGAGAAACGCTAGCTAGCGTAGTGCATCTTGTCTGGGCCCTGTGTGACAGTGTGTGACTGCATTAGTGTGCGTAAGTTTGCAGTCAGTGATAATTATGCGGTTTATCAATAATATTGGGTACAAGTTGTGTTGTACACAAGAAAAAGGTGGTACAGTCACGGACGTTAATTGATATGCCACTTGCCACTGTTCGTATTTTAGCCGTGTAATACAAATCGGGTTCAGTCGGTTTTACTCGTATATCGAGATAAGGAAATTCGCACGTCTTCGTATGATAGAAGAACAAAATGACATGCAACATTAACGATTGGCTAACCCCATGACTACCAATCAGACCACAGAGTGACTTCACCCAAAGTCAAATTGCATGTCTAGTTGCTATGGTTATACATTTAATCAACAGCTACTATTGGTGATTACAACGCCCAATCAGCTATTCTACTGAACACAATCATTTTTGTCGTTTAATAGGGTTGCTACGACAACGTTTAAACAACGTCTACTATTGGTGATAACATAGATTAAAAAATTAAAAATTTTAAAATTAAAAACATCCATGACAATGTGATTGATAACTGTTGCAAATATCTTAATATAAATAACACGTCAAACCCCGCCATCTTGAAAATAATTGATTAGTCAGCGTGTAGTCGAAACTTTCGACTCTTTCGACTCGAAAAAAACAATAAATAGTCAAACTTTTAAAATTCTAGTATACTAGATATTAAATTTAAAAATGATTAATTATTCTAGTTCTTCTAGTCTCTTTCTGCATAACTATGGCTGATTAAAGTATTACCTCACAAGTAGCGTAAAATTTAATAAAATAAAAAAAGTAAATACGTTACATAATGTTTTAATCGGTCAATAAATTATAAAATACAGATTTGGTGTTTATTCCGCAGCTTGTTGAGAAGAAGCAGCATGAAAGAAATCCAGCAATGTGTTGAAATGTCGCCGAATTGTTCTGGGATGCACATCAAAACGCTCCGCGAATCGCCTTGTCGGAATGAATCCATTAACTTCGTATTCGCGGAACATTTCTCTTCGCTGGGCTTCAGTTAATAAAGCAGGGCGATGATTATTCTGTTGACGATCTACGATACGCCCTTCTTCAGCAAATCGCCTGACCCACAAGGCAACTGTGTCTCGCTAAAAAAAATAACATCTATAACAATAATAGCTATCGCCCGCGACTTCGTCCGCGTGGAGCTCGTTTACACGAGTCCCGAGGGAATAGTGTGGGGTGGATCACCTTTAGTTTTCGTCCTATTCACAGACCTAATGAATATACACACAAAATTTCATAAGAATCGGTCAAGCCGTTTCGGAGGAAACAATGTGACACGAGAATTTTATATATCAGGAAGAAGAGAGAGATAAACTTTCCATATTATTTAATCACTAGCGGGCCGCCCTCGCTTTGCTTCGGTTTATATGAGTTTTCTGCAACTCCCGTCTGCAGCATACATAGGGATATAGGGATATAGGGACAGAGAAAGCGACTTTGTTTTATACTAGAATAAATATAGAAGTAACCAACCCACCGATATTAACAACTGTCTTGCTATGGCTCGCAAACTTAGCCCTTCTTGGTGCAAAGTCACAATTGTGTGACGAGTTTCCGTAGAAATTGCTGGTGGCATCTTATTTTCTTAAAATTTGTTAATTTATAATACTGACGTCTAAACTTGACCTGTATGTCATTATGACAACGATCCTGCAATATTTCTAAAATACCAGTTGTCAATATTTTAATCACGTATAACCTATAACCTCCTTGTGATTCGAACTAATCAATCTATTTATCCGTCATCTTTAATATTATGCAGTTCCCGCGGTGTCATGTACGAGTATTCGTGATTAATCGTGTAATCTCGTAAATGCTCGTGGATAACTTCACAATGGCATAACAATGTTTCGTTAATGTTGCATGTCATTTTCTATCATACGAAGACGTGCGAATTTCCTTATCTCGATATACGAGTAAAACCGACTGAACCCGATTTGTATTACACGGCTAAAATACGAACAGTGGCAAGTGGCATATCAATTAACGTCCGTGACTGTACGCTTGACATCTGGCTACACGGGATCTATGTTTTCCTACATCTATGTTAGTTAGACTCTTTGACTAAGTCACAGAATAAGTAATAGTACAAGTACAGAAGCGACTCTCTGTGACAGCAAACATGCGAATTTAAACCTATTCAGAACGCGGGAACGATAATAATACAACTGCACGCACGGAAGTGACCTTGGTTACATTTTTGCGATCGATAGTGGGGGCGCCCCTAACGAGGCAAAACGCACCTTAAATCTGCGCTGCGAGAGTCTGTATTATTTCGCCCGTCATGCGCTTTACTGACTCCGCCCACTTCCCAGGGCTGGCACTTACTTGTATTATTTCTGTCCGTGGCTGTTGCAAGAAAACAAATTGAATTTATGATAATTTGTAGTTTTTTTATGTAGTTCTTACTTAAATGACGAGAAAAAATAGTTCATGCCTGGAGGGCTGGCAAAAGTTGTTCACGACTTGTTTGTTGTTTGCTCCGAACTCCCTTTCCATCTAAGTAATAAGACGTAGTTTACTAGTATTAACCTTCAAAATATATGTTAATTTAATAATTTTTTTTGGCATTTTGCTGTAATGTGATAAATGCCAAATTTTTAGTTTTATTGAATCCCGACTGTGCTAATACTGTTGGCTGTTGCACACCTGTAATCGGTACTAACTATTTAACTATTTTCTTTATACATACCTTTGGTATTTGTATTTGTTTGTACAACTATTGGTGTGCCTAATTGAATAAATAAATAAAATAAACAAATCAATATAGACCTTAAAACTTTTTGTTTGTTATAAACTTTAGTACTATAGTTACCTACTCCGTTACTTAGAAAAGCTGCCATTTGTTTGAGTGTTGTGCTTACCTAATATCCAGCACATGCTGACCTTGCTTTAGCAGGCAGTTACTAGTACTGGGAGATCTACTTACTTACACTGAACGCTGTTTAAGGCAAGTAGATAACTGGTTTTTGGTCCGAATAAGTTGAAAACTGCGAAACTGCGGACGGGTACGTTAATAAAATAAATAATATTATAAGTACCGCTCTTTTTGCGTCGAGGATTCAAAACTGTAGGTACTGATTGTGTCAGTAATTAAGTCCAGCTACTCGTAACTACCTATCTAGATCGGTTATTAATAATGTTAATAATAATCTTACCTTTCGTCATCCTGAGGCAGGTTAAAAAAAGATAATTCGACATTGAAGTTATTATTTAAGCACCCGTATGCGATGCAGTACTTTTTGCCTTTTCGATTAATCATATTCGTATAAGTGCGTATTCAAACAAAAACTTTGGCAGCGCACGGCGGCGCGCGTCGAGACGAGCGCTCGCGTGACACTCAACTGATTCGCCCCTTGCAAGGGGCAGCACATTTTGAAGGCGATAGCGCGGAGTGTCACCGGCCTGACTAAGTGCCAATATTAACTACGCCGAGCGTACGCCGCCGGATGTACAGTGGCGCCCTCATTACTTTTTTGTGTTTTTAATAAACTAAAGTATTTTCTTGAAATCGGACGGTAAGTTTTTATACTACAAACGAAAACACAACTTATAGGGTATATCACATAGTTTAATAACAATTCACCTTCGAGCTATCAACTTAACGGAAACAAGTGGCCACCTTTTTCCGTTACGCTGACTACTCAAAGGGTAATTGTTATTAAAGTTTGTTACGTATTCCATAAATTGTGTTTTTACTTGTACTACAAAAAGCTATCGTCTAATTTCAAGGAAATTCTTTAGTTAATTAAAAAACATAATACTTGCGAGGGCGCCACTTGACGCTCGGCGTTTGCTCGGCACAGTCTTAACAAAATCTAAAAATAGCGTCGACGACGCGGTGGCCGCGATGTTAGGGGTCCCGGGTTTGAATCCCGGTATGGGTAAATATTTGTGTGATGAGCGCGGGAGTTTGTTTCTTGAGTTGTGGATGTTTTCTCAGTACTTAAGCAGTTACATCGGTGTCTGGTACCCATAGTACAAGTCTAGAGCTTAGTTTGGGACTAGGTCAAATTACTTTTATCAGGAATTGTTGATCGCAGATAGGGTTTGCAATTCGAATATTCGAATATTCGATTATTCGAATTATTCGCCATAAATGTTATTCGAATTCGACAATATTCATTATTCGAATAAAACGAATATTTCGAATAGTGCACAAATTTGTCTCTAATTATTTACCTTAGCAAAACATTAACAAAATGCCAGGATTAATTATCCTCCATATTAACGAGTTCGTGGAAATAGATTTAAATATTAAAAATAACTACAAATGTAAGACAAACAATATATTACCTATTTTGCTTTATCCTTGCCAAAATCAAACTCCCTAAAAAGAACTAAATACCGTACCGTAATTGGTAAAAGGGTAGCGAGCTAGGGAGCTAGCAAGTTCGGCTACATGCTAGGTATCTGGAGAAGATACCATAAATGTTTTTTTGAATTGTAAGGTCATTACATTTTAAATTAACATCACATATTTTACAATTACACAACTTAGAATCATTATTTTGTTTAATTTTCAAAAATATTTGAATTATTCGAAATATTCGAATATTCGAATGTTGGAAATCTAAATATTCGTATTATTCGAATACTAAAATTGAACGAATATTGCAAACCCTAATCGCAGATCAGGAAAGAGACAATAAAACAAATGAATTTGGATTATTTTGTCTATAAATAATGAAATAAAGCTTCACTCGAAAAAATATTTATTGTTTACTAATCATTTTTGCACAATCATTCTCTTTCTTACCTCTATCAATCAAACAATCTAACAAGTTGAAACTAGGTGGTGAGATTAGAGAACCTTCCAACTTTATCACCAACTCTTCTCGTGAATACTATGAAATAAAATTGTTATTGGGTTTACCATGTCGTTCTTTGAATACAAAACGGACACATTCCAAAATGAGTCAGTGTTGCATTTTAAAATTAGAAGCTATTCGTATAAGATTTTTAATGCAAGAGCCAATTATTTTGGAATGTGTCCGTTTTGTATTCAATGAGCGATGTATAAACCCGAAGACAATTGTAAAATCTGATTGCTTAGAAAGTTACTTGCAAGTCTTGCAACCCGAAATAAATAGCACGGAAATTGTTAAGCCACCATAGAACCATGTCATAATAACAACCTCATTGAGCCAGAAATTACACCAAAATTAATCACAGGTGTTCTGAGACAGGGTTCTATAATAGTTTACCAAATAAAATTGTTGGCCGTACCCGCATAAAAATGTAACTGCTGTGTTAACTTTCTAGAATTACTTAGGTACGTGCGTCCTATAATTACGTGAGGCGTTCAGTCGAACCGGATCTCATGTACTCTTACTTTGGGGAGAGAAGCGGGTCTCGGCGAATATGACTTTTTTTTCGGCAAAAAACAGAGTACAATTGCAACATGTTCCTTCACTCAAATGTAAATGTTACACAAAAATATTTACAATGGATTTTTTTAGCATAAATCTAACGCATTTACACTGGAAACACACGTTTTGAAAAATCTCACGTGAGATTGGGATATGGCTGAGGGGGTTGTGCCAAATCTCGTGACATCTCACCATGAGGGAGGGGGGTAAATGCACCCTTAACACTACTATGAGTAGGTACCTCATAAGTCGAAGGGAAGAACCCCAAAGCCCTCATGAGATCTGGCAAGGAGTCGATCGGGATGAAGTCCTTGACCCTCCTCATGGCCGGCGAGAAGGTGCCCTGGCACAGGATCTGGATGTAGTAGAACAGGTCCCGGATCTCCTGGAACAGCCAGCCGGGGCGTCCATCTTCGATCAGGCAGTAGTATGGATCCAGGTCGCCGTTGCCTTGCTTAGCCGTAGTGTCCACTGCTCTAAAGTACATGTTTTTACACTAAATCGAACTTGTTTATGGCGTAGAGAAGGCAGAAGAGGCATCTTAAGACTGTAACCTCGAGACTTTGCCGCTATGCTAGTCATTTCATAGTTGCTTTACCCCTTAAAACGGAATAGTGGCGAATCTTCAGGGATCTAAGGGGTCAAACTCCCTTAAAAGTAGGTACGGACGTAAAAAAAATACGAAGGTAACGTTGCACTAAAAAGGTGTGAAACATGCAAGGTCGGCACTTTCGTTCGTTATGCTACACGACTTACCGCACGCACACAGATACACTAGGTAAGACAACGAGCCGAGCCACAGCACGAGCACAAAACAGATGTTAAATTGTGGCACGAATGACAGTTTACGTGTGTGCGTGTATACGCACTCAGAGAGCCATTTTGTACGTATGTTTCATGACTCATGATTAGACGAGGTTACGTTCGTATTTTTTTATGTCCCTGCATAAAAACAAAAAAAAAACTGAAAATGTGACAGGTCAACGTTATGATGATAATGACGAGGGTTAGGGTCCTCAAGTAAAGTAGCTCCAAGCGCTTCAATTATGTGTAGTTTTTTAGTATTTACCTTGATCAAACCTAACCTCAGCGGGGTCGAGCCACTCCCAAACCAAAATCCTGAATATACCACTGCAATGAAACACAATAATGCGGTAGGTAAGCTGGTGGTAGCCACCTGGTTACTCCAGGAGATCTAAACCGCCTATAGGTAAGGTAGGCACTCAATGACAGAAGCTTTGTCTGCTAAGCCGATGTGTGAGTTTTTCGGGTTGTCTGTAATGATATCCAAAATGCGAGCAGCTTGTCTAAGACTTTGTCTGCGGCATATTAACAATAGACGTGTTGCTAACCTGAAATTAGCAGCCCATTGACAGATGCACGTGTCTTTAGCACCAATCGTGAAGAGGACACCCAAGTCCTCGCGGAAGACCATTTGGGTAATCTGAAAAAGTACAAATGAGTTAAGTATAGATTACGCTTACGGTACAAAAGATACAGCTTTTCAGGGTTCCATAGTCCAAAAGAAACACACTATCCCCCTTACTTATAAACGTGGAATAAGCTTGGAATTGTTTATGCCATGCTTTGTCACTGTCTGTCAGATGCAAATGTCACAATTACAGATAAGGACAAAGCATGGCATAAACTATTCCAAGCTTATTCCACGTTTATAAGTATAAGAGGGTATAGGTCCAAGGTTAAAATACTACTTTCTTATCAAAATATTCGATGAGATCAGAGGTTGAGGAAGCAAAAGGACGATATGTAACCTCGTTAGGATGAGCGAGCAACCCGACGTGCTTCCAAGGGTTCCCGTCGAGAGGCATCTTCTGCAGGCCGATGGTGTTCTTGGTGGCGAACACTATGTACTGGAGCGGCTGCTCTTCCTCCATGCGGGAGACCAGCTGCATCTTGGAGACGGGGCTCTCGAAGCGCGGGCCTAGTACCGTGGACAGCGTCATCGTCGTAGCGTAGTTTATTATCTTGTACTTGTTCTGTTGATTTATTCGTAGATGTAACAAAGAAAATTCAATTAATCATAGATCTAGTTGTAAGTATGGCAACATTTCGCCCCTTTACCTTCTCAACATCATATCTGATCGAATAGTCAGATGGGAAAGTAAGTAGTCTTTATTCTTTAGAGAACGAGGTTAGGAAAGTAAAGGGACGATTTGCAACCTAGCATCCACTAGGTGGCTTATATTTATTCCCTTTATTCTATCTGTATTTTAGCCAGGTACTTCTCACGTTCATGGGCCCCGCAGTATACAATAAGCTGCCGGATAGAATCGCCACTGCCCCGAGCTTATGCGATTTTCAACATCGCCTGAAACGCTGGCTTATTGAGCACTTGTTCTATGACTTTGAAGAGTTCATCGCACTTAATTCCCTTTACAAGCCTTTATTCCCTTAGTCGCTTCTTACGACATCCAGGGGAAGACATGGAGTGACACTATTCTAACCCGGCAACCACACGGGCCTTAGTGTGATAGGATAGCGTTGTATAGAATATTGGAATTATACATGTACATATGTATATCTTTTTAACGTGTAAATTGACTTTACTAATAAATTATGGACTTATGGTCATGTTCAGGTCACGTTGGAGCTTGTAACACCTATAATAGAAAATGTGGGACGAAGGACACATAAATGAAAAAGTGATGGCTATGAATGTAGATGAATAAATATAAGGGTATACCCGAAAAAGGTTTGGATGGATTGTGTGAAGCATGACGTGTATGAAAGGTGTGACTGCAGAGTTAACAGTGGATAGAGGAGAGTGGAGGAAGAAAACATGTTGTTTGACACTCTAGTGTGGCAGGAAAATGATGATGATGTTCAGGTCACCTTACCATGGACCATCATCAAGTCCATGGAATGACCAGGGGGGCTATTGCCTAACGCAGCCGCAATCGCAATCGTTTTCATTTTAAAAATCGAAGGCTTGTCTGCATATAAAATGAAAACAATTGTTCCGCTTTGAAGTCGATTGCGATTGCAAGTGTGTTAAGCCGGGTCCGCTGCGACCTGTTTTTGTGTTTTTCTAACACCTAACATGTTTTTCTAACATAATAGGGGCGTGGTCTAAATGTTTTTGTTAGCAAAAACACTCAAACATGTTTGCCGCGACGGATGGAAAACATCCCCCGCGTTCGCCTGCGGAGGGGAGTGCAGCGTTCATTTTGTGTTTGCCCGTCACGTCATACTGTGTCGGTCTCGGTTGTCCTGTCAAAGTTTCAACTGTCATCTTTGAATTAATTTAATTGATTTGATTGTTGACGTGATGCACTGAGTAAATAATCACTTACGTTTTTGTTCCTTAGATTGGCAATATATCCCTCGATTAAGTAGTTTTTTTTTTACGTTACTCAGCATGTATGAAGTGTCAACCCACTGTTGACTTCTTTGGATCAGATCCATCACCGCCAACACAGATAAGACGTCCTCTTCGTCGGTATTCATGATAAATTTTGTGCGTGAACAATGTTTGGAACAACAAAAACGTTTTTTTATTAATGTTGCAACGGACGGGCACTTTTACTAACATGTTTGGCTAACATGTTAGACAAACAATGTTTTGTTACATTTTCGTCGCAGCGGACCCGGCTTTAGGCATTAGGCTAGCAGGTCGTGAAGAATGCGTCGGCGTTTGGATAGAAAAAAAAATATGGTACACGCTATAGAGGCAGGCCCTTAAGTTAAACTCCAAAGCTTGAGTTTTTTAGCAAAAACATAAATGACATTAGACGTAAATCTTAGCCAAACCAGTAGTAATCACCTCGTCATTGGCCATGAGGATCATGGGCAGCTTGCCGCGGAACTCCTCGGGATTGACCTCTTTGGGGGTGGGCCACACGATCGCGCACAGCGGGACCGCCGTCTGCTCCACGCGGTCCACGCTGAAGATCTCTAGCTGCTCGTTTGTACTGGTTCCTGCATATTTAAACCTTGTTTATTTAAAAATAGGTAAGTTCTCTAGAAACTTTTGTTTTCTTTGAAATTTATTTACATAAATATTAGGGCCGTCAGGGGACAATTCCGCACATATTGACTTAGTCCTAAACGTAACTCAAGGTCTAGGCTTGCACAGTAGAGGATATTGATTCTTAGAATATTTTGGACTATGTCATAGTGACGTATCGTAAAATGTGCCTACTTTGCTCCCCCCGGGTAATTATGCTCCATGGTTATATTGAGGTAATCTGTATTGTAAATCATTATATTGCTTTCATTTACTTCGTAGCTGGATGTAATAGGTACATCGATTCTTTTAAGGAAATTTGTCATCAACCTTGACTTTTAAGGTAACAAACGAAATAGTCACTATGGAGCATAGCTATCCATGGGGGAGCAAAGTAGGAACATTTTACGGTACTAATTAATTAATTATGTGGAAATAAATAAATAAAAATAAATAAAATAAATAAATAAATAAAAAGTAAGAGACTTAAATGCCTGTCGCCACGAAAAGTCGATAGCTTAATATCTGTCTTGTTGGCAGTTGGCAAGTGCCATTCGATCTACGAAACGACTAGCCCAAAGCCCAAAGCCTACCGATGTCGTACTCGACCATGATGCGGTCGGCGCCCAGCGACAGCAGCTTGTACTCGCCGTCCTCATTCTTCTGCGGCGTGAAGAACACGGTGACCACGTCCTTGTAGTGCGCCCGGTGCTTGGCGAGGAAGTACCACACCAGGTCCTGGCAGTTGTACTTGTACACTAACACGGTTTTACCGGCGTCCTGCAAAAGAAAGGTCACTCCAGAGGCCCTATTTTGAAAATCGAAGTTCTAAGTTACGTTAGCTTCAAAGGGGACTTAACTATTTTAAAAACAATTAAAACTGCAATATTGACTTTTTGAAAAAAACCTTTTCCTTAGCCAGGAATAAAACGGGTTGAATATGATATCACAAAACAATAAAGTCATATTTTATGATACATATCGCAAGCGTCATCGATAATGATCATTTATATCTACAACACATACATCTTAAATTAAATAAAGCCCGTACCCAGTTCGATTCTCGGTTAAGGCAGACGAATTTACAAAAATCCATAATACCCGTACCTATTTAATGATTTCAAAAGTAAGTATCCTTAGCGTAGAATTTGCTATTTAACAAAACAAAAGGGTGAAACATGTAATCATATAACCATACAAATACAAATACAAAAATACAAAATTATTTATTCATAAAATACATGAGGTTTATGATACATGGGATGGAGTCACCCTTTAGGCAAAACCGACAAAATGAGGTAAGATTTAATTATGCTAATTAAGTAAATACAGTTTTTTTTTCGTGCCTTCGTGCGATGATGTATATCCAGCTATTTAGCCACTCACGGATAGCGCCAGCGTCAAGGAATCGCAGCTGAAGTTGATCTCCTGCACCGCGTGGTCGGTGTCCTTGAAGGGCGGGTTCGAGAGGGTCTTGATGGTGACCGGGTCCAGGAACACCAGCTCCCCCGTGTTCAGCCCGCACGCCAGGTGCAGACCTGCAGACAACACGCAAGTTCACCTCTAACAATTTATCTTCAACGGACAGAGCCGTCAAACTCGAGAAAAATTCTAAAAACCATGAGCCGAAAGATAAATAAATAAATATAAGGGGACAATCTCACACCAATTGACCTAGTCCCAAACTAAGCTCTAGGCTTGTATTATGGGTACTAGACAACGATATAAATACTTATATAGAGAAATACATACTTAAATATGTACATTAGAAAACATCCATGACTCAGGAACAAATATTTGCGCTCATCACACAAATATCTGCCCTTACCGGGATTCGAACCCAGGACCGCTAGCTTATCATTTTGTTTATCAGGGAACGCAAGTAATCGGTCATAACAGGTTTTAACCGATTATTTCATACAAAAACTGTTAAAACTTCAGATAATACACCATCACCTCGCGATCGACACCATGACCTTCTATTCGAAGTGGATATGAAGTCGTCCTTGGACGGGATCATGACTTTGTTCCGCTGATCTATCTTAGAGAAGACCTTATGCTAGCTAACGGATAGAGTCGTCCTTGGGTGTGATCGCGCCCTTGTAGTAGTCCCGATAGTCCAGTTTGGAGAAGACCTTGTGCCGCAGGAAGTTATCAGGTCGAGTATACGTAAATAAGGACCTGAGGGTGAATATATCTAACAACACACCATCACCTCGCACCAACACCATATCCTTGAAGTTACAACGGGTAGAGTCGTCCTTGGGTGTGATCGCGCCCTTGTACTAGTCCCGATAATCCAGCTTGGAGAAGACCTTGTGCCGCAGGAAGTTATCAGGTCGAGTATACGTAAATAAGTACCTGAGGGTGAATATTTCTAACAACACACCATCACCTCGCACCAACACCATATCCTTGAAGTTACAACGGGTAGAGTCGTCCTTGGGTGTGATCGCGCCCTTGTAGTACTCCCGATAGTCCAGCTTGGAGAAGACCTTGTGCCGCAGGAAGTTATCAGGTCGAGTATACGTAAATACAGACCTGAGGGTGAATACTTGAGACAAGATACGACCAGCGTCGGCACGGTGACCTCGTAGTCGCAGTGGATGGAGTCGTCCTTGGGCTCGATCACGACCGTGTAGTGGTCCCGCAGGTCCAGCTTGGAGAACACCTTGTGCTGGAGGAAGTTCGTTTGGACGACCAATCCATCTGCGAACCCCACGCACAACAGAGGCCTGGAAAATAAAACTACACAGAGTAGAGCCTCGAAAACCACAAGGGGGCATGTCTCGCGTCACGTATTGGCAGCGACCTCAGACGAAGCCACATATATGACTTCGCGAGACTACTCGAGTAGTAGTTTTTAAGATTATAAGTTAATATAAATTAATAATGTATTTGTTTTTTGCGTAGAAATAAACAATTATTTTAGTGCGATTACGTCAGACGGTACGTGCAATAATGCCAAGTACGAGTATGTCTAGCAAAGTTTGGGAACGTTGCGACACTTCGTCTGACGTCACTGCCGACACGAGTCTTTGACATTCCAGTATTCGGTATATTCAGGTTCCCTAGTGAATAGGAGGCATAAGTTATCGAAATGGGCCAGCAGGAGACGCCCTGTAACTATACCAGAGGACCTACTTTAAAAATCGTAGCTCGAAATTACATTAGCTCCATCCCTGTCACTCGTCATTCGTGAAAAAATCTAAAGAAAGGGACGTAACTTCCAACTTCGATTTTCAAAGTAGGGCCTCAGATTAGGATGCTGGTTTTAGGACAGATGCACCAGAAATTTTTGAATGAAGTGGTTCTAAGGAAAGAACCCCCTACAACTGACACTATTAATTATTACAATAAAACGATTTTGAATTATAATGTTTTTCGTTGTAATGAGAGTAGTGGTCGTTTTTAGCGTACCAGAATGGTAAAAATGAACCCTTATGGGGAGACTTCGTTGTCTGTCGGTCTGTCCGTCTGTCTGTATGTAACAGCAAGTTTTGTCAGCAACTACAAATGCTATCAACTTGACATTTGGCATAGTTGTACAACTTGCTTGCCTGCATGTTTATAGTAAAAAAAATATATATACAATTTTAAAAGGGGTCTAGAATGGGGGTTGAAAAATTAAAGTGGTTTGATTATAGGAAATGGGGTGTCATACATAATTTGCACTAAATCTGAGGTAGGTATAGGTAATTAATTATGTTTTATGGGAAAAATAAAATGAAGTGTTCATAATTTACAGTCCTTGAGAAATGGCAAAAACACTTTGAAAAACTGTATTAAAATTAAGGCTACTCAAAATTAACCTTATTCCGTAAAATAAAGTTCATAACAAAATCAGTATTTTTCTTTTGCGGTTACCAAGCATATTAACTTAATGGTCTTTGGTTTTTTTAATCCAGTTTTCGCAGACCCACTAACTTTTCAGGATGCACCGCGATCGCCGTGGCCACCGCAATTTTATAATCCATTATGGTGGTGAGCTTCTCCATGATGAACTCCACGAAACCTACGCCCTGGTTGCGGGTGCCTGCAAAAATGACATGCACAGGCCAATTTATAATCGGCAGATAAGTGAGGTACACTTTCGTGGGTTGAGCCGATGCGTGCGATTGACGTGCTTAACTATCGTCACAGTATTTAGCTATACACGGTGTTTTTTTAACCGTCTTAGAGCCGAAGCCCACTTAACGTATCCAAAACGTACTTATCATTCGCGAAAAAATAAAATGTATTAGTTAAGTTTTTCTTACATACATTAGGTTTGAAACATCCTGTGTCGCGCGCGGTGCGAAGTTCATTCACCCGGGTAGTTCGTAAGTGCCTAACTTGTGCGTAACTTAACTAATACATTTTATTTTTTCGCGAATGATAAGTACGTTTTGGATACGTTAAGTGGGCTTCGGCTCTAAGACGGTTAAAAAAACACCGTGTATATATTGCTCATTGAATACAAAATGGACACATTTCAAAATAATTTGCTTTTCCATTAAAAATCGCATTCCAACCACTTCTATTTTTAAAATGCAACACTGACTCATTTCGGATTGTGTCCGTTTTGTATTCAATGAACGATATACTGTGCTATCGTGCTGTGGCCGATGCGAGGCAGCAGTGGCGCGCGACTCGTGTAGGTACTCCTTGGACGCTAACCATGCCACGTATGAAGTGCTATACATTTTCAGAATGCTTTAAATTAACTGTCGCATCGGCCGCGGCATCGGTCAGGCGATAGTTGCTTTGGCTGCGAAAAAAAACGTTAAAATCTACTTGGAATGGAACCAGTAATGGACAAGGCACCAATAATGGACACGATTCTTATTTTACAGAAGATAAAGATTATTCATTTGTTTTGCAACAATAAATTTAGGACTGTAAGATATTTGAACTAAGAGTGTAGTGTCCTTTACTGGTGCATGTCAGCTAAAAGTGTCCATAATTGGTGCCGTCCACCCTAAATAAGTGTAAAATAACCTTGTGGTAATTGACCTTGTGCAGGGTCTAGAGTTAGGGAAGTTAATGTAATTACAGACTATGAAGTCTCGCACGATGAAGGGTTTGTGGGAGGTGGTGGCTTCGGTGGCCACGCGCTTCTTCAGCAGCACCTGGCGGACGGCGCCTGTCAGCGGGTCCACCTTGGGGACCACCTTTTCGATGCACACGCAGATGTGGGGCTTCTTACCTGGATAACATTGCTTTCATAATTAACGAGTAAACTATAATAAACTATAATAAACGCATGCTATTAGAAAAAATATTACAGTTGCCAAATAATGCATTCAATGCTGGTCAAGAACCGGCAACCCATAAGTAAACGTTTTCTCGACATCTACGCAGTGCTTGGAACGCTGTAGAGCGTTTTTACAGTATGCTAGCTCTGCATGAAACAAGAGACGGCGCTTGGGGAAAGATTCTAGGCGAACGGCACACCCCGCACACGGCAGCGTATGTTAAACGAGTCCATTCAACCTCATAATTATGTTTACTCATAAAGTGTTTAAGTCAAAATCTTCGGAATTCAAAATGTATTTTTTTCATTTACTTTATGAATTCCGGATTTATTTAAATCACACCTAACCTAACCTAGCCTTATCTATACCTTTGAAATTTTTTTTTTAGTCAGCCTGTTGAGTGTCCCACTGCTGGGCAAAGGCCTACCCCCTTAATTTCCACAAATCCCTATCAGTGGCAACGTCCGGCCAGTTTTCAAGAAACGCGTCCTGGTCGTCCCGCCATCTCCGCCTGGGCCTGCCTCGTCTTCGCCACCCGTGTTGCGGCACCCATTTGGTGACTACGTTAGCCCACCTATCCGGGTGCATGCGGCTGATGTGGCCAGCCCAGTCCCATTTATTTCTGGCAGTTTTTTTACCAACATCAGTTCTTTTCTAAAAAGTTTACAGGTTCAGCGATAATCAAAATTATGAATAACACTTTTATGAAAACGAAATAATAATGAACCAAAAAGTTATCTGAAAAAATGCCCTCCCATGTTAAAATTTGCGACTTTTGCGAGTTTGTGAACCAACACTCCGGATCCAGTAACTCGTAGCTGCGGTATGTTGAAGTTGAACCCACGCACGCTGACCACCACCCGCCCGACCACTTACTTCAACAGCTTCAGCTGGTAGTCGTAGAAATCCATCCAGCCCACGGCGTTGTAGCATCATCACGCTGGGGACATATAACTCACACTTGGGGTCCAGCAGCTCGTAGCTCCGCGGCGAGATGTTGAAGCTGAGCCCGCGCACGCTGTCCACCGTGAACCCGTGCACCCAGTACAGCAGCTTCAGCTGGTCGTCGTAGAAGCGCACCTCGCCCGCGTTGTTGCCAGTAACCACCACACTGGGGACATTTCATGGCCTAATAACGTCTATAAAAGATAATGCATTGCTATGACTGTGGGATATCACATACCCTGTTTTAATCTTAATATACATAAAGCGATGGGTAAGCGATTTTCGAAAATCGAATAAGGGATTAATCGAAGATTGACGTAAGTTGATGGCAGATCGCG
This sequence comes from Acleris laterana, assembly GCA_963966035.1. NCBI lineage: Eukaryota > Metazoa > Arthropoda > Insecta > Lepidoptera > Tortricidae > Acleris > Acleris laterana. The sequence goes on from OZ014444.1 coordinate 1,724,408, forward strand.
TTGACCGCTTATGTCAACTCCAACATTTCGAGTCAATAGAAAACAGAAACGTTAGCAGGGTTTGCATCTTGGCTAGGCCTACAGGGGCACCAGGCAGACTAGGTACGGATAAAAAGATGAAAAGAGGAAGTCATCCTTTATATAGCTTTTCATGTTTGTTTGCTGGTCGCAATGTTTGAAGGTTTAATAAACTAACCGGCACCGGTGGCACCGGTGGTAGGACCTTGTGCAGGGTCCGTCCGGATCGCTACCACCATCTTATCCATTAACCTACCGCCAAACAGCAGTGTTCGCATTGTTGTGTTCCGGTTTGGGGATAAGACAGCCGGTGAAATGACTAGCATAGAGGCATTCCATCTTAGGCTCAGGGTTGGCAACGCATTTGCAGTCTTAAAATTGCATTGCAGTCTTGTGATTGCGAATGTCTATGGGTCACAGTTTCCACTTACCATCAGGTGGCCTGTGTGCTCGTTTGTCTTCTCTAAGCCATAAAAAAAAAGCAGAAGTAGTTGAAATACTAACCCATCAATGCTTTTGATAACATTAATCCTGCTCTCTTCTAGCACCAGCACCTTAATGAACTTCAACTGGTCAAAGTTCTTCGGCTCGGCGTTCTTCTTGTACTCAATGTTGTACCCAAACACCAGGAAAGCCCCCTTGCTGGTGGCTACGATGACTTGGGAGGTGTCCGCCACAAACGTGAAGCACGTCAACCGGCCAAAGTCAGGGTTAATGTTCTTTTCAGGTTTGAATATCTTAAGCTGGTAGTCGTCCGTCTCTCTGATTAGACCACGTTCCGTGACGAATATTTTCTAGAAACAGAATTATATTTCTGATGGGAGAAATCGTAACACTGAGCCTTAGGGTACGGTTGGCCAAGAAAGTGGTCTACCAGTTTTGACAAGTTTCTGTAAAATCAAATTGTCGCTAAGGTTGACACTTGTCACTGTCATAATATTATTGTATCATGACGGTCAAATGAACTTCTATCGTAGTGTGGTAGACCACATTTTTGGCCGACTGTACGAGTCTGTCATGATCCGTGGACCTATCCACACATTTGTTCCGAAGAACTACGAATGTAGTTATAGTTATGTCAAGCAAGGCGCAATGGTGCGAAGTTACAAGTCCTATTTCACGAAAGCGGGTTTGCCATACTTGTAGTCTTAACACGTAAGGCAGCCATAGTAGCCCCTGTGGCCAAACCTATTCAGTGGGTTAAATATTGGTGCGACTGAATATCGAAGCACAGAGTAGCTGAAAAATGACTTTTGCAAAAAACTACCATATCCATGTCTAGTATGCTGACAGAATCGCTTGCATTGATTGGTTTGGTTTACAAGTATGAATCGCGGGAAACCGATGGATGCGTGTAGCAAAAAAACCTTTAAACTAGCACTAAAAACGTAGGTATAATAAACTAGCTGGCGGATTCCGTCAGCGTAAAAGTCGTTTAAGTATAACTACTCGCAGGTAAAAAGTTCCCTATGTCCTTTAGGGTTCAAGCTGTCTCTCCATATCAAGTTTCATTAGCTGTGAAAGCGTAACAAACAGAGTTATTTTCACATTTATAATATACATAGGTGTAAGTATGTTACTCCGGATATGCCGATCCAGATGTCATGCCGCGTCATCAACAGGAACTGCCACGTGTCGTCAGGATTGAACTCCATGGCCAGGACTCCATCGCGCGGTATATCTATCTCCATGGCAGCTACGAACAGTTAGTATTAAAAAGGTTTAAGAAACGATAAACTGATTCCAAATGCCAAAATCGCTTTATATAATGTGTACATATAATATTTGAAGAATTCCCTTGATTTCTTCAGGATCCGACTATAAGTTCCTGACCTGATGACAAGGGACCACCAAATCTGACCAGCCGTCTTTGAGTAATCGGGGAAAATACCTATAGAACCTCCACCTATTTTTAAGTCGGTTAAAAACTGTAAATTTGCTAACCAAGGGATGCATTTAACACTCAGGGACCCTAATATGACTGCTTGATAAAGTTTGGATAACGCATCCGTCACCTTTTGACACATGAACAATTACGAGAGTGACGGATGCTTTATCCACATTTGACACGCGATATAGACACAGCCATACTAGGCCCACTGGTCTTATAGCTTTTGACCAAGTTGAAGAAAAGCCAGTAACGTGATATTTCGTGATGTTAGAGTCAAAAATGGCTCAGTGATTGACCTATTCTTTTTTTAAATTAATTTTCCCGGAATTGAGAATTTTGAGCAATGCAAAAGTAGCTCTAGGAACCATACCATGCGGTTCAGTTTGCGGCGACGACCAGATCCACCAGAATATCACCGCTTTGTCCTGGTATCCTAGTGTTAGCATGAACTTGGCGTCCGCGCTGAGCGCCACCTTGGCCACCTTCATGCTGCCGTGCGGCTGGAAGTAGGTCTTGCTCGGGAAGAAGTCGTTGCTGTCCCAGATGGTAATGATGTTCTCTGGGCCGCAGTCACCCGTGATCAGCCACTTGCCGTCAGCGTCAGCCGCTAGATGAGTCACCATGTGCCTCTGGGAAGATTATAAAAAGTCATTAACGTCGGCACCTTTTGTTTTCCTATTGTTTTTTTTTTATGGCATAGAGAAGACAAACGAGCACACAGGCCACCTGATGGTAAGTGGAAACTGTGACCCATAGACATTCGCATTCGCAAGACTGCAATGCAATCCTAAGACTGCAAACGTGTTGCCAACCCTGAGGACTAAGATGGAATGCCTCTATGCTAGTCATTTCACCGGCTGTCTTATCCCCGAACCGGAACACAACAATGCAAACACTGCTGTTTGGCGGTAGGTTAATGGATAAGATGGTGGTAGCAATCCGGACGGACCCTGCACAAGGTCCTACCACCCGCAACAACAACAACGTGTTATAACAACGGAACGGGTAAAATAAGTTACGGTTATGCTAGTCTTGCAGCAGGCCAAAGCACTCAATAATGGGAGCTCTGTCGACTCTGTTAAATTGATATTAAAAATGCGACTCGAAAAGAGTTAAGTAACAATACTAACAATGTAATAAATGAGTGCAGGTAGAAAGGCGTCTAGAAAAACTACTACGCGGAATTATCGAGTTTAGCAAATAGATTTAACTACCTACTTAAGTCCTTCGAAGGACAAAGATATTGGAACCATTATAGAGTTGACCTTATAAATAAGTGCACAGCTACTTATAAGTAGCTGTACACTTTTGTACTCTGTCGCTTTAACACCTTTGATAGATTAGTACAGCAGTTCAAACCTGACGTCAAAGTGACAATGCACTAAATTGTGCAGACTCATAAGGTGGACCGTACATGCCCCTGCAAGATCCTCATCTGGTTGGTGGTCCAGTTGTAGAGCACGCCGCAGTTGCAGGCCGCGTAGAACACGACCGTGCTGCCGCGGTCGTTCAGGTTGATCACGCCCGCCTTACTGTTGTACCCGGACAGCCAGCGCAGATTCTGTTGAAAGATGTTTTCGTATAAATTTTGCACACTTGAAGTCACCTCTCTTCCTCATATTCTCATGTTTAACTCAGATGAAAGTATCAATTGCACCCTCGAACTATAGGCGCACTCGCTGTTGCTCGTGCAGCCAAAATATCTCGGGCTGCAATTGATCACTTTCATCCCTTGGTTCACAATCTACTATTGTTCGTTCCTTGTGCGAGAAAATAGTCTAGGTATATAGGTAGGTAGTCTTCGCTTCCTCGTCGGCGGTGGGACATGTGCCTTAACAATTCATAATTTCCTATTTGTCAATAGTTCTTACGAAGGGCGATGGTTTGTGGTGGTAGTTGACGAACTCCGCCGAGTGCTTGCGTATCTCCGAGAGCGAGACGCTGTAGAGCTTGCGGCGCGCCTCCTCAGAGTCGCTGCGCGGGCGCATCGTCGGCGCGGAGTGCCGCTCCGCCGTCGTGCGCGCATGGCCCGACATTCTGCACTCACTGAAAAACTATAAAAACCCCCAATAGGTATAATGGAAACCCCGACTTCAGAGCTGATAACTCTTAAACGCAGCCAATTTTCACTAAACCTAGAGCCTAGGCCCAATTTCATTGGTTTTACTCAGAACTTTTCTAGTGAAAGCGAACGTTTTGAGAACAATTTTTTATCCTTAATTAACCGGTTTAATCCACGAGCGGCGGGTCGAGAAACCAAAGTCAGGCGGGTATTCACGAACCGCGACCCACGCACCCGCGTACGCGTTCTGTGAGAATGCCTAAATGCCTATCGGAGAATAAGTGTATTACGACCAATGACGCCCGCGCCGGGCGCGCTGTTTGTAATGGCGGGCGGTGTTTGTGAATGCGTCCACATAACTCCATGTTAAAACACCCGCCGAACTTCTGACCCACTCGGCGCACGACCCGCGCTCGCACGCTGTGTGTTTTGCGCTTAAACTGCCCAATCTGAAAGAGCTTTATTGGGCGTATACATAAACTAGCAATAAAAAATGCAGAAGTTGATTCCTGTCTTACAAATAACTTTAGGTCTAGCTAGACCAAGAAGCATATTTTTGATGTGTTTTCTAACTTTAAAGTAAAAGTAAGACAGAAGACAACTGCTTCAATTATTATTACTAGTCTAAACCTCGCTTAAGGATAAGGATGGATAGAGATGATCGTACCTTGGTCGCTCTAGGTAAGACTCAGTAAGGAATCAGTGACTTCTTGTCGTTAATTAAATTGGTGATTAGGTAATTAGCTCCTTGCCCCGTAGGACAACTAGTAAAAGCGTACGAACTAGTACCTTTGCTTTATGTTTAAAACTAATAACTGATCAATAATAAATAATTAATAATAGTGTATTGTTGTTGACCAATATGACAGTGACTTATTGTGAAGTCACTTGTAAGGTTATCAACTGCTAGGTTTTTATAATTATGAAGGTTGCATTGTATTTGATACACTTGCTTGACTATAGTCTATACTTTTAGGTATTTAATAACATGTAAACAAAACAACCACGGGATATAAGTAGTTCGTCATAGCCAATACAAGCAGAACACTGATACGTCAAAATGCGATAAAACAATTTTGATTGGCTGTTTAACAATGTCACGTGGTTTGGAATGTTAACATTTTTTTAAATACTTACCTAAAAGTATAGACTATAATTTGAAATGAGTAGAGTAAAAATATAAATACAATTTAACACCTTATTCCTTTGAAATAACTGTCGCTATTTAGTTGGTCTCTTCAAGCCCCACAGTTATAGCTATCCCGTTGGTAAAACCTGGTGGTAATTATGGCTACAAGGAAACACGTTACTATTAACCTTTAAAACTGCGACAAGGTTCTATCGTGCGTCATAAAAAATTAGGTCAGGGCGCAGATGGGAGAAAAACTTATTCTTATCTTTTCTAATATCTCAATGCGAAAGTGGGTTCATTTCGTTTAGTCCCGAAAATTTTACGTTACGGAGACGGATGTAAGAGATTTTACGTAACACCTGGCCATAATGTGAGTTTTATCGCACGCTGCGCGCACGGTAAAACTCGCATTGTGGCCAGGTGAAGACGTAAAATTGTGTACTCATCACGGGCAGTAAAAAAGAAAGCCCTCTATCGCATATTTACAACCCTCGCCTACGGCTCGGGTCTCAAATACCTGCGATTTCGGGCTTTCTTTCTTTTACAGCCCTTGTTAAGTAATGTACTATTTTATATCCCCTAATAGGGTTTATTTAATGTTATAGTTACGGGATATCAATAACTCCACAATCCGATGACATTGTTTAAATAAATAAATAAATATCATAGTACACTAAACAGATGGCGCTTTATTTTATCCTATAATTGTCCGTTAGATGTTCAAATTCAAACCAAAAACGTATTCTTTTTCGTAGCGCGTATGTTGATTGAATAAAGTCCTATTGTATCATTGACTTAAATATTACATTGAATTGTATATATTAAAATTGGAGTTTGCTATGAATGGTATAGCGTTAAAGGTAGAGTAAAAATGTTTATTAATTTTAGAATAAAAATATAATCTTAATGCATGCATATTTGTATTTTCATTCGAGAAGGTATATATTTACAAACAACTTGGCAGTTTTTTCCTGCAACGCCAACAAAATCCTAAGTTCCTACACGCTATCTGCAGTCAAAGGTCGGGGCATGACACACCGTATCAGGGGCGGTATTCTCTCGAGTATCATCTCGTCGACGAGTACCACCGACGATCTTAACTTGACCTATCCCTATCACCGCATGTAACTAATACCTACTTTTAGAGCCAATTTGCAAAATCTCGAAATTTATATTACTGAGTACCTATTAAAGTCACAGAATTCCCCAAAGCCAAATGTATGTATGTAGATATCGTTCAATACTGTTTCAGCCCGGCTTGAGCCGCAAATGAGGTGCTACGACGAGCGCAGCGCGGAGGAGCCTTAATTAGGTTGAGTTGTGATAACAACGCCAAACATAAACCATTTCTGTTTAAATTAAATCAATAAACTACGAGAGTGGACAAAAAAGTAGTTATTTAAGCGTCCATATGCATAAATTTTATGGAAACGGGTCCCCAAAATTCGGAATTCGGAATGGATAAAGACGGAAAATAAAAAATTGCTTGTTTATACATATATGAAATGAGTGTTTTCGACCTGTTGTTACAAGGTCATTGGTTGTTACTGTTATTCACTGTGCTACGAATGCATCTACACCTGTGCACCTACTGCTGCCACGGATTTATAGTACCTACTTACCTTCCGAGCTTCCGTCCGTCGAATAACGACGTCTACGAGCGCAGGGGTCAATTAATGATAGCCCTCGAGTTAAACATCGACGTAGAATAGCACCCCAGTGTCACAGTAGCACACAAATAGTAGTTATTGACCAGTGCTTTGTGTCCAGCCGTCATGAGCAGACATATCCTAACGCTGGTCTTCCTCGCGCTCCCAGTGTGGGGCACCATCTACGTGGAGCAGGTCCCGCCGACTTCTGAGGAGGTCAGTGGGTTCGTGTCCACGTTTAGTTGGCAACTTCATTTATAACTGTGATGTAAAGTGGGCAGGTTTCTGGAAGTTGACTGTTTGAACGTTATTTGCGTGTTATCATTTATAAAGGGCTGCCTACAACTCGGTCAACCCAGAGTTTCAGGCTGCTGATTTCAAAAAATAATAATTATAATGTGATCCGATATTGACGACGCCTAGTTGGTAGTGTCCCTGGCTACGAAGCTAACTACTTAGTGCTCCTGGGTTTAAATCCCGGTAAGGGCAGATATTTGTGTGATGACCGCGAATAATTGGCTTGGCGAGTAATTGGCTTTATGTGTCCTAAGTTTAGGTATGTTTAGTGTAATTTATCAGCTGTTGGTTTTCCTATATTAAATAAATAAATAAATAATAAATAAATATTTATTCCTAAGTCATGGATATTTTCCATCTATGTAAGTATAAGTATTTATATCGTTGTCTAGTACCTACGTACTTATAGTACAAGCCTAGAGCTTAAGTTTGAGACTGGGTCAAGTGGTGCGACATGGCCCCCTGGATATTTATTTACACAGTCAACTGATCTGATGTCACTGAGTCAGATCAACTGATCACAACCACGGACAGATGGCAATCAAATTGACCGTGTAATTATTGTCTAAGGCCCACTTGCGTGGACCAGAGTTAGCGTCTTAACCCGAGGTTAGGCGGCAAGCCACGTACAAAAGTAGACGTAACTCTGGGTTAAGGGTTAACTCTGGTCCGCGCAAGTCCGCCTAAGTGTTTTTTATTTACAGACAAGCGGACCATTGACCATTGATTGCAATTTTTACCTTTTTTAATAGACCTTAAACTTTCCCGTTAATCTCGTGATCAGATGGGGGACTAAAAATATAATTATTACTAGTTAAAAGTTCAACAACGTTACAAAGCGAGCAACATTATCTGTCTTCGGAAATGATATATTGTTGCTCGCTTTATGATTAATATTTCTCTCTGAGTAAGTCAATGAATGCCGGCTGCCTTGACTCTTATCGAGAACTAAACGTAAACAATATGGGCACTATAAACATCATATTATCGGTTTTAATATGATTTATGTGTTTTTTAATCCAATTGTTGGAGATAAACAGTAGCGGCTCCAGAAGGCAATGCACTCCCTCCAGGCCTATCGCCCTTAAAACTCAAAACGCTTCGGCGATATAATAAAAACCGGGCAAGAGCATGTCGGACCATGCTCAGTGTAGGGTTCCGAAGCCGTAACGACAAACACAAAAAACTATCTCAAAAATCAACATGTATGAAACAATTTTCTATATTTAAAGTTATTTGGCGCTGTCTTAGATGATTTTTAGTAGGTATAAACCCGTTAATCGCCTGTATCTCAGGAACTAATCATGTCTACTTAGCCGTGATAGTTTTCCTTTAAAATTCGTTATATGCGCTTTCGTTGAAGATTTTTTTCAGATTTTTAGTACTTGTAGTTTTGGCTGTAGGGGGGGGGGACACTTGACTCTAACAAAAAATAGCGCTTTAAAGCTTAATATTTCATAAACGGATCCCTTAATCGAAAAATTGTTTTCATAAACCCGCAATATTTTTGAAAGACCTATCCAACGACACCCCACACTATGGGGTAGGCAAGAAAAAAAAAAAGACTTCCCCACGTTACGTGTAGGGGAGGTGCATTAAAAAAAAATATTTTTCAAAATTTTATTTTACCACTTTGTTGGCGTGACTAATATGTACATTCATGCCAAATTACAGCTTTCTAGTACTATGAGTCTCTGAGCTAGACTGGGGACGGACGGACGGACGGACGGACGGACGGACATGGCGAAACTATAAGGGTTCCTAGTTTGACTACGGAACCCTAAAAAGCCGTAGACAATATGCATTCGGCGTTCGTCATCGTTATCCAAAATGTATATGATTGACGTAAGCTGTCAGACGGTCGCGTCGAGCGCCTACGTCAATTCCAAACATTTCGTTTTCGAAAATCGTTTACGTTATCGTTAACCAACTTGTCCAGCCTCACGTCGTTACCCGCAGGTGGCGTTTATGAAGCGTTTCGGCTACCTGGAGGAGACCGGCGCTGGCGCCGACGCCGATTACACGGCGGAGTCCATCGCGGAGCCCGTGCGCCGGCTGCAGGGCTTCGCGGGCATCCCGCAGACCGGCATCATAGACGCGGCGACCAAGCGAGTAAGTACGTGAGTTTACTTTGACTGCGTTTTGGATTACCTCGATTACTGTAAAGAAGAAGGTCGAATTCGAATTTTCGAATCTTTGTATTTCTTGACACACGAGATTATCACTGGAAGTATGAACTTTCATTAGAGGCAAATTAGCCATACCGCTTAACATTCATCGCACCCGAAATTGTGATATCTTACTATTATATCGTGTCACCAAAATTATAATTTACGCTTCGCCACTGAGCATTTTAAATAACGGTGTGGTTTACATTTTGACCCCTTTGTTTACTTGCTACCTTTAAAAAAAAAATACGTTGGTTATACTACACTATATTAATGTCCCCAGAAAGATTCCTATATACGTTTATTCGGTACCCAACTAACAATTTAACGTCGTTCAAAAGTTTAGCAAACGTTATCTTAATACCTTTGATCGTAATAGCTAAGTCATACTAATGTTTTAATAACGTTTACAAAACGCGAAAATGGCCCCAGTTATACGACCTACTTTGTCGTATAATGGTCATACAGAAGTCACAAGCCGTCTTCGTTAACGTCATACAAAAGTCATATAAACGTTATGGAATTATCACTTTTGTTGTATTGTGGTCGTACATGTGTTTTTGAATGACTAAAACGTTTTATTTGAGTCAAGGAACACAACACCTGTAAGACTTCTTATTCATTTTTCTTGTCAGTGGCACTTTGTGATTGTGTTTCGAGATTTGAGTGCAAAATAAATAGTTACAAGGAAATAAAAGGGGAATGTTATTTAACTTTCATATTTTACTAACTTTATCTGTCTCTTATGCCATTTAGTTCGACTGGGAATTGAAGTTTTATGATAATATACCTATGTAAATACTATTCAGATTTTCATGCCCCCTCGTAATTTTGTGTTTAAATCATTATATTTTTATCAATAAAAATATGTTTGTATCTAAAAATGTTGGAAATTGTTGCTTTTGTCGTACACTTATCTCTTTACGACTTTTTAAAAACATAAAGTCATATTAAGGTTATTTTAAAACCATGCAATACGCCATGACAGCTAGCTATTAGGGTAGGTAGGATTTTTTGATAACAGGAAATCCCTAATAACTTTCCTTTTGAAAGTTCCACTACGTTTTAGTTTTCCCCACGTATTTTTTGCTTCCATTTTTCGTAGTTTCTATACAGCGTTCCGTAAAATAATGGCGGCCTAGACGTTTTAAAGTCAAAACCTGACTAAAATGCGACTACAGGTTAGATTAAAGTCAGGAAATGACATTAAACGGCCATCATGCAAATAAACGTTATATTTAAGTTTTAAATAAACATCTAAGTCATTTAAGAGTCGCTTATTTACCGCAGAAAAACAAGATAGTGGTTGTTTTATAAACGTCACTGTAAAAACGTCTATACAATGCTACGTTATATAAATGTCATATAAAGGTTTTTCAAACACCTAATTTGGTCAGTTCAAATCGTTTAATGGACTATAACGTTAGTATGACAATTGCGTTGTCGTACAAACGTTTAAGCTAAGACTGTAATAAAACGTCGTATAGTTTAGTCTTACCGACGTTGCTGAGACCAGTGTATTATGACATATTCGTCGCACGACTAATAGGTTAAATTAAAGATGTCTATAGGACCTAGTAGTCATCTCATTACCATTATAAGACTGCTATCCAACTTTATGTCGTACAAGTCAAGACTTATGCGACGTTTTTGTTTGTTGGGTAACAAAAGGGACATATTTGTTTGTCACCACATTTTGTATATTGTCCAAGGGACCTGCAAATAATTATCAACATAGAAGATTGAATATAAACCTTCGTCTTCTAGATGTTCAGAAAGAAGCGATGCGGCGTAAAGGACATCGGGGCAGTACCATCTAGGGGAAAACGCTTCGTCCTACAACGAGGATGGAACAAGAAATCGATCACATACAGGTAGTTTTAGATTTAAGACCTTTAGTCAGCTCACATTAATAATATTGAACTGGCAAAAGTGGTATACTTACTTTAATCTGAACGAATCTTTACCTAACGAGCATAGGTATAATATACTCACCCTGCCCCCACTAAGCTCAGGTAAAACTAAATAAAATATATCCTATATATTATTCAGGGATTATCTAGATTCCAATTAGTTTATTTTTAATTTGTTCAGTTGTTCCAGAAATCACCCCTACACACAATATCGCACGCTAAGTATATTGGGCCAGAGATCACGCAGCGTCACCTCACCATTAATTTAGGTTTCCTGTCAGAAAAAAACCGATTTCAGGGAGGGCATGCCTCTCTGAAGCCACTACTGGTACTACTCACCTTTTGCCGGCCACCTTTCCAAATATCAGTACTCGCAAAAATTATCTGTTTCTATCAAGAATAAACACGTGACCAAGATATGAAATTATACGTTTTAAGTTGTCCCATAGTATTTTAGGTCAAACAGTAAGGTCTTAGTGTATTCCATATGTAGGGTAAACGCAGAACATAAGCAGTTATCCAAGACTACTGCTGCGTTTTAAAATAGCCATATGACTGTGACCCAGGATACTGAACGGCTCCAGCACGCTGGGCAAGGAGCGCGTGGAGGTAGTAATGGCGGCGGCCCTGGCGGTGTGGGCGCCGCACGTGGGGCTGCGGTTCTCGCGCCTGGAGGCCGGGAAGGCTGACATCGAGGTGTCCTTCGCCAGTGGAGACCACGGGGATGGGTGAGTAAGAAGTTTTTGAAAATATGAAAAAAATACCTCACTTATTTTCAATTCGCCCTTCAAAGGCCACCTTGAACCACACTTGATCTCTTACTTTATGATTCTATTTTTATTATTTTTGCCAAAACTGTGAAAGCCAGTGATTTTTAGGTATGTAGGTATTATGTATTTATAGTTTAGCAACACATTTCAAAAAAACACTCAATTGTCTTAACTATATTTCAGTAGTCTATAGATAGTGGTCTCAGTTTAATACAAAATGAGAAAAAGCCCCATAAATCTTAAACTTCGATCGCAGACTCCACTTCCCGTGACAGCCTGTATATTCGAAAATAATAGAATTTGTAAGATTTAACTCCGTTATATCCTGATTTAACATTAACCCTTGTCTCCAGCTGGCCGTTCGACGGCCCGGGGCGCGTGGTAGCGCATGCCTTCTGCCCGCCGCTCGGCGCCATGCACTTCGACGACGAAGAGTTGTGGGGCGAGTTGTCCGCGGATGACGTGGACGAGGACGCCACGGACCTGTTCGCCGTGGCCGTGCACGAGGTGGGCCACGCGCTGGGCCTGGCGCACTCCGACGTGCGCGCCTCCGTCATGTACCCCTACTACCAGCTTCCCGTGGAGCGCCTCGACGCTGACGACATTCTGGGGCTGCAGGAGCTTTATAGTAAGTGTCTTAGGACAAGCTGGAATCCTATCAACCTTGAGCTATGAGAAATGGGAGACAAAGCGCTCCTGTCAGTTTCTGATTACAACGCAGGACCTCGACTACCAAAAATACCAAAGTTGCTTTAGATTCTGATAAGTATCAAGCGAGAAAGCGTTCGCTTGTGGATCGGTTCATAGACTCTAGCATTAGCAGATCGCACCTTTAACATTTGTCGTGTGTACATAGCCTAAGTAGGGTGGATTATTCATTGGTTTTGCAACAGTCAATTTAGGACCGTATGAAATTTGAATAAAGCCCTCATGTGACTGGCAGCTAAAATCTCTTACCCCAACTAGAATAGATGTGTCTTGGTATCGTGAATATACATATTTTAAACACTAACTATTACCCAGTGTCGAGGTCCTTCGGATCCTTGGGGCAGCCTTTGATACAAATCATTATAATCAACAATTAAATTACGATCATTCCACCCCTTGAGAAGCAAAATAGAGAGCGTAAACTGCCCCTGTCGCTCTCCAAAGTGTGCTTATTCGTTTTGTGGTTTAAACAAAAAGCCACTGACCACAGAGCCGATCAAGAACTGCACACCTGTTCACCGTGCCTGTGCATAACAATTACTCTGGCTCTACCTTTGCCTTCTTTGTATGACAGACTTTATTAACAACCAGTCTACCATTTTGAGATGCACTGGAAATGTTTGCAAGCAGTCTGGAACCGCACAATTTATCCTGCAGCCTCTGGTCGTGTGTCGCTATTATATCTGGATAGAGCTGGGTCGAGCGTCCATCCATGCACGAGGTGACTGTCAATCACGACTAAAACTGGCGCGATGGTTGTAAAACGGTGTTCCTTCTCCCCAGTGAAGGACCAGGTGGATTCAGAGCCCGAGCCGGAGCCCACCGAGAGCCCGGTGGTGTCGCGCGCGTCCCGCGGCCCTGACTCGGACAGCGACGAGGAGCTGCCGGACCTGTGCTTCACCAACTACGACACGTTGCAGGTGCTGCAGGGGAAGATATACGTCTTCGAGGAAGAGGTAAGGTATAGGGCTGCCATCATATGCAAAGGTAAAAAGTTCTGGCATCGTTCTGTGTTACTATATGGCAACATTAGCAGCGCTAATGAAGATGTTAGATACACAAACCCACGATGTCATGGCGACCCCCTTCTGTCAAAACTGATATCTCTAGAACTATCCTGATTAAACTAGTTTTTTTTTAATCGCGTGCGGGTCGGGCCGTCCGTTTAAGTGCTACGATTCCCTAGACAGACAGAAACACGTAAAACTTATAACAATTCAGTACTTAATGGACAAGGACCAATGATTGACACTTGATTTTTATTTTACAGAAGATAAGGGTTATTCATTTATTTGCAACAATCAATTAATTACTGTATGGTCTATACTAGAAGAGTACTCGTTAAATCCAGTTGTCTACTAAATTTGAATTAAGAGTTAAGTGTCCATTATTGATGCCTGTCAGCTTAAAGTGTCCTACTTTGGTGCTATAATTTAATGTTTATCAACTCTGGTAAATTATATTATCTATGTTAGGTGGTGCTGTTGAAAATGCCAGGCATTTGTTGACAACCCGAGACCTTTATTTACACGCATCAATTTTAATTTATTGTGTGGATTTATTTGAACTACAAAGTGAAATAAGTATAACTTTTCTGCGTGTTGTAGTGGATGTGGGTGCTGAGCGACCGTAAGAAGATGGACGAGGGCTACCCGAAGCGGTTCCGCGACGTGTTCGTCGGCCTACCCGAAGACGTCACTGTCGTCAGAACAGTGTACGAGAACAGGAGAGGCAACATCGTCATATTTTCAGGTAATTTAATGACTATCGACGTCACACTTCGCTGTTTAGGCATGTACAGTCGCGGAACGAAAAGGTTGACCAGTTTTCAAATAAATTCATTTACGCGTTGCAAGCACATGTTACCTTTTTAAACTGTGTAACAGACGAGAGAAATAAGTTTACTGGGTGAAATCTAAGTCGTGATTCCAATGATCACCTCTGTGTTCTACCCACGAGTATGAACAACTTTCACTATGGGACCAACTCTGAAATATCGAAAAAAAAATCAGCTGTTTCATAGAAAAGTTCAATACGCACTCGACCAAAATGTATGAAGCAGCTGATTTTTTTTTCGATATTTCACAGTTGGTCCCATAGTGAAAGTTGTTCATACTCGTGGGTAGAACCAGGGCTCGGAAACGTTATTCAAAATAACGTTTTAAAAACGTTTCGAACCGTTCTTCGTTCAACATTTTGTTCGGAACGGAAACGAAACGAGAACGTTATCAAAAACCGGTTTAATCCACGGGACGCGGCCGCGCGCGGCGTTCGGCTACAAAGCGGCGACAAGCATGAACTTGTTTAGTAGGTAATCTTAGATCTGCCCTACCGACCCTACCGTATGTTTTGATTGCATTTTCATTTCATCTTTCATCCCGATGCGTGTTCACCAATTGGGCGTTTTCAGAAAAAGTTGTTGGTTGAAAAAAGTCGTGTCCCATGGGCCATGACTTTCATGGCTGATTGATTATTCGAATTTAAAGAAGACATATCAAATGTTTTTTTTTTATATTAAATAACTTATTAACTGCAGAAATACAGTAGAATTATGCAAATCAATCTTTATTAAATTTAAAATAAAGCCAAAATAAGAAAAAAATAGGTCCTATTTTGACGTGTCCCACACCCTCCACGCCACATTCGGAGTTAGATAAAAAATAGGTACTAAATAAGACTGTTTAAAAGTCAGCAGTTGTGTCCTGGTCAGTTATGAACCGATCTTTAATTTTAAACCGTAAAACAAGTGCGTTTACATAGAAATTTCTTTGAAAAATACAGGTTTTAATCTGTCCCGCGAAATAGCGCATGGGGAATTTTACACATACGCGACCGTATTTTAATATGTTCCTGGCAATAAAACACCACAATACATGAAAATTCTGAATTATGGCAGCATTTTTAGTCTATGGTAGTCGTCATTTGGTTTCAAATGACAGCAGTTTGTCCGTGAAATGTGTTTAGAGTGGTCGCGTGGAGTTTGCACCTTAAATAGGTTTCTTCATACGACTCCAATTTTAACAAGGTAAGATAATCCTGTGTTTTTGATTTTTTATAATGTTATATTTAATAATTAATGCTGATTCGGAATCAAAGGCAATATTTAAAGAAAGTTCAATAGTTTATTTGTAATTTTATGTGAATGTTTGAATAGCATGGATACCCCAACAAACAAAAACGTCGCATAAGTCTTGACTTGTACGACATAAAGTTGGATAGCAGTCTTATAATGGTAATGAGATGACTACTAGGTCCTATAGACGTCTTTAATATAACCTATTAGTCGTGCGACGAATATGTCATAATACACTGGTCTTAGCAACGTCGGTAAGACTAAACTATACGACGTTTTATTACAGTCTTAGCTTAAACGTTTGTACGACAACGCAATTGTCATACTAACGTTATAGTCCATTAAACGATTTGAACTGACCAAATTAGGTGTTTGAAAAACCTTTATATGACATTTATATAACGTAGCATTGTATAGACGTTTTTACAGTGACGTTTATAAAACAACCACTATCTTGTTTTTCTGCGGTTAATAAGCGACTCTTAAATGACTTAGTGGTTTATTTAAAACTTAAATATAACGTTTATTTGCATGATGGCTGTTTAATGTCATTTCCTGACTTTAATCTAACCTGTAGTCGCATTTTAGTCAGGTTTTGACTTTAAAACGTCTTGGCCGCCATTATTTTACGGAACGCTGTATAGAAACTACGAAAAATGGAAGCAAAAAATACGTGGAGAAAACTAAAACGTAGTAGAACTTTCAAAAGGAAAGTTAATAGGGATTTCCTGTTATCAAAAAACCCTACCTACCCTAATAGCTAGCTGTCATGGCGTATTGCATGGTTTTAAAATAACCTTAATATGACTTTATGTTTTTACAACGTCGTAAAGAGATAAGTGTACAACAAAAGCAACAATTTCCTACATTTTTAGATACAAACATATTTTTATTGATAAAAATATAATGATTTAAACACAAAATTACGAGGGGGCATGAAAATCTGAATAGTATTTACATAGGTATATTATCATAAAACTTCAATTCCCAGTCGAACTAAACGGCATAAGAGACAGATTAAGTTAGTAAAATATGAAAGTTAAATAACATTCCTCTTTTATTTCCTTGTAACTATTTATTTTGCACTCAAATCTCGAAACACAATCACAAAGTGTCACTGACAAGAAAAATTAATAAGAAGTCTTACAGGTGTTGTGTTCCTTGACTCAAATAAAACGTTTTAGTCATTCAAAAACACCTGTACGACCACAATACAACAAAAGTGGTAATTCCATAACGTTTATATGACTTTTGCATGACGTTAACGAAGACGGCTTGTGACTTCTGTATGACCATTATACGACAAAGTAGGTCGTATAACTGGGGCCATTTTCGCGTTTAGTAAACGTTATTAAAACATTAGTATGACTTAGCTATTACGATCAAAGGTATTAAGATAACGTTTGCTAAACTTTTGAACGACGTTAAATTGTTAGTTGGGACGTCACCTCCAAACCGCCACGGTCGCGTTAAAAGAACTAAAAAGTGGCGTAATAGAATTCTTAAGCTCGTTTCATAAAGAGATTTAAAGATTATTTTAATAAAATGCCAATTATTTTATTTAACCTACACAAATGATTTTTTGCAAAGTACCTATGTTTGCCTGTCCGTCTGTCTGTGGGTTTGTTTAGGTCAATTCTTGCAATTCAGTTTTGAAGCAGTCTTTTCCGCTACTGGAATGGGCTGAAATTTGGAATACGTATGTAAACCCGATGACGATTCAATATTATGGTTTCATTGAGCTGGTATAAAGATGAAGCCGGAAGGTGCCCACGGGAACTCTGTAATTAAACAATGCAACCCCATCGAGTTTGGGCTCGTTTGTTTTGTCTTGATAAGCACTTTGATCAGAGATAGAATCCGGGATCTGATGATAAAACAGGAAGGTGATTACTTTATTTTAAACGAATTGAGAACCTCCTTTTCTTAGTCGGTTAAAAATGATGATGATGAGTCAACGATCTCATGAGATTACTTGTTAAAATTCATTAATTTAATAAATTGTTTTAGTTTAAAAATATTGCAATATGAACGTA
The DNA here is from genome assembly GCA_963966035.1 of Acleris laterana. NCBI lineage: Eukaryota > Metazoa > Arthropoda > Insecta > Lepidoptera > Tortricidae > Acleris > Acleris laterana. The sequence continues at coordinate 1,742,125 of OZ014444.1, forward strand.
GCCTTATAGTTCCTAAACGCCATTTCGAGCTTTACTATACGTCACTGTCCCGTTATTAATGTGATTGAATTTCTTAAATATTTAATATTACATCAAAGATATTAGGAAGCTATTATTGTTAAACACATTCTATTTAAGTAATAATTCGTTAAAAAAGAACATTTTTAAATAATATTACCCATTCATCGCTCCAAAGACAATAATTGTATAGTACAAAGTACTGAAAGGTGGCGTTAAGGAAAGGTTTTGTCATAAAACTTCATAGTATTATAATAATATGATTAATAATTATTATTTTTAAAACACTTTTTAGTTCAAGTTTTATCAATAAAGCTTCAGAACATTTTAAACCTTTCTAGTTTTCTTTAAAACCCGTTCTAAAATGAGTGGCGTAATAGAACTTCTTACGAGCAGAAACGAAATCAAATTGGATTTTTTTACTGAAATAGTCATTATTTTATTATAAATTTAGTATTTTCATGTTGCTCATTTAATATATTATCGATTTTACTACATTATAAAGTAAACTAAAATATTTTTTTAAGTGGAATTCCTCTAACGTCACCAACAACTTTTTCTGAAAACGCCCAATTATGTACTCCTCACAGAATAATGGTACTTTCTATGTGTCCAATAATAATCTAAGCTCTAAAGAAACAAGCAAAGAAAACCGCGTCGCGTGGCTGCTAAATACTAACTGACTGGATGATATTTGTAATATTCCTACCGAACCCAGAAATGGGAAAAAACGGTTAAAAACGTTACATGGATCAAAAAAGATTTCAATTTCGTTCTTGTTCAAAAACGTTTTCTATAACGTTATTTGCGAACGAAACCGAAACAAATCGTTCCTTAGGCATTTAAGACGAAACCGTTTCGAAAAAAATACCGTTTTCCGAGCCCTGCACAGAGGTGATCATTGGAATCACGACTTAGATTTCACCCTGTATATTGAACCAATAGTGGCTGTTATAGATACGTGACCATAGTAACCCTTTTGTAACGACCAATAAAGACTTGAGTTCAGTTTAAACCAATAGTGGCTGTTGTTTATAGGTGACCATGGTTACCATGTATCTGTGGGCCATGTAGTGAAATGACATTCATTATGACGGAATGTGTCATACTCGGTCGATAAGCAGGTACTGATAACTTATACTGAGCAATCAATAACAGATCTTAAGGTGGTCAACCTTTTCATTCCGTGACTGTACTTTATACATAAGGCAGACAGATGATCACTGCCATAGCTATAAGGTTTCCTAGGGTAGCCGTATTGGGTGCTGCTTCATGATGGGCGTTATAAAGCGGTGAGCCGATGAGTGACATCATTGGTTGAGAGGAGGTCGAGAGCTTTGACAACTTTCCTTGACGTAAATACGTAATTCACCGCAAGGTAAGCAATAAGGAATATTCATGTTTTTTTCACAGCTTCAATAAAAACTGAGTCATGTTACAAACTGGTGAGTTTTTTTTTGAATACTTACCTCTACAAATAACCAAGCCAATAAAGATTTGTTCCTATCTCTTCGTAGAAAAACAGAATTTTACCATTACCGTTTTGACGCAACGTAATATACGCACTGTTTAGCAGCGGTGCGGTAGGTACACCTTAAGTAATAGTACAATTTATATGGCCGACCTGTTACATGACGTCACAGTGCATTTCGGATCTCTCTGTCTAATTAGCAGTTTAAAATGCTTGTACATATCATGCGTATTTCTTGACCAATTTGAATTTGAATTTCACTTTTGGTGATCTTTTTTACGTTATTTTCATATTTTGTTGATGATATTCACAATTACCCTTCACTCCCTAATTACTGCTATTGATATCGTCGTTCTTATTCAAAAGGCTTACCAGGGCTGGTTTCACGGTGGAATCAACGGAGACCCTCAAAAGGCGCCAATACAGTCAACTTGATAGAAGTTACATATTTGAGCATTTTTGGGTCGAATCTTTAGCACACCGAATTTTTAAAGATATATCAAAGCGCCTGATCGACGCAACCCGTGACAAAAATGCTGGCCTGTACTTGACACAAAGATTAAGCATTGCCATTCAACGTGGCAATGCTGCCAGCATTTTAGGAACAATGCCCACTGGTAGTGGTTTGTTTGATTAGTGTAGTTGTAAGTTTGTAAGTTCTTTTGTTTGTCTGAAGGCTAACTACTCAAGTGATATTCCAGGGAAACGCTACTGGGAATTCAATCCAAACTTCCGCTTGGTCAAGGGGGGCCGCCTGACGGACTACTCCCTTTCTTCGCGGCTCTCGGAGCTGACCACGGTGTTCCTGTCCAACTACAACAACAAGACCTACCTGATCGAGGAGGAGCGGTTCTGGCGCTTCGACGAGGACACCTGGGCGATGGACTATGGATATCCTAAAATGATGTCTGCGTGGAGAGACGTGCCGTACCCGGTGGATTCTGCGATCATTTGGAAAGGGGGTAAGTGGTTTATGGTTCGAAGGACCATATGTGCATTCTCTTCTTCAGGTTGGCTAGCTTTTACGGTGTTAGAAACTCATTTTAAGATGATTGTGAAGCTGTCAAAAAAAAACATACAAATTTAGCTCCGGGTGATAACGTTTCTAACACCCTAACCCAAATCAGGTTTCCAGAATTTTTGAATTACCTATGTTAGTTGTTACGAAAATCTAGGTTTGTACGCATGTAGGTATGCGTTTTTTTTTGTTTCTTTTCAGGATATATTTTCTTGGAATGGAAAATTAACAGGCCTTGGTTTTTATAATGTCTAGTCTATAACTTATTAACAAATCTAAAAATTCGGACTAGATTTAAGGGGAGAAAAACATCGCATTTTGTAAGAACGTTTTTAGCTATACAATCCTCTTAAGAATGTGAAGCTACCTACATTGTACCTAACCTGGAAAATAATCCCTTTCCCCTCCCTGCAGTTTCTTCTCCTTTGTCAAATTTACGTTGCAATAGCATGGCACAGTTGGTTTTTGTTTTAACTACAATACGTTAGTTTAATTAAAGTTTAGCCTGGTTGTAGAACAGCTATTTGACTGGTATGCAATTGTTTATTTAGACACATACTTCTTCCGCGGCCCCCGGTTCTGGCGCTTCGAGAACGAGGCGGTGCGCGCGCACCCCTACTACCCGCTGCCCGTCGCGCAGATCTGGTTCGCCTGCGAGCCCACCGACGAGATGGACACGTACATCGCCAACGAAGAGCAGTAGTCCGGGACTAGCTACTACGGTCCATAGCAATAGACTTGGTCTTATTTTGTTAACAATTTTATAACCTCAAAATGCTCCATTTAGGCCTAAAATAACAATTTTGTGTGATGTAAAATCAGAAAATGGTGTGCAAAATGAGGTCTGTAGTTGCTTTATTTTAGCCAGAAATGATGCATTTAGAGGTTATAAAATTGTTTACAAGAGAAGTCGCGGGGACCCATATTTGGACCTCTTCTGGTATTCCATCGGTAGTCACCAGGGACCGGCCCGCTATCCCATTCAAGGGGTTTCGAATGGGTTTTTATAAGGATATATTCAGAAAAGCCGTATCGCTTGAAAGCCGTTCTATTTGCTTACGCGCTATTGATAAGGGTTACCCTTACCAATTAACTATCCAAATCCGCTTTTAAAGCGCTATTTATAAGGGTTACCCTTATATTTGGTTATGCAATAAGAGAGGGATATCAATTTACTGCTGACGATCTGAGGTTTAGCTCTTTAGGCTTCCCTTATCCAAATGGGTTATTCTTTTAATGGGTTATACTTCGAGAGGTAAGTCTTTTAAAAGCTTAATTGGTGGTCGGGTCCCTTTTTATAAGGATTTTACTTAGGAAAGCCGTATCGCTTAAAAAACGTTCAATTGGCTTATTAAAGCGCTATTTATAAGGGTTACCCTTATCCACCTGCTGCGCTAGGCGTTGGCCTAGTTGGTAGTGCCAGAGATGGACATTAATCGATAAATTTTTACATCTACTAATTAATCCATTAAACAATCAGTCGTCACAAAATTAATCGACATTTTAATCGAGCAAATTTCACAATTAAATCTCGATAAAAAATTGGAACAATCACGCATAGTAAGTATATAAATATATATAGAGCAGTAAAGAAGCTATAAATTGAGGAAAACTTGAACTTTTTAGTTATTCGACTGATTGTTTCCAAAATCGATATCTGGGGATTTGTCTAGTCTCCGACAACGAACTCGTTGACAGCAGACCTTTAATAACCGTTATTTTCGTGTAACGTTATGTTTCATAAATTATGTTTCATAAATGTAGCGGTATTCATTATAACGTTATCAAACAAAACGCTATACGTATAACGATACTTCGGTTAGCGCTACAATAACGTTATAGACCATCTCTTTCTTACACTCAATTTCACTCACTCCTGACCTTGGTGCGGCTGCGGCTTATGGCGCGTGACATTGTTTTGCCTTGCCGTTGCCGTTGCCTGCTTCGTACCGATGTTTTAACTGTACTGGGTAGTGATTCTCTGAACAACGACGGTCGGACGGACGGACGAGTGAATGTCCAAGCGGCGAGTTTAAGTAGTCCCGTCAGTGCGAGCAAAACATATTTTAGCGCGTGCATTTTCAATTTAGCAGCATGGTTTCTGCCGATGGATCGAACGTATAACTAAGGCAGCTTAATTGAAAATGCACGCGCTAAAATCTGTTTTGTTCGCTCTGACGGGACTACCTAAACTCGCCGCTGCGATTTCGCTCGTTCGTCCGCCCGTCCGTGTTGTTTCTGAGGGAATCACACCCCGGTAGTGATTCGGTGGTTAAAAACGGTCGGACGAACGAGCCAAATCGCAGCGGCGAGTTTAAGTTGTCCCGTCCCGTCAGAGCGAACAAAATACTCATTAGCGCGTGCATTTTCAATTAAGCTGCCTTATACGTTCGATCCATGGGCAGAAACCATGCTGCTAAATTGAAAATGCACGCGCTAAAATATGTTTCGTTCGCACTGACGGGACTACTTAAACTCGCCGCTTGGACATTCACTCGTTCGTCCGACCGTCCGTTGTTTTTAACCCCCGACGCAAAAAACGCGCGCGTGCGTGCGTGCGTGCGTGCGTGCGTGTGTGTGTGTGTGTGTGTGTGTGTGTGTGTGTGTGTGTGTGTGTGTGTGTGTGTGTGTGTGTGTGTGTGTGTGTGTGTGTGTGTGTGTGTGTGTGTGTGTGTGTGTGTGTGTGTGTGTGTGTGTGTGTGTGGCACTGTAGTTCTTAAACGGATAAACCGATTTGGATGCGGCTTTTTTTATATTAATGCAGGTTTCTTGTCGGTGGTTCTTAGCCATGTTTTATCAAAATTGGTTCAGCCCTTTTTGAGATTTTGCTTTAAACCCCCGCTAGAAAACTTGCTTTCAAGTAAAAAGAACCGCATCCAAATCGGTTCATCCGTTTGGGAGCTATGATGCCCGTTATAAACTAACACCCCTCTTTTTATTTATTACTTATTAGCCCCCTATTATTCATTTTATGTTTTTAAAGAGACGTTGCTAGCTAAAGTCATATTGTTAATTTGAAAAAGTTTAAAAAGCGTGAAATAAAAAAATAAATAAAAACATTAAAAAACCCCCCACTCAAAATAGTCTGCAAAGGAAAACCTCTAAAAAGTAAAAAATAAGGAGTATCTATTGGCCCTATTTTAAGTTTAATTATAAGTAGGTACTTATTAATATTTTGATTCAAGCGTCGACACGCGTCGGGGGACCGCTAAGTAAACTAAGTAATATAAAATACCCCAACTACTTAGCCCTTATAAAATACCCAACGTGGCGACGACGCTTGTATCCAAATATTCATACCTACTTACAGACTATTATTTGAGAGAATAACACCCCTGGACGGTAGGCAGATAAGACGACAAGAAAATGGTTATATCCTGTGGTTATATCTTATATCTGGCAACGTCGCGCAATGCATGAATCCAACGCCGGGGCACGCGCCAGTCGGCCAGTTACGCAAAATGCCTACCTGAGGAGCGGCAACAGCGCGTAGTTCATAAGTTTCATAACGTTATTATAACGTTATTTAAGTATAACGTTATTAGGATTTCATTACGGTATAGCATAACGTTAAGAAAAAATATCGATATATTTAAACGGAATTTTGAGCACTAACGAAATATAACGTTATGATAACGATATTATTCATAACGTTATAAAGGTCTGGTTGACAGTTTGAAAAAAAGTAGCCGCCATTTTGATCTTTTTAGGTATTCGACTGATTGTTTCCAAAATCGATATCTGAGGATCTGTGTGGCCTCTGATAACGAATCCGTTGACAGATTGAGGAAAAGTAGGCGCCATATAGAACTTTTGAGTTATTTCGACTAATTGCTTTCAAAATCGATATCTTGGAATTGGCATTGGCTTTAAGCGTTTTGTGATGCGATCCCTGTAAAATATCCATAGCGTCAAATGGTTTTTCACAAGCGTAGCCATTTGGAACGTCTAAAAAATTTACTGATATAATATATTGTCATTTTAATAAGAGCAGGCGCCTTTATTGGTCACGTAGGACGTAGGACACTTAAAATACCCTGTAGACTGTTTGTTTCTTTCGCGCCGCGTCGCTCCTCATCGCATTCGCGTGGAATTCGCTTTGCCATCAAATAGACCGACTAGACCGTAGTTCGTAGAGCGCGGGCGCCGCCATCTTGCTGAAGTGACGTCGTCATTACATCACAGTGGTGCGCGCACGTCCGGAAAAAAATTTGCACTACATAATGTTTTTTTTTGTGGTAATTTTTATATTATTAAGTAGGTACATCTCATCTAAAACTTTGTGAATTTATTAGGTGTTTGTTATAATTATAAACATAGTTTTTTACCCTAAAATCAACACGAGATCAGTAGATAATTGCTTCGAAAATTCTGCGAAGTGATACGTTCTTTGAAATAAGTGTCCATCCCTTTCTTACAATTGTATATTTTTGATGGGTTAGTAATTTTTTAACAGTCGGTACCGAAGTTAGCCCCTTTTTTAACCCCGGCCGCCGTGTGTCTGTGTGTATGTGTGCGTGTGTGCGCGCGCACACCCGCGCGTGTGTGTGTGTGTGTGTATGAGAGAATGCGTGCGTGCGTGCGTGTCTGTGTGTGTGTCTGTCTGTGGCACCGTAGCTCTTAAACAGATGACCCGATTTCGATGCAGTTTAATTTTATTTGAAAGCAGGTCTTTTGGTGGTGGTTCTGAGACATGTTTTATTAAAATCAGTTTAGCCGTTTTTGAGATATAGAGGTTTTAGAGGTTAAAAGCCCCCGATTTAACGGCGCCACATACTTTAAGAGCTGATCTCTTAAACGGCCGAAACAATTTTCATGAAATTTTGCTAAAAACCACCGCTAGAAAACCTGCTTTCAAATACCGCATTTCAAAAACCGCATCCAAATCGGTTCATCCGTTTGGGAGCTACGATGCCAATGCAAACAGACACTCAGATACAGACATAGAGATACACGTTATAAACTAACACCCCTCTTTTTATTTATGAGTAATAACTAACTTAATAAACCCCTAATTCATTTCATGTCGTTAAAGAGACGTTGCTAACTAAAGTCAGATTGTTTATTTGAAAAAGATTAAAAAACGTGAAATAAAAAAAATAAAAAAATAAAAAAAATCCCCATCTACTTAGTGGTCACTGACGTGGCGACGCCTGTTTTGAGTCGGGGGTTTTTTATACATTTATGTGTGGGTGCGATATCGTTTATTTTTTGTAAGAAAATCCTTTTATTTTTCAACTTTATTTGACAGGGTTGATTCCCTGAAATATGCCAATTATGCCTGAAGTTTGTAAAAAAAAGTTTTTTTTCTATAATAGCTATGTTTTTTTATATCTATGCTGAAGCTGTATGATAATATTTCAAAAAACCTTCAAGCTTCAAAAAATTTAAGTTTTTAAGTAAATAAAACGAATACCAATATTTTTATATGTGTTTCATTTATTAACTATTGAAAAATGATACAAGCCTACCTATGCCTAGTTAATTGTTTCATAAGCAAAATAAATCAAACTGAGCCATGTTCAAAAATTCGGATTATTTGCCACATAATTTGTCGCCGTTTTATAATTGGAACATTTGACAATTCACGAGCAACAAATCGGCCAAATTCTGTGTTCGCTTCTCTTAAGTTGTTTGCGGCCTCCATAAACTCGCTTTGGGTTCCTACAGAAACAGAGTATACTATGGCGCTTTCTTCAGCATTGTTACTATTTTTTGTTGGTGAAGCTGCATCCGTATTTGTTTCCTTGCATTTAACCGTACGAGTTGCATTATTTTGGGAATATAATTCATTATCTTCCCAATCTTGACTGTATTGCGTATCAAACATGTCAACTGAATTTTCTGCTTTATCTGAAAATGACAAAAAAATCAGCTAGAGTCGCAAAGGAGCAGTAAGTAGCAAACATACAAACATGCATTACCCTCACAACTTTCGTTTCTCCTAGGTTTATGCTAGTTACATTCCAAATTTCATCGAAATCGGTGTTTTGGTTTTGGCATAAAAATGTAACAGACAGACAGAGTTCACAATTTGAATAATTAATTATATATGTATAATATTATAATAGTACTTAGTTAGTATTTATAATATGAACATGGCAACATGCGGTATCTATCTAGAATGTATTGTGACGGAAACCTATACCTACTAGTGGCTACTTCGGGTACCTATTTAACCTACATTACATCAACTACATGGTTCCGAATTGATCAAAAACACGATTTTTCATAATTCCGAATGAAATGTTTTGCAAGAAGACTTTATTTTTGATATCACTTATAAATCAAAGTAACGTAACCTACTTGTAGTAATTAAATTACGCATTTATTCTAAAATAGATCAAATAAAATAACATAGCTTTCGTAAAATGAAAACTTGGACAAATTATTATTAACCGGAAAATAATATATTTGAAGTATTAGGTGTTTCCGGCTACTACGCATAGCTCATTGGTATCACATCATAGAATTTATGTTTAGGTACTTACTGCCATAGAATTTTCTCTTTGCTGGTAGGAGGGACTGACTTTCAACTTCATTCTTAACTAAACTTTGTTTGAAATCTGAAACAAACCGTAAATAGATCAATTAAAATTTGATAATGTATAAATACTCTTTGTAAAAACATAAATACTTACTTACCTACTTAATTAATAAGAAAATTAATTGTCAAAACGCGAATTAGCAAAACAAAAATACTCTGATTACATATTACGAAACAATTGACAAAAAATACAGGATCCAAATCAAAAAAGTAGTATCATGAGTATCACGACAATAACTAAGTAGGTACGTATTTTGGCACTTACCCATTCTAGTGTCAAGCCTGCTTTTCTGCACTGCGGAACGCCAAGTCGCCAACTAAACCAATACCTAACTTTACTGAGCAAAGCAGCTCCCCACTTGGAATAAGGATTTATATTTTTTCCTTGTCGCACACATCTTCCACAAAAGGGAAAGTTTTATATTAAGCGCTAAAACGTTAGGGAAACCCTTTCATAGGGACATCAAGGAGAATTACTTACGAATTACCAATTTTAAAGGGCTAGCCTTATCGTTGAGTTCATCATTCGATAAGGGAAAGTCAATCGTATGGGCGGTCAATTGGAATGGGTTACCACTGGGCTACCTATTTCAATGGAAAGGCCTTTGAAAGGCTACTTTAAAATATTGTAATATAATTACCGTAAATATTACAAATTAAAAGCAGGAGCCGGTTCGCTATCCCATTCAAGGGATTTCGAATGGATTTTTATAAGGGTTACCCTTATAAAAAGCTGCTCAATTGGTTTTAAAGCGCTATTTTTAAGGGTTACCCTTATACTTGGTTATGCAATACGAGAGAAGAGAGAGCTTCAGCTGTTTAGGTTTCCCTTATGTGAATGGTTAGTTTATCAAATTACAAAGTCATACATTCCTTCCAAAAGGGTTATTCTTTTAGTGGTGTATACTTCGAGAGGTAATTCTTTTAACGGCTTTTATCGGGGAATGGGTGGTCGGGTCCCTGGTAGTCACGGCATAAATTGTTCGATTTCATTCAAATAACTAGTACCTAAGGAGCGTCCCCGATTTACTAGACAATATTGAACCAGAGGGGCTATTGCCAAACGCACTCGCAATTGCAATCGTTTTCATTTTCGTTCATCGAAGGCTTGTCTGCATACAAATGAAAACAATTGTTCCACTTTGAAGTCGATTGCGATTGCGTTAGGCAATAGGCCCACAGTTTCTGTTGTCGGAATGGGCTGAAATTTCCTTTCGGGGCAGTGGTCCAACTGATTTGTCCAACTGACAAATAATTTTCATCTCCTACTTCTGAGTGGTTTGGCCCAGGGATTGAAAACCGGTTTATTTTCCGTACCGGTTAGAGCCGCACTTTGAGAGCCTAACCCATAATAAAGGTTACGCTCGCAAGAACCGCTCTAACCGGTATCTCTATGTCGGAGCGTAAACAGGGAACGAAATCAATTTACCGGTTAGAGAGCGGTTCCTCCGTGTGGGGGGTGAATGACCGCTCGTTTAAGGAGACAGGATTGGTTTGCTATGGTATTAGATTGATAGCGCAGCCACCAGCAGCGCCTCGACGCGCGACAGCGGTCATTCATCCCGTATCGAAACACAGAGTAACCGGTTAGGGAGCGCTTCGAAATAACGTTCCCAAATCATTTCGTTCGAACGTAACCTAAATTATTAACCGGTTTAACCTAAATAAATACCGGTTTATTTGTAACCGGTTACAATCCCTGGTTTGGCCCTCCGGGCCAGCTGAAGAACAAACATAACCTAAACCTACCTCATATTTATGATACTAATTTTGGTCAGTTGGACAAAGCAGTTGGACCACTGCCCCGTCATTTGAAATTTGAATTGAATTGAATTTAAGAAATAAGGTCATTAATAAATACGCGGTTCTATGAGACATAATATACCCTTTTTTCTAAGGAGGGCAGTTCTGCCCTACTAGGCTTAATGGTGATATGTCAATCAAAACACCTGTAGAAATTGCAACCTAGTTCTAAACAGAACAGAGTTGAATCTGCTTTGGCAATTGAATTTAGATATTGCATTTATTCTAAGGAGGGCAGAGTTAAGGGCCGTATCTCAACGATCTGTAATACTCGTCTCAAGATGCGTCACAGTAGCGTCAAGGAACAGAAAACCATAATTTTAACGCATCTTGAGATAGTCAGTATCAGTTTATATTAATACGGCCATTACTCGCCCAGTTTGAACTCTGTATTTGTGTTTCTGACATTGCTAGATATAGGATAGTAATATAATAAAAATAAAAAGACAATTCAATAAAAATATATCACTTTATTGAGAAACAAAATCACATACAAATGAATCGTTACATCCAGAACTGATTGTGTAAAACATGTGCGGAATGTTACTACCCAAGAATAGTGAGGGATTTGTATGGGGCTGAGAAACTAATACTGTATATAGTAATTAGTAATATCATTCAAAAGGTTTAAAAATAAATTCTTCCTACGGAGACTTTAGAATCGAGACCATACATTTTGACGTCAATGATGAAAAAAAAGGGAGAGTATTCGTTACAATGAACCTGTCTTGCTCTTACTCTATGAGTAAGAGAGAGGTCGTGTTCTCTGCAGCAGAGATGGGCATTATTCGAATAAATTTTTATTTGAATAATCATTCGAATAAACAATCATTCGCGATAAATTTATTCGCGAATAATTTATTCGCGAATAAATTATTCTACCACTTCTTCGAATAATAAATGAATTATTCTTTATTTTATTCGAATAAATACCACGAATAATATTATAGTACACTTTCAAATTTACCATTAAAATGCAACTGGAGCATATTTTAGGGTCTAGGGATTGTCTCGCAGGTAGCCAACCAGAAAGAGATGGATATATGAATGAACGAGATAACCACGTAACTCAATTTTCTTATCGGTTTGTTTACCCGTGTTCATTATTATTTCACAAAAATTAGTCATTCGCATACTTTGGTCTAAACCAGTCGCATCTCTGAAGTCTGTTAACAAAAAAATGAGTGAGGTTAATGACGATGACGATAATATCCAGTCCAGCAAGGATAGCTCGTTAAACTCCACGGATTTGAGTGAAAACCGTGATGTGGTATCACAAGACCACACAAAACCACTATATATTTTTCATTTCTTTATTTAATTTAATACCCCTGTCGATCTTATAGCGATTGACTTTTAAACAAGGATAATTTATTCGTAGTATTTTATTCGGGAATGATTTATTCGTGATACAATTTATTCGCGAATAATTTATTCATCGAATGATTTATTCGCGAATAATTTATTCGCCATATGTACGAATAAGAATAATCATTCGGAAAATTTATTCGTTATTCGCGAATGATTTTTTTATTCTCAATCGTTATTCGTCATTCGAATAAATTTTGCCCATCTCTGCTCTGCAGATCGATTAGACTGGAATTCCACAGCTGCGTGTCAAAATGTATGTACACACGTATGTGTGTATGTATCACAAAGGTTATAACTTATAACCTATGGAGAGTGCACAGCTAACAAACGACCGCAGCTAGAATAAATGACCTTGAATTACGCCAGATCTTTTACATGATCTCCAGGAAGAAAAGAAACGATAACATCTTATCTTGTATCTCATTTATTCATTCCTAAGAAGAGATGTAAAACATTCGTAACGTTATTCAAAGTTACATTATCTAGTTTCTTTTCAAAGTTTGCTTAGCATTATCCATAATATAAGCTTCTTGATGTTGATGTGAACGCGGCACACGCAAGAAATTACGTCAGTGACACACGCGTAGAGCAATTTGATCCACGTGGCTCATGCTCACGTGCGAGGCCTGCGCCGCATTGGAATTCCAGATATACGGTCGTTGTGAGTAAATGTAGATAAAGCATTCGTCACCCTCGCACGTCCATACTTGTCAGACCGTGACGGATGTTATATGTTAAGTAGTATATGCTGGCCTCAACTCTGTAACCAATAACGAAACGTGAAACAACTAACGATGCTTTGCTCTTCTTTTCAAGCGGAGCGCAGCACAATTTTCTTTGAGACGATAGATTATGTTATAACATTTATTCTCACTGGAATTATTAATAAAGCTTAAACTATTGTCACCTCGCAGCTAGTGTCTCTTTTGAACTTTTTGTTTATAAATATAATAAATAACTGTGCGATTCTAACTACATATTTATATTCCAATTTCATTTACTAACATTTTACTGGCAAGTTGTTATTCATAATTTGTTCGCGTCGGCTGGCTATGCTAGTAATATCCACGACGGTATCGTTGCTATAGCAACCGGTATGGTATAACAGGAGGGGTGCGTTTGCGCAGGGACACGACATACGCTATAACAATTACGTTGTAGAACTCTTCACCAAGTTATTACACGACAATCAAGGCGCGAACATGTCTAAACGTGCAGTCCTAACTTAAAAACCTCTCAATTTTAACCATAACAAAAACAAACATGTCTTTAACAGATAACGTACGGACAAACCTAACGATTGCGAGGTTTTCAGATCAGAACTCGAATGAATCTGCTCATTTTCAACCAATGCCAATCGTAATATTAAACATTAAATATATTAAGTAACAGAGACCTTTTTAAAAAACACAGTTTCTACTATGACAATTTAGTTCAGGAAGATGGTAAAAATTTACAGTTTTCATTCGTTACCGTCCCAAAAAATATAGTAATACTGTGTGACACGTCCTTTATAGTCAGGATTGTTATGTAAAAGATATTTTTTACAGTCAACCTTTTCAAAAGCATGTCAAGTACAAAACGTCAGTCATACATAGTACAATATAATATCGCGTAACTAGCAAATTGGAAAAGGTGCAAAAATATGACTTTTCCTAAGTAAAATTACGTAGTATTGCACCTTAAGTACTCGATTTGTTACTTAGGCAGTACAATGTTTCCGACGAAAATTGGCCGAAAAGTCGTGCGAATTTCAACCTAGGGGTATTAAATAGGTCTATTTTGTGCACATACATTTCAGACAGGTGTTGAAATCGTAACTAAACATTCTAAAGTCTAAAGTTGTCTGTTGTGTCGTTAGGGAATTGAAAAGGTCAACTGTAAAATCATCATTGCTTGAAAAATACCTCGTATCTGATATGTCGTGACGTACGCTTTTAAACTTAAACGTGAAAAGAATTAAGTCCAAACTCGCACATATCAAAATATCTGATAAGAGTTTTTTTCCACAGTAGTAACGAAATGCAACTTGTCCATTCCTACAACTGGCATTGGTATAGTTAGTATGTGTCAGGCGTCACCAGTATTGACGGGCACGTGCGTGGTGTGCGCCTAGCTGCAGCAGGAGGCGGGGTTGGGGTCCTGGCCGGAGCGCTTGGTGATGTTGAGGCGGGTGAACTCCTCCGCCACGGTGGGGTGGATGCCCACCGTGCCGCGCAGGTGCTCCATGGTCAGCCCGCATCTGGGGACACCACCAACCGTTAGGCCTTCATGTCAAAACTACGAGCTACCAATATAAACAGCGTCAACATTCTTTGTACATTTATTGATCTTTCTATAGACAGATGCATAAGTTGACTGTAGACTGAAATACCCATTTTGGTCTAAATAAATCTAGAGGCAAATAAGCTCAATATGTCCATAGGCAGAGGATACTTAGTCTATCTATAGACAAGAAAGGCCTTACCGGACTATAGAATTATTTATACCTTAATCTGCCTACCCCTCTGGGAACAGGCGTGTATGTAGGTATGTAATCTGTTACTAGCCAGGTAGCCAGAGTTGCCTAGTCAGTTTAAACTGAAAGCTATAATGTAACTTTAAAAGAGATGCTAAATATAATTAAACAAGGGTGCTAACATTTTTGTTGAATTTTCTCTTTAATAAAAAAAAAACTATAAGCAAACATACCAGAGACAGATTAAACTAAATAAGATCGCGGAAAAAGATTACCCAACAAAAAAAAAGGACAGGACGTCTGTTAGGTTAACTAGTTTTTAATCTAATTCATTTTCGACCTAAATTCTTAATCAATTGATCCGATTGTGACGAAATTTCGGTGGGATCTTCTGTGTATGCTCGCGAGGGTTCCATGGTTTTTAGGGCTCCGTAGTCAAACTAGGAACCCTTATTGTTTCGCCATGTCCGTCCGTCCGTCCGTACGTCCGTCCGCAGCCTAGCTCAGAGATTCTTAGTACTAGAAAGCTGTGGCATGAATATATTAGTCACGCCATCAGTGAAAAAAAATAATCTTGAAACAAAATCTTTTTTGTGTACATCCCCTACTCGTAACGTGTGGGATGTGTTTTTTTTCGTCTAATTCATAGTGTGGGAAGTCGTTGGATTGGTCTTTCAAAAATATTGTTTGTTTGTGAACACAATTTTTCGACTTAGGGATGTTTTTTAGAGTCAAGTATCCCTCCCCCCCCCCTTTTTTTTACTGTACCTGGCTTTGCAACGCATGCCGGGTACATCTAGTGTAACATAAATGTGTCTCACTTGACGGCGACGGCGAACCCCTGGATGACCTCTCCGGCGACGGGCCCCACGAAGTGCAGCCCGAGCACGCGCTGCGGCGCCTCGCGCAGCGCCACGGCCTTCAGGTAGCAGTTGCGGATGTTGCGCTGCGGGATGAAGAACTCCGTCGGCTTGTAGAACGCGTGGTACACCTCGATGTTGTCCGCGCCGTATCTGGAACACATATAAACATATTTAAAATAGGAAGCGATCAAAAAACGAAGGCGTAGGAGATGGCATCCGAGCTCTCAGGCCATCTAAGGCTAAGTTCACATGAACGCGCATCAACGCTAGGTTGGCTCGCCGCGCTGTGTAAGATTAAAACAAATCAATGTTGTCGTTTCCATGACCGACCATACCGCCATGCACCGCCCGAAAGATCTTAAACCACAGCACTAAAACACTTAGGGCTGTATTAATAAACTCATCTTGGCTGAGAGGCCAGTCACAAGATACGTAAAAGTAAACGTCAAACCATAGGACACTGTAATTTTTGACGCATCTCGAGACGAGCATTAGAGTTGAGATTAGTTTATTAATACGGGCCTTAAACACCTACAGTCGTGTATCGACCTTTTCAGATGATCCGCGCGGCTTGAGACGGACGGACGCACGGAGCTACAAAAATGGACGCAAATGGCATTCCCGGTCCACCATCTCTAGGGTGATATTCATTTGCGCGTTCGACTCATAACGACCGAAGCGCTGTAGGATTAGCTACGAACAAGCCAAAATGTTCTTATGTGGACGACTGCGAATGTCCCTGAGTGTACCTAGTGTGTCACGTACCTCTCCGTGGCGGTCTCCTCGCTGAGCCCGACGCAGCCGTACTCGAGCGGCGTGAATATGGTGGTGGCGACGTTCTCGTAGTCCATGTGGTGCGGCGCGCCGGCCAGCATGCGGCGCGCCAGCAGCCGCCCGGCGTGGATGGCGACCGGCGTGAGCTCGGGCCGGCCCTCCAGCACGTCGCCCACGGCGTAGATGTGCGGCACGTTCGTTTGCTCGGTAGCGGCGATTATCTTGCCGTTCTCGGACAAACACTGGCAAATAATAATCCCCATTATTCATATTATTGTAATAAGAATAAGTAACCTCTGTGGTCTTGGAGATCTGTGGGGACGGGTCCATGCCCGGCAGTATCACGTCTTTCGGCTGACATGATGGTGATGATGATGAAAAACCTATTCTAAAAAAGTACCCTGATTTGACAGTGATTATCTCCTCTGGTGTGCAAGGAAAACATTTATACACTTTTTTAAACTTTCTAACACGATGTCATTGAGAATTATGCAGAATTTCGCACAACTACACCAGCTTCATTATAAAAGAAGCAAAAACACACAGTTGAAGACATCACAAAATGAAACTGTATTGAAACTTACGTTAACTCCCGCTAAGTCCAGGTTGAGCGACTTAGTGAGGGCGTACCGGCCGGTGGCCAAGAGCACTGTGTCGAACACGTCCTCGCTCCTGCAATGTTCAAATAACTATTGATAAAATAATATGAAACTCCTACATCATCATAAAAACCTGGAGTACGGGCTAGGAAGTACACTATACAACAGCTTGCCTCATGACCTAAAATTATTATCGGGAAGTATTTTAAAATCCAAACTGACAAAATGGCTTTTACACAAATGTTTTTATAATATAAATGAATTTATGAATTATAGTGACCTAAATAGATACTAAGGAAATACCTATGACTATTTTACTTCTAATGATTAATGATTGTGTTTTTACGGAATGTTATTTATGAATGTTAATATTTATTAAATTATAATTTGTATGTTGTTTTTTTTTGTAATGATGATTGTATTTTAGATTTTGATAAATATTTTTTTTTAGACTAACTTCTAATATTTGCACGCTTGCATGCGAGCTGAACACAATGGATTATTAATTCTTGAACATCTGCTGTATGTAATACTGTGTTCTAGCAAATAAATATGATTTGATTTGATTTGAAGAGACGGCTAATCCGCGTGTCTATCGGCAGATTCGGCAAGGATGCTCAAGCCGTAAGCCCTAATGATAAATTTAAGAACACACGCAATGTGTGAAGTGAAGACCATGTCACTCTTCTATCACGTGAGGCTACTCACTCTTGCTGCGTCTCAGTATTCAACCAGCGCGCCTTCAACTTTCCGTTGTGCAGCTTCTCGACCGCGACCGGGATGGTGCGGTGGTGGAACACGACGCCCTTCTGCTCCATCTCGCTGGTGACGATGTGCGCCATCTGCTGGTCGAAGCCGCGCAGCGGCACCGAGCGCACCAGCACCGTCGTCGAGAAGCCCATGGAGTTCAGAAACCCGGCGCACTCCAGACCGATGTCTAACAACTGGTTAAGGGTTCTACTATTTGTGAAGTTTTTGTGTGACTAACAAGGCTTTGATTGACCTGTTCTTAAAACAAATGTATTATTTGCAAATAATGTTTTGTGAATAGTCTCAGGACATTGATTAAGCATTAAATATGTGTACCTACATTTAATAAAAATATTTCTTTCCCTGTACCATACCTAAGCATGTGATATTTAACACGAGTTTTAGTAGCTCGTAACGACGTTATAAATTAACAGTGCAAATGAAATCGTATTACAACCTTTGTTTAAATCACATAATATTTGCACGTAAAACCGTTCCTATGCGCGATATTAGTGCAAGTCATTGCTATTGCAGATGAAAACACGATACAATTCCCCGGCCGCATGACTCACGTTTGCGCAACACGACGAGGAAGATCTAAATTAGAACTTTGGAAATTGTCGACCTCTTGAACCGCTCGGCGCTCAGTGATATTATAATACAACAGGTAAAATGTAACGATTACCTTCTAGTGTGCCTTCATGACTGTTCTATTACATTTTATAATATTGTGAATCAATCAATAATTCAATACGGTTTTTGTAATAAGCTAGGTCTTACAGAAATTATAATACTTTATACTATGGATTAAAATGTTACTTTTACTGTTTCTTGTGTTGTATGAAGTTCCGTATAGAAATATCAAATCAGAGGCCAAGAAATAAATGATCCACTAGGGTACCACACCGTGATATTCCTTCAACATAAACCTACTCACATCAAATGCTGGTTAGAACTACTGTGAAATCTCGATAAGGAAATATAACCCTCAAATGAAATCGAATGAGAACCAAAAACCTGGTAAAAGGTAAAAGGTAACTTGTAAAAGGATACATCCAGCACCAACAACCAGCGTCTTCCCAGGCGGGTGCCCCAGACTGAAGATGTCATCGCTGCTGATGCAGAACTCCTGGCCCCCGGGGATGTTCGGGTAGTGCGGGCGGCCCCCCACCGCGATCACAATGTGCTTCGCCGTAAGCTCCTTCTTGGTCCCATTCTTCAAAGTGGCGACGATCGTGTGAGGATCCTTGAACTCTCCCAGGCCGTTGATGTATTCTATTTTTTTATCTCGGAGATCGACCCTGGTGACCCAGTTGACGGACTTGATGTGGTTCTGGACGGACTCCGTGAGTGTCTGCCAGTTGATCTCGATTTTGTTGGCGTTGGGCAGCTGCCAGCCGTATGCCACTGCCTCCTGAAAACGCGAGCATCGGGGTTCAGAGACAGCAAGTGGATGATCGCTTCATGTCAGTTTCTTGAGTTTTACAACTTTTAACTCTCTGTGGTTTAAAGACTTATGTTAACTTAAGGACCTTATGGAGTATTTCTTCTGAATTATAACAAAAGACA
The DNA here is from genome assembly GCA_963966035.1 of Acleris laterana. Taxonomy (NCBI): domain Eukaryota; kingdom Metazoa; phylum Arthropoda; class Insecta; order Lepidoptera; family Tortricidae; genus Acleris; species Acleris laterana. The sequence goes on from OZ014444.1 coordinate 1,761,366, forward strand.
CGAAGCGACCATTTATCTTTGGACTGTGTAACTGTTACTTACATAATAGGGAAAACCAGATAAATATTATATTTCGTTACATTTACTGCCCAAGTGTACACGTTTTGAAGAAATTAATTAGCAATGATAGGTACTCGTAGCTAAGAAAACCCTCAGGATTCGGCAAAATACTATATTGTTTAAGAGTAAAGTAAACGTCAAAGTGGGTAACAATATTCAATGTTAACAGCTTCATTAACTTGTTGCATATTATTTGCGATAGTCATATTCTGCAGCCCGATCAGGGATCCCTAAAAACATGAATCGTCTTCAGAAAATCTGTCATATCTAACTCCAATTTCTTACAAGTACAATTATAATGTATGCAATTTATTTATGGCATTAATTATCAATCTCAAATTAAGACTGCACCGAGCAAACGTCGAGCGTCCAGTGGCGCCGTCATTACTATTAATGTGTTTTCTAATTAACTAAAAAATTTCCTTGCAATTAGACGATACGTTTTTGTAGCGAAGGAAAAACACAATTTATGGGATACGTAACAAATTTTAATAACAATTACCCTTTGAGTAGTCAGCTTAACGGGAAAAGGTGGCTACTTTTTTCCGTGAAGTTGATAACTCGAAGGTGAATTGTTATTAAACTATGTGATGTACCCTATTAGTCGTGACTCGTGTTTTCATTTGTAATACATAAACCTACCGACCAATTTCAAGAAAATACTTTAGTTAATTAGAAAACACAATAATAGTAATGAGGGTGCTACTGTACAATCGGCGCGGCGTACGCTCGGCGCAGTCTTAATAGCAGCCTACTGAGAACAGACTAAGGTACGGTAAATACCACTTTAATTACTTACGGCGTTTACCGTAATTGCTTGGTACAAAGTTAATATAGTTAATGTATAGAATTATAACAAGATAAAAATAGATATAAAAATACTGTTTTAAAGTCTATCCTCCTTATACATAAACGCACAGTGAACCTACTTTTGTTTAAGTATTATTTATCTCTTTCTGTCAAATTCAAATGTCACTATGAAGGATAATGATAATGACAAAGCATTTTTGCACACTTACTATCGTATGTTTATAAAGGGTATTTTTTTATAAAACGGATTAGATAATACGAGGGCTGCCTTTTAAGTTCTGTCGTTTGCAAGCCTTCCGTGATTGCATAAAAAAGAACTAGTGTCATCTTAAAATATTTGAAATTAGAATTCGAAAACAAAAGAATGACTCGAAATCGGCCCAACCGTTTTAGTACAGCGCTCGTTCAAAGTTGACAAGTCAGTTGTGAAAATGGAAATTTCGAAGGAAAATTTACGTGCGATATTTTTTTACAACTTCAAAAGGGGCTTAACGCGACTTCAGTGCTTCGAAGAGTTGACTACGGTTTTCAATGATAAAGCACCATGCCTCCGGACTGTGGAACGCTGGTATTTAGAATTTCAACGTTGTTGCTCTAGTCTTGGTGATAGACATCGTGAAGGTCGACCAAAAACAGCCGTAACCCAGGAGAACATTGATGCTGTACGGCAACTGATCGTCGAAGATCGCCATGCGACATACCGTGAGATAGAAGCTTCCTTAAGTATTTCAGGGACCAGTGTTCACAGTATTTTGCATGATCACTTAGGCGTAAAAAAGTTGATCTCTCGCTGGATACCACATTTACTCAGTGAAGACCAAAAAACGGCTCGCGTTCGATGGTGTCGCAAAACTCTGCGGCAATTCAACCGAGGAAACTCGAAACATGTTTACGACATTATCAGTGGTGACGAATCTTGGATATATGCCTACGAACCCGATTCTAAACAGCAGTCGACTGTTTGGGTGTTCCAAGATGAGCCAAAACCGACCAAAGTAATACGCTCACGGAGCATTTCGAAAAAAATAGTCGCCACGTTTGTGGCGAAAAGTGGCCACGTGGCCAACATCGTGCTCGAGGATCGTAAAACGGTTAATGCTGACTGGTATACCACTGTCTGTTTACCAGAAGTAATCGGCGAGTTTCGAAAAAATAACCCAAGACGTCGTATAAGACTGCATCACGATAATGCGAGCTCGCACACTGCCCGGCAAACAATTGCGTTTTTAAAAGAGCAAAACGTCGAAATTCTGGAACACCCGCCGCACAGTCCAGACTTAAGCCCTAACGATTTTTTTACTTTTCCAAAAATCAAGCAACGACTTCGTGGTCAACGGTACCAGACGCCTGAAGAAGCCGTTGAGGCATACAAAACGGCCATTTTGGAGACCCCGACTTCGGACTGGAATAAGTGTTTCGAAAACTGGTTCGATCGAATGAAAAAGTGTATTACATATCACGGTGATTACTTTGAAAAACAATAAATACCATTTAACACTTAAATTGTCTTTAGTTTTTCCAAACGACACAACTTAAAAGGCAGCCCTCGTACTTACTGTGGTGACATTATTTTACTCCTTTAATAAAACTAAGTACAGTGCAATAACTCTTTGATAGTTATATGTATCTTAATGTACCTGTTTAATGTTCACTTTAAATAATCGGTACCGATAGTTTAAAGTGAACATAAAGATGCAACTATATCGATAACCGATATTTTAATGACATATTGTAATACTTTAACGTTAAAATTAAAGTACAACCATAGAAACAGGTTTCTTAACATGGACCTTTTGCTTATCGTTTCTAAACATAACGGGTTGGCTTAAAGTAATGAGAAGGTATTCAATTGACAATAGCAGGCAAAAAAATAATACAAAAAGGATTTTGACAGCTATAATAAATAGAAAATAAGTATGTCAATTATTGTTAAAAAGGCAAATAATGATTAGCTGTGTTAATAAAAAATGTCCACAAGGAAGTCATTACGTGAACATGTATGTATGTATGTATGTATGTAAACTCTTTATTGCACAATAAAAAAAAACAATTACAAGTAAATTCGTACATAAACTTAAGATTAACATGTACAAAGGCGAACTTATCCCTTTAAGGGATCTCTTCCAGTTAACCTGACCATGATTGAGGAAACTGTACGAGGATCTATCTATGTCTATCGCCTACTTGGACGACGTGAAAAATCTGAAGTGGTCTCTCACTTCAAAGCTGAAATGTATCTCCATCTACAATTTAATGTTTGATCCAGCGGTGGGAATTTGGTATTAGGACTAAAGATTTACCAAAAACGGGAAGATCACCCATTCTTAATCATTGAAACCGGAGGAAAATGGCAAAGTTTGCACAAAACAAAGTGGATGAGTCCCAGATAAGTTAGCTGTAAAATATGCTGTTTCCCGTTGGTGAGTAAGGAATATTTTAAAGAAATACAATGTTCTACACTTAAAGCGTCAAAAAACACCCAAATATTCCGACATACAGCTTGAAGAAATTCCAAGAAGTGCAAGAAGTTGCGAAGAAAGTATCACTATGCAGGGAGCACCCAGAATTGACTAAAAAAGCGTGACGTTCATTTCGTATCGAAGGATTCAAACCGTCCGAACGTCGGTGTAGCTCGTCCAATGGAGGGTTTTTTGGTAATTCTCAGTAGACTAGTTTACAGTGATGGGCCGGAAGCGAAATCACATACACAGTTGAAGCGCCGGGTATTAAAGCAAAGAATTAACTGAAAAAATAAAAAAAGATGTTGTCCAACGTATGATGAAATTGATGTTAAGAAGAAAGCTGCGAATTTTTTTAAATGGGCGAGGTTTTCTATATTATAATGATTGATTATCATGCTGGTTTTAGTTTATTTGTATATGATAAAAAGCTATATAACCAAAACAAGTAATTTAATTAAAAAAATGAGAAAAAAAATTCTCATTACTTTAAGCCAACCCGTTATTATAGCTCCATGTATTATATTTAAGTTATATTTAAGAGCATGACTTATGGAAAACGGCGGCATTATAATATTAGGGATCCTACTAAGAAATCTGTCAAAGTGTATGGAATTACGCAGAGAAACGCACAACGTATATCGATCCCATGCTTTCGTTTATAGTCAATGTTCGCAAAAAACCACTTGTCTAGCCAGCGTGGCGCCGACGGTTCACGACATCACGACACACGTGCGACATTACGCATCTTTAGAATTATAGTGACCTAATTAGCAAATTTTGGATTTCGAGTTAGGTCTCTACAGTAATAAATTTATGACTCGAAGTCGAACGCTGAAAATTTTGAATTAGGTCACTAAGTATAATTCTAAAGGAGCGATTAGTGCGACGCGAAATGTCGCAATTTTGCTGAACAACGACATTGCGCCAACAAACTACGTTCTTGCTGCGAATGTAACACTGGAGATATTTAATGCAATTGATCTAGCATTGTTGTTTCGGTTTCAGTTCGCTTGTTTTATAATCTCACTCGTACGTGGTGGTTCGCTGGACTTGCATGATATTATGATATACGACCGATCGATGTGATAAAAATAACAAATTATAGTCTATACATTTAGGTATTTAAAGAAATGTAAACAAAACTACCACGTGATATAGTTCGTCAGCCAATAGAAGCAGAACACTGATACGTCTGCAATAGAACAGTTTTGATTGGCTGTTTAACAATGTCACGTGGTTTGGATTGTTTACATTTTTTTAAAAACCTAAAAGTATATAGACTATAGGTTTAGTCCTTACGGTTATATGAAACTATCTACGTGTGGGAGATCTCTCCACCAAAGCAAGATGAATTGAGTAGGTAATCCATTTGACCGAAGAGATGAAATAGAGCTCATCCAATATAAAGCATCAATTGATTTCGACCACTAGTTTTAAAAAAGAGTCCTGGGATCCAACTGAATAACAACATCTAAGTAAGGTCACGAGCGTTAATTTGGGGCCCATTTCAAGAAAAATATGCTTGAAGTCGTCAATGTCATTAGAGATTTCAAGTCATTTGTAAATTTTAGGAAACTCAACCGTATTGTTGTAGAATGTCAGATTGACTTTGGACCTAAGGTGGGTACCAAATGTAATCTCGTGACTGTACTTAGTAAAAATAACAACCATATAATATTGGCAACAAATGTGTATACTTGGAGAAGCAAAACGTTGCCTTAGAACAAAAACTACTTGAGTTCGAACAATGCTCGCGTAAGCAAAATATTGAGATCGTTGGCCTTGAACAACAGCCAGAAGAAAACATAATGGGTGTGGTATCTAAACTGGGCGACATACTCAAAATCAACACCGCGGATATTGAATGGGCGCGACGAAACCACCCAAGAAAACAAGGCGATGAGAAACCAGCATCCATCGTCGTTGGATTCAAGACATCCGGGACCGGTGCCCGCGACGCGTGGCTCGCCCAGCGCCGCAAGGTGGCGGGTGTGACGAGCGATATGGTGACTGGCGGCTCGAAAGTTTACAAAATATTTATTAATGAAGACCTACCTAAGCCGACTCGGGCTCTACTCTGGAATACTAAAAAGAAACTGCACGGTGCCTTCAGATTCGTCTGGGTATCAAACGGAAAAGTGTTGGTAAAGAAGGCCGAAGGAGATAAGACCCTCTGGATCAGATCGGAAAACGATGTCAACGACCTGCTTAAAGTAAAGTGAAGTGCTTTTTATTATTTTTTGGGTTATTGTGCTAATCTTATCTACAACATTCAATGATCTCACTAGTATTGAGTCAATTATAGATGACTCAATAACGTCTGTTAAATTTGATAATTTTAATTACTGGTTTACCTCTTTAGATTGTTTGAATAATAGCTTATGTATATTACACGTAAATATTCGTTCCTTAAAGAAAAACTTTGCAGAATTACTCCTAACACTCAATGACTACATTGACAACATAGACGTCCTTGTAGTTACTGAACCTAATGTTAGTTACTCATTGTTAAGTTTTTATAGTATAAAAGGTTTTAGTCTTCACAATTATACCCGTGTGGGCCGTAGAGGGGGAGGGGTTCTTGTTTACACGCGGGAGGGGATCCAAGCGCGGGCGAACGAAACTCCCGCGTCAACCTTGCGATCGGCCGAGTGTGTTTCCATTAACATAGTCAGCAATAATGAAAATGTGTATTTGTTGTGTATCTACAGGCCACCTAAAATATGTAAGCAGGATAAAATTATTGAATTTCTTGAGGATATTCGTCCCTTATTAGAATCTATACCTTTAAGTGCTAATTTGATACTTTGTGGTGATATAAACATAAACTTATTGAATAAACAGAATAAATACGTATTAGAATATAAAACTATTATGTCTGAGTTTGGGTTAATTAAATGTATTAATCAAGTTACTCGTAAAGAAATTGTAATGGATAGGGTTGTTAAATCTTGCATTGATCACATTTATATAAGAACATCCCTACCCACGGCACGTATCTACTCAGCTGTAATAGAACATAAAATGTCGGACCATTATTTCGTGTCGGCTGTGGTGCAATGGAACTACGCGCTGGCGCGCGATCCCGGCGGCAGCGCAGGCCGGCTTGGGAACGGCGCGTCGTCGGGCTCGCGCGGCAGTGGCGCCGTCGGCAACACAGGTGGCCCGGTTAGGAACCAAATGGCGCACGCAGAGCGGCGACGTGTCCTTGACAACCGCAAAGTCCGAGAATTGCTTTTGCAAACTGATTTTGTACACTTAATGTCTATAAATTGCCCAGTTAAATTGTATAACGCGTTAACGGAATTATTCATAGATATATATAATGAGTGCTATGTGTTTAAAACCATTCAATGTAATATTAGTAGAAATAATAAACCTTGGATTAATTATAACTTAAAGAAAATGATGATTGAGAGGGATAAACTCTTTGAAATTTGGTGTAATGAGCCAAAGAATATGCTTAAACGACTGAGATATACTAAATATAGGAATAAATGTACCAAAGCCATAAATAAAAGTAAGAATAAATATGACAAAACATGTATAATAGAGTGTAATAAAAATATAAAGAAAATATGGGAAAGGATACATATATTAATGGGGAAAGAGAAAAAAAGCTTGGATGACATGATACACTCAAATATGCAATGCATGGGTGATGCTGATGACTATTGTATATCTAATAAGTTCGCCTCTACTTTTACAAACGAAATCAAGGATATAAAACATGAATGTAATGATAAGTGGCTTGATCGGGATAACTATGTCAAAAAAATAGATATGTGTATGAGATGGCAACCCGTCAAGAGTCATCAAGTAAAAAATATAATCAAGAACATGAATGTAAATAAATCTCCGGGTAGCGATCTAGTACGCATGTCTGATATAAAATATGTCATAAATAAAATAAGTCCTGTATTTGCCAAGTTAGTCAACCTATCAGTTAAACACCATACATTTCCTAATAAACTAAAAGAAGCCATAATTCGTCCTATTTACAAAAAAGGCAACCGTAAATCTTTTTCTAACTATAGACCTATCGCGATATTATCTAGCATTGACAAAATTATGGAAAAATGTATAATTGACCAGCTTAGTACCTTTTTTAACAAACACGATGTCTTAAATCCCCGCCAACATGGTTTTCAAAAGGGAAAAAGTACCGCAACTTTATTGTCAAGGTTTACAGACGAAATTAATAGCTACCTTAATGTTAAAAAATTTGTGTTGGCTGTATTTTTTGACTTCAAAAAGGCGTTCGATACTCTAGAGTCGAGTACCTTATTGAAGGCTATGTACGAGTGTGGAGTGGGCGAGCCGTTGAACGAATGGTTCCGCGATTATCTCACTTCACGCTCGTTCAAAGTAAGAGTTGGGAGCACATATAGTCGTGAGTGTACAGTGGACTGCGGGGTGCCACAGGGCTCCGGTTGTGGTCCTGTCTGCTACCTGATGCACGTCAACAGCTTGTGTGGAGTGCTGCAGCACTGCTCAGCACACATGTTCGCTGATGACCTCTGTGCTATGCGTGCAGGTACGGACCTTGAAGAAACGTTCCGCCTTGTACAGCAAGACATTGACGCGGTGGTTAAGTGGTCTCACGACAATGGGATAGTTCTTAACGCTGACAAAACAAAGTTCTTGTTAATTCACTCCCCTTATCTACCATTAAATAATATTCATCCGCACTTATATGCTCATACCTATCCTTGCTTCCATCAAAATAAGTGTAACTGCGCCTGTGAACCTATAGAAAAAGTTAAATGTATCACTTATCTCGGAATGAAAGTAGATGAACATTTTTCCTGGTCATGCCATGTCAACTTTATTTATGAAAAACTTAGAGTTTTGTTAGGTAAATTTTATCATTTAAGATTCAGAGTTCCTATTAGCACACTAAGATGTTTGTATATGTCGTTGGTGGACTCCATACTGAGTTATGCTCTCGACAGCTTTGGACTCACAACTAAGACCAAGATCGATAAATTAGAAGCCATACAAATTAGATTTTTAAAATTACTTGTTAACGAAAAAATTAAACTCAAATGTAAAGGTAACTATCGAAAACTCTTTAAAATCTGTAGAATATTACCGGTAAGCATGAAACATAAGTATCTACTTGCATCTAATAACCATGGCTGTCTCGTTCATAACTCAGCGTATTCCTCATTAAAACCCATTGATCATACCTATAACACCAAGGCTATGGCGACTGGTAAACTATTCGTCCCGAGGATAAATAATTACTATGGAGACAGAACTCTCAAAAAGCGTATCCCATACCTACTCAATAGTTTGCCTGAAGCTATTAGACGTGAAAAAAATAAGAATAAATTCAAGAGACTATTAAAAAAGCATTATTTAGATCTACTTATATAATATTATAAATGTATGTTTAGTATACTTCACAGATTTTTTTTGGACTGCATAATACTGTTATTTAATTTTTATGTTAGTGAATGCCTATCTTAGAGACTGCCGTTCCCACAGTCAAACTGTTACTCCAGTTTTGTGGGGCAATGCCTAATTGTTAGTTTTTAAAAAATTGTACTTATTAAATAAATAAATAAATAATAAAAAAAAAAAAAAAAAAATTATACGATTTAGGCAGCGAAAAAAAAATAGATAGTTAGATATGCAAGTCATTACATTGTTAGGTCAACTCCACGAATCACATTTTCATCGAATAACAATATTACATATCTATGGACGCTAGCCGGCAGACGAGCAAGGTCGATAAAGCATGACGTCACAAAAACGAGTCACGACGATGACATGCAAATCCACGATCAATTATGTTTCGCTGCTCAATTCTCTCGATTAATATTTAAACGTAGTACTGCATCGCAGACGGCTATATTCACGAATTTTTAAAGCAAATTAGTAAATTAAAACAAAAAATAATTCCTCATTTGACTTCCGGTGGTGCTCTACGATCCTAGCGTCCGCCATGATGGATTCATTCTGTTTTCGTGACGCGGTTTGTTCACGGCAAATAATTAGAAAAACGGATTTAGTGAGATTTAAGATGGGAAAACGTCATAAACGTGATTATGATTAAGAAAGTATTCGAAAAAAGATAAGGAAATTGGAGGATCGCCTGCACAAATGCAAAACGCGTTCGGATGTTGAATCCGCATCAGCGTGGATAGCGTCGGACTCCGGTAAGTGTTTTGTTTTGTTTTATTTTTTCTCACTGGTTATGGTTCTCGATCTCGTCTTTTTGAATAAGTCGATGAATAATCCTATTTGCGTGAAATACGCGTCATACCATAGCCGCATGAGAAATAAAATCATTTACTAGGTTAGGAGTTTTAATACAGTGGTGTGGTGTGTTGGACTGTCGGATTTTATAAAGAATTTATTTCCCATTACCGTACATGTACCATTATAATAGTACCGACATGAGTGATGCGAACAGTACGTACGAACAATTCACAGGGACTGTTGCCTTCACATATTTAATTTAATATTACAATTATTAGATATTGTCGTTATGGTACTAGTGATGCGAATGATTTTCGGGATCATTACCTTCACATCTATATTTTACAATGGGTACAATTATTTATCATGATTTTCAGATCATGAAAATACTGAAGTATATAAGGAGCCCACAATTATCATTCATACTCCGGAGAATGTTTCACCAAGTGATACAGACACACTTGCTGTTGATACAAATATCACCGCCACACCAGCTGAGACTGAAGAGGAACCGTTGGATGAGGAAATTTTAACCTTATTAGGAGATGTTCCTAAAGAGGAATCTCCTGTGGGCCCCGATGTCCACAAAGACGTCGCAGCCAGGATACGTGACATTATATATAGTGGCCTTAAAAAAGAGCAAAAAGACAAAATATATGAAGATTATCTCGTGCCTGGAAATTGTCAATTCTTAAAAGCACCTGTACTTAACCCAGAAGTAAAGGCAGCAGTATCAGAGGTTCTTCAGAAAAGAGATGCCTCAATTGAGGCTAGACAGAGGCAAACAGGAACTGCAGTTGCCGCTTTAGGAAAAGGAATAAACATGCTTGTTCAAGACAAGAATGCGAACCCAACTTTAATAAAGCATCTTAGCAATGCAAATAGATTAATGTGCGACTCCCATTACAATGACACAAAGTTGCGACGCAACTTTCTTTTGTCTTCGCTTAATAATAAACTCAAGGAAACATTAAAAGAAACCAAAAGAAGTAATTTTTTATTCGGAGATGATCTCGCTGAAACACTTAGGGCCACAAAAGCAATCACAAGGTCAAGTCAGGACCTAAAGTCTGTACAATTCAGGGGAAAAATGGGTCCAAATAAAGTCCAACCTTCAACACCAAGTAATTTAAACTACAAGCACCCGCAACCCGGATACCAACACAAAAGACCAGCACACTACAATCACCGAGCTGCGGGGTGGACTCCAACTCACAATCCACATCAAAACCTGAAAAATCAGCTGATCCCGAGACCTCAGCCTACAAATGCACGCGGAACTGCCCGCTACAGTTACAAGGGCAACAGGAGACCTACCTAAATACACAGGTGACTAAACCCTCAGGTCGCTTACAGTATTTTTATAATTCCTGGTTAACTATAACCAGTGAACCAACTATTTTAAATTGGATACAGGGTTATAAGTTTACGTTTTTATCACAACCACATCAGGTTAATTACCCTAAGAATGATCCAAGTAGTAAACAAGATTGTATTACTTTTAAAAGTGAAATAAATAAGCTCTTAACTAAAGGGGCTATTTCCCAATGCATAAGAGAAAAGGGTGACTACTTATCCAGCATATTTCTAATCCCAAAACCAAACGGTGAAAAAAGATTTATTTTAAATTTAAAAATATTAAATAATTTTATTGAAACTTCGCACTTTAAAATGGAGGACTTGCGAACAGCTAAAAAACTCATGTCTCCTAATTGTTTTTTAGCTACAATAGACTTAAAAGATGCTTATTTTTTGGTACCCATACATCAGGATTTTAAAAAATATTTAAGGTTTGAATTCCTGGGTATATGTTATGAATTTAACTGCTTGCCTTTTGGTCTTAACACCGCTCCATTAGTTTTTACTAAAATAATGAAGCCCGTTATTGAACACCTTCGTTTACATACCTTCATATCTACAATCTACCTGGATGATTTTTTACTTATTGGTTCAACATACCAAGAGTGTAAGGAGAACGTTAATATGACTATAAAGTTGTTGAAATATTTAGGTTTTATTATAAATTATGACAAAAGTCAACTTAACCCAGAAAGAGTATGTAAATTTTTAGGTTTTATCTTGGACTCAAAACAATTCAGTATTAAACTACCCCAGCAAAAAAGAGAAAGAGTTCATAAAGAAATTAAGAGGTTTATGCTGTTGGATAATTGCAAAATAAGAGAATTTGCAAAATTTTTAGGACTTTTAACTTCAATATGCCCATCCATTGAGTATGGTTGGGTACATACCAAAATGTTTGAGAGACAAAAATACCTTAATCTTATAGCAAATTCTGATAACTATGAAACTAACATGATTTTAGATAAAAGCTTAATTGAAGAAGATTTAAAATGGTGGGATACCAAAATTAATGATTCTTTTTGCCTTATTCGAAATAACTCTTACAAACTAGAAATTTTTTCAGATGCATCCTTAACTGGTTGGGGCATCTCATGCGGTGATCAAAAAACCCATGGTTTCTGGACAGAAGATGAAAAACTTTGTCATATTAATACTTTAGAATTGTTAGCAGCATTATTTGCACTAAAAGTCTTTGCAAAAAATCTATCCAATACTCAAATACTTCTACGTATAGATAATACAACAGCAATTGCTTGTATTAACCGTATGGGCAGTGTCCAGTTCCCTCATTTAAATAAAGTAGCCCGTGATATATGGTCCTTTTGTGAAAATAGAAATTTATATGTGTTTGCATCTTACATAAAATCTTCTGAGAATTTTATTGCAGACGCTGAGTCTAGAAGAATTCAAACTGATATTGAATGGGAATTAGCGCCTTATGCATTCTTACAAATTATAAAAAAATTTGGAACACCAGAGATAGATTTATTTGCCAGTAGAGCTAATGCAAAATGTGCTATTTATATTTCATGGAAACCAGATCCCTATGCATACTCAATAGATGCATTTACAGTCAATTGGGAGAATCTTTATTTTTATGCCTTCCCACCATTTTCTATTATATTAAAAACTTTAAATAAAATCATTGCAGAAAAAGCCACAGGGATATTGGTTGTGCCACATTGGCCTACTCAACCTTGGTTTCCAATTTTTAGAAAAATAACAGTATCTGATATAGTTTATTTTGAACCTAGTAGTAATTTATTACTTTCTGGCGATTCCAGATTACATCACAACCTGCACAAAAGTCTTACCCTGGCTGCCGCGGTATTATCAGGGAAGCCTTAATTTACAGGAGCGTACCACCTTCTTCCATTGCAATAATGATTAATTCCCTTGCAGAGAGTACACAAAAACAATATGATTGTTATCTAAAGTTGTGGTTTAAATTCTGTCAAAAAATACAAATTGATTATTTAGTTGCCTCTGTTCCAAACATCCTTTATTTTTTGACGGAGTTATTTAATTTAGGCTATAAATATGGAAATTTAAATTGTTGCAAATCTGCGCTATCTTTAATTGTTGGTCAACACATAACAAAGGATGAAAGGATTAAAAGATTTATGAAAGGGGTTTTCAGGACACGCCCACCTTTACCTAGATATGATTGTACATGGGATACTGAAATTGTACTAAAATATCTGTCACAATTGTATCCTAATGATAATCTTACTTTAGAAATACTTTCAAAGAAACTAATTACACTTTTATCTTTGGTAACAGCTCACAGAGTACAAACTCTATCAAAAATTTCACTTAGTAATATATCAATCTCTGCTTATAATGTAACCATTAAAATATCTCAATTAATTAAAACATCTCGTCCAAATGCAAATCAACCACTGTTAATTCTGCCCTTCTATGATAATAAACCTGAAATATGTCCTGCTAGAACATTGTGTCAGTATAAGACTGTTACCTCTAATATAAGGTCTGATGATTGTGATAACTTGTTTATAAGCTTTAGAAACCCTCACGCAAAAGTAACTAGTCAAACATTGAGTCATTGGATTAAGGATATGCTCCAACGTAGTGGTATCGACACGAGTGTGTTTAGTGCACACAGCACGCGACACGCTTCCACTTCTAAAGCAAACTCTGTCGGTGTAAGTGTCGATTTAATAAGAAAGACTGCTGGTTGGAGCAGGTCTTCATCAGTGTTTGCAAAGTTTTATAACCGAGAGGTGTTAATTAATACTAATGATTCCTTTGCAAGTGCCATACTTGAAAATAATTAATTTAGACTTAAGTAATGCTCATAAGTTTTCTCTTGTTTATTATTATTACATTTAAAACATGCAGGTTGAGTACCTTTTTGCAAAATGTTTAGTTCTTTGTTAAAATTATACCAAATTATACCATAACGTTGGTTAATTTGTATGATTAGTTGATTAATACATATATATATATATTTTCTTTTTTTTATTTTTTTTTCTTTTAAAGATGCATTTTGATTTCATTCGTGTAGATACTAAAGAGGTTACCTCTATAATCTTGTACCTACCACGCTAGGGAAAAATTCTAATTTCAGTCATATTCTTTAAACATCTACGTTTAAATATTAATCGAGAGAATTGAGCAGCGAAACATAATTAATGATAAAACGAACTTACCTGTACGTGAAGTTCTATCATTATTATGTGAGCTGCTCAATTCGAAGCGATTAATATAGTCACCCGCCCTAAAAGTAACCCTACCCGAGACTGAAATTGGAATATCTCCCTTGATTTGTACTGTTTCAGGAGAGCTTTATACAGAATGAATCCATCATGGCGGACGCTAGGATCGTAGAGCACCACCGGAAGTCAAATGAGGAATTATTTTTTGTTTTAATTTACTAATTTGCTTTAAAAATTCGTGAATATAGCCGTCTGCGATGCAGTACTACGTTTAAATATTAATCGCTTCGAATTGAGCAGCTCACATAATAATGATAGAACTTCACGTACAGGTAAGTTCGTTTTATCATTAATTAAACAGTCAGTAGTCATTATAAAATAATAGAAACCGGAAAGTAGAAATACTAGAGAATTTTTAAAACAAATGATGATTTGACATCTACGGAGATTATGTTATCTGGATTAATCAACCTTTGGATCCAATCCACACGATTTCGTGCGGTAACGCAGGAGACAAGCGATCATGTTTAGTAAGAAACTCTTTGTAATTATTTTACTATTCCGTAGGATTCCTTTTATAAACTGTTACAAATCGTATCAGCATTTGAAACAATCGCATTAAATTCTAAATTAAATACAGTCAGCAGAGAGTTAATTCTGCTGGGCGGCTCAAAATTAGAATGAGCAAGTGGAAAAACGTCTGGATATGTAAATGGGGGTTTTCAAAAAAAGTGTACCTATATGTAACGGTAACTTTAGTCATTTTAGTAACAAAAATTTGCTATGCTCTTTTAAGACACATGGTGGTAGAAGTGTGTCACAAGTGGCGTTATGATTCAAGCCGTTATGGCCCCTCTACACGATGGCCAATCATGGGCCAACGTAAGGGACGCATTTACACCTTAGAGCGAGCAACATATTCTTCATGTCACTCTTACGCATCACTCCGTCCCTAAGCTGTTGAGTTGCAAACACTTTTTTTTATAATGTCTAAAATGTGTAGGTAATAGCAGTTTTAATTCCACGGACGCATAACATATTTTTATCATTAATCTAGTCACTTAGTCAAATTAAAAATATGAGTACACCCATTTACCCACAGATTAAGTTACCTACGATTATACCTCCGCAATTTACTATGCCCCAGTAAGCCTTATGCCGACGACATACGGCGTAGAGACGGCCAGGTAATTATAGCGATTAGTGAAAGTTTACTGGCAGCCAACGCGTTAATGAAAATTTGATTGTAATCGCGCACTTTACCCTGGTTTGGTGACATTAAGTGCTTCGGCGTGCGCTTCGGACATTACGCAAATATAATATAAATGACATTGAGATCACACTTTGTCATTCTATGTTCAGTTTTAAGTTAAGTTTATGGAGCAAAATTTGGATATCCGTCACCCTCTGACACGTAAATAGGTACGAGAGTGACGGATGCTTTATCCACATTTGACACGCGATATAGACAGCCATACTAGGCATTTGGGGTAAAAAGCTACTGCACTTAAGATAATTATGAACTAATAGCCCTTATCAAACTAGGAATAGTTTCGCCATGTCCGTCTGTCTGTTTGTTTTTTCTGTATGTATGTATGTCACATTCAATTTTCTAAAGAAACTATCAAAGTTACGAAACTAATTTTGTACACATACCTACTTACAGTAATCCCAGCTTCTTAATAGAGTTCGGCTGGCTATCGCTATCCCTTGCACTCGCAACTGACAGTATATCTGTCACTCGTGTTTCATACAAAAACGAAGATTGCCGAACTACATTAAGAAAATAGACGCACTGTATAGATATGATGAAATAAATAAAAAACCTTCTTTTAGGTTACCTTTCCTGCGCAAAGCAACGGTAACAAAAAGGAGCATTGAATGAGTGTTAACGTGGACATTGACACAAGAACAAGGCAGACGAGCACGCAGATCTCCAGCCCCCTATTTCACCTTGACAATGACAAGTGACAGGTGACAATTCGGTATATATTGCAAAGTTAACACTGATAGATCCCTGGGTTCCATATAAGCTGCGCCGCGTAAAATTAAAAAAAAAACAAAATTCAAAACTATTAACTATTTTTCTTTAACAATTAGTTGTTGTTTACAATATTGTTGGGGTCTCCTAGTAGGTAATAGACCTGTGTCAGGAGGCCTCGCTCTTCCAAATTTAGAACATTTGAGTGCTAATTGTTAATCTAGGCCTATAAATAGTAGTTATTTATTTATTTGAGACCCATAGAAATTTACATTCTCAAAACTGCAAATGCCTTGTCATTGCCAACCCCCATGCAGTGTCTTATCCCCACACCGCAACAACCCCCTCTAGTTAACATTGCCTTGACGATATTTCTTATTGTTTTTAACGGTATAATTTTGCTGTCTAAGTGTCAGAAGCATTTCACGAGCAGTGTTGAATAATAGCCCTGGCAACAACGAACCACCATTAGTCATGGGGGGCGTTACGGTTACGAAACACTGGCGGCTGGCCTGTGGCAAATGACCGTCAGGTGACTCAATAGGTCGTCACCAAGTCTAGAATTTGGTCGAGGCTAGGAAGAATTGACATTGAACTTGATTTTTTTTAACTCTATAATTAGAAGGTGGGTGTTATAAGATTAACGCGTGTATCTGTGTGTGTTACACTACCGTCGTACTCTTAAGCTCAAAACTGGCAAATACCTGGACCGGATGCCAACGTTCGCGTACCGAGCCAAAATGTCAATTCTTAGAGACTCTACTACACATTTTAATACTCGTGGACTTAATCTTTGGATCTAGTATTTTTGGGTCAACATGCGAAAAAACAAAAGTTGTCTCTCCTGTACCCTTACCGTGAGATACAATTAACGTACTCGCTAGCGAGTCGAATGCCCTGTCCCTCGCAGACCTCGCAGTATTCTTATAGAGTGCGAGGGACACAACGCAGACGCAGTTACCTAACGTAGTTCGTCTACGAAGCTAGCGGGCCCGAGTTCGATCCCGGACAGGGTAAATATTTGTGTGATGAGCGAGAGTTTTCGTTTCTGAGTCTTAAGGCCGTATTAATAAACTAATCTCAACTCTAATGCTCGCCTTGAGATGTGTCAAAAATGACAGTGTTCTATGGTATGACGTTTACTTTGACGTATCTTGTGACGCGCATCTCAGCCAAGATGAGTTTATTAATACGGGCCTTAGATATGTTTATCGTTACCTAGTACCCATAGTACAAGCCTACAGCTTAGTTTGGGACTAGATCAATTTTTATGAGATTGACCCGCAATTATTATTTATACTGAACCTTCGCTCGTTTACTAAAACTGTGGAATGCAATAAGTATTGAGTAATATGTAAAAGGCCCATAAGATAATTCACCGATAACAGTTATCCATATCCATACTCGTTACTGAGTATTCATGTTAACAACGGCTAATATATGGCAAGATAAGGCTCTGGTTCACATTCAGAAGTCATTGTTTATTCACGTTTCTACTTACGGTTGACTGATGCCCGGTTCCTACATTCAAGAAACGAATCGTTTTCCTTACGTCTCGTTAAAATTTGACATTTGCTACGTACAAAACGTGTCAAATTTTAACGAGACGTAAGGAAAACGATTCGTTTCTTGAATATAGGAACCGGGCATAAGACATATTCATAGAGAGGTAGAGCACGCGACACAGGTTGTAACTTGTAACATTCCTGGCCCTACAATATCCTAGATGATTCAGTGAGCCATGCCATGACACAGAAAATACGTGTTATTATTCGCTGCTTTTATGAAACAGTGCAGCATCTCAAAATGAGTTGCTGTTGCATTTAAATTCAGAACACTTTCTACTTAAAGTTTTCTTTAAAACATCATCATTTTTTGAGTTGTAGCAGTATTGTATAAAAGCAGCGTATATATCTATCTGGTTCTAGAAATTCTAGAATACATGGAGTCACTATTTCCTAATTATTATAAACATACCACTTTGATTTTGGCCTACAGTATTGTCATGTTATAAAATAAACTAAATTGGTTCGGTTTTTCAATACCTACTTATATTTGTTTGTAACGCTTTCACAGTGGAGATATTCTCCTTACCAAAACTCAATTCAATTAACAAATTAATGAATGAATGAAATTAAATGTTTTTTTTTAAATATTGTTATGACAATACTGAAGGTCAAAATCAAGGTGGTATGTTTATAATAATTAAAAAATAGGGACTCCATAGATTCTAGAACCACGATATGCCACCAAAAGTCCTAACCCTAGTTATATTCGTCACCATAAACGCAGGTGACAAACAAATCACGTCAAATAAAGACGTTGCCTTAGCATTCGAAGATTATTTTTCAAACATAGCCTCTAATACAACGAAATGTCTTAAATCATCCGCGGTTGAAGCTCAATCATTACTTTGCACTAATGTCAGTAAATGTAATATAAACTTTGAATTCAGCCCTGTAAATTCAGAATCAATAGTCAAGGTATTTAAATCGCTTAGTTTAAAAAAGACTGAGGATTTGTGGGGCACATCAGTTAGAGTACTATTTCATATCATAGATGTAATTGCACCCCATTTATCATTAATTTACAATAATTGTTTATCAGAGGGGATCTTTCCAGATCTCATGAAATATAGTAAAGTCATACCTCTTTTTAAATCGGGCGAGATGAGTGATTTAACGAACTTCCGTCCCATTTCCATACTACCCGTTTTAAGTAAAGTCTTTGAGAAACTAATGCTGAATGATATGTTAGGTCACTTTAATAGAAATAAAATACTTAACAGTAACCAGTTTGGGTTTACCCGAGGTCGATCAACAATAGATGCGGCTTCTGTGCTCATTAAATATATATATAACAGTTGGGAGAAATCTTGTGATGCAGTAGGAATATTTTGTGATCTTTCTAAAGCTTTCGATTGCGTGGATCATTCGACCCTAATTTTAAAATTAAAACATTATGGATTGTCCAATAAAGCTTCAAGTCTCATGTCTTCTTATCTAAGTGATAGAACTCAAACAGTTGTTGTAAACAAAACGCAATCTGTTGGAGCTACAGTGAAATTAGGTGTGCCGCAAGGCTCAATTTTAGGCCCTTTTTTATTTCTGGTTTATATAAATGACTTACCACCAACAGTAGATAAACTTTGTGAGATTGTACTTTTTGCTGATGATACTTCATTAATTTTCAAAGTAGATAGAAAGTCCATTGACTACAGTAGGATAAACGCCACACTAGTTAAAGTACTTAATTGGTTTACTAGTAACAATTTACTACTAAATGCTAAAAAAACTAAATGTGTTAGGTTCGCTTTGCCTAATGTTAAACCGGTAGATTCTAGTATTTTTCTAAATGAAGAGTGTCTGCAAATGGTAGATAAGGCAGTTTTTCTAGGCATAACCATAGATAAAAATTTGCAATGGAGTCCCCATATAGCGGTACTGGCAGGTAAACTAAGTTCGGCAGCTTACGCGGTTAGGAAAATTAGACAACTAACTAATGTTGAGACAGCTCGCATAGTTTATTATAGTTATTTCCATAGTGTGATGTCGTACGGTATTCTGGTTTGGGGTAAGGCAGCTGAAATACAAAGTATATTTGTCTTACAAAAAAGGGCTATTCGTTCTATTTATAACTTAAATTCCCGTGACTCCTTAAGAGAACTTTTTAAAGAAATTCACATCTTAACTGTAGCGTCTCAATTTATTTATGAGAATATTATTTATGTTATTAAAAATTTAAATTCTTTCACCAAAAATTCCGATGTACATAATCTAAATACAAGAAATAAAAATAAAATTGTTATCCGAAAATTCCGCGTCCGTAAAGTATATAAATCATTTGTTGGTCAATGCATTCATTTCTATAACAAATTACCTGACGAAGCTTTAACATTACCCTTTCCAGCACTTAAAAATTACTTAAAAAAGTCGTTAATATCTAAAGCGTACTATAGGGTCGAGGACTATCTAACAGATAAAAATGCTTGGCCTAAACCCGAAACTTAGTCATTCATAATTTGTAAAATTGCAAAGTTGTTTGTCTAGGGGACACCGTTTTTTTTTTTTCCCTCTCCTCTCTTCCCCCCCCCTTGTCTCTCTCGTAATGTTTTTGACATGTTTTCCTGCTGAACTACGCATGCTATTTGCTATTTGATATTATATTTAATTTAATATTTATTGCTGTATATAATGCTAGATTAAGTACTACCATTGTAACATGTTTAAAAAATGACTGACTGCTGAGTTTCTTGCGGCGTTTCTTCTCGGCAGTGGTCTCCTCTTGGGAAGCGCTGGTAGATTCATGACATGTAAAAGTGCCCGTGCGGCCTACTTACTGAATAAATATCTTTTATCTTTTTTATCTTTTATTATAATACGTGACAGTTCCATTTTAGATGGACCAACGCAATGAAAGTCAGCCAAACCAATTTGCAGAGGTCTATGCAAGGGGCCGGGGATAGAGCGGCTAGGAGAGCTATTGTGAACCAAACCATTGATTGCGACCCTGCGCTATGAGGAAACGAGATAAACGACCCAAAGGGTGAAAACAACACCATTTCATATGGAAAATGCTATTGATAAAATCTAATCCTTATACAGCAACCGACCGACGAGCGCGAAATACATTCAAAATTCAATGTCACCTGTTATCATGTAAATACATGGAAAACATTTTAGCGTGCCAAAGAAATAGACTTACATACATACATAAATAGGTATGTACACTTGAAAAACATAAAGGGTAAAAATGTCTACTATGTATCAAAAATATCGTTGCATTACATTTTGCAATAAATTAAAAAAATCAAAATAATGTAGGTAAGGATAAGGATATTGTTTATCCCTGAACTTTTATGATGTGTGGGTGGACTTCGTACGGACTTGCCTCTAAGACAATAAATCTGGCCAGGGAATATGCATGGATTCTTTAAATGGCATTTCTGATCAAAATATTAAAACACCGTAAAAGAGATCAACAGTTAAATTATAATTAAAATCGCTCAAGAGATACGGATGGTACAAGCATTTTAAACTGCCAATTACTCAGCGATTAGACAGCGATCCGATATGCACTGTGAGTCAGTGACGTCACGTAACGGGTTAGCAATAAAAAACTCCATTTTATTTTTTTTGCTGGAAAGAGATACGAACCAATCTTTGTCGGCTTATATCTTGGTTATTTTTAAGCAAGATATTGTTCGCAAGACCCTTTATATAGTTGTATTAATCAATGTTTTAATCAATCGGTTTATTATAAATTTATCATACAAATACAAATTCGGTATCAGTATCGCCTAACATCAAATACGTGACCTTAATATTCTGATAAAGCAGTATCAGAAACAAGATCTCGAGCCTTGTATCATAGGTTATCAATCAACTATCATTCAAATAATCTGTAGAAAAGGCAAAGTAAGACCGGCAGAAAATATTTTAAATGCTCCGCGGACAGGTAAAAGAAAAACTTTGAAAACATTACCCCCCTAACGTATAAAGGTCACTTTCAGTCAGATGCAAATGTCACAATCACTACATAGTATAAAACAAAGTCGCTACCCGCTGTCTGTCCCTATGTATGCTTAGATCTTTAAAACTACGCAACGGAATTTGATGCGGTTTTTTTTAATACATAGAGTGATTCAAGAGGAAGGTTTTATGTAAAATAAATTCTGTTTTATGTACGGATGTTACAGAAAACTCATATAAACCGAAGCGAAGCGAGGGCGGGTCGCTAGTTACAGATAAGAACAAAGCATGGCATAAACTATTCCAAGATTTTTCCAAGTTTATATAAGTAAGGGGGTACATGACATCAGGGGAGGTAACCGAAAATACAAATCAACATTTTGTTCTATAACTTTGCCGCCGTGATTTAAATATATAACAATGCCAATTTATTACAAAATTACAGCTTTGTAATAAATACCAAGCCAAGAGTATCTGAGATACACCGCGAAAAGACGGACATGGCGAAACTATAAGGGTTCTAGTTGACTGCGGAACCCTAAAAAACTTTCTCAAATAGTGGCAAAGGCACTATCAGCACGTTTGTTACTAACAGTTTATAATCTTGGAACTGGGATAGACCTAGTTTTAATGTAGGTATAAGGAGGGCACGTAGGTATCAATTATTAAAATCAGGTGTGCCGTTGGTTACTTAAGAGCTGACATAGGAAAAGACATATACATACACGTAGGTCTAACATAACCTTTTAGGGCTTCGCCGAAGTCGGGTAAAAATAAGTTTATGCGCTCTTTAACTGAACAAAACGCAAGTCTCAAACAATCTCTCTCGTCTGACTTTACTGTTACCATTGTAACAACTTAAATTCCCACCAAACAATTAACGACTTAATACCGTACTTAGTTATTTTAATGGCTGTAACAGTTGTTTACGTGTTGTGTTGAGTATTCCTACTTATATTCAATGTAAAAGATTATTAGGATTTCGCGTTTCAATCTCGCTTAAACTGCTCAACGGATTCGGATGAAATTTGGCAGATACCGTAAAACGGGGTGAGTAGGTATTAAGGGGTAAGTAGGGACACAACCTAAAATTAACCATATTATGTTGCTAATTATAAGACTGAAATTATTTTCAATAGACGTATTGTTATTGTCCATTTAATACTTGTTCTTATTTGTATAGTCTTTATTATTTCTAGCGAGCCGATCTTCTACACAAAGGCCATTGTTTGTGTACAATACTATTATCTTTCTTTGGGTCTGTAACCGCAAGCAGATTACATACAAAAAAGTTAGAACTACATTGAATGTCCATAGAATTATCAACCCTATCCTCTTAGTCAGTAGGTTTAAAATGTAAAGTGTCAGGATACAGATATGTCTTTAGTATTTGAACCGGTCTTATTCCCTACACAATACTACCATCTTCTGTCGCCAGGGTTGTACTTTACATTTTAAACCTACTGACTATGACGATAGGGTTGATAATTCTATGGACATTCAATGTAGTTCTAACTTTTTTGTATGTAATCGGCTTGCGGTTACGGACACAAAGAAAGATAATAGTATTGTACACAAACAATGGCCTTTGGGTAGAAGATCGGCTCGCTAGAAATAATAAAGACTATAACAAGTTATGACTTATATTAGTTTGTGTCCCTACTCACCCCGTTTTACGGTACCTACTGTTTATCCTGCAAAAATTAATAGCTCCCGAAGGAAAAGAGCACGACTTCCACGTGGACGGAGAGAGGTAAAACCGTAAACCCCTACATAGTACGAGTATGTAAGAGCCGAAATATAAAATTGCATTACGAATCGCTTCTTAACACAACACGGGACTTAAAATCAAACGTATGCATTTTACATAAGACATTTGAATCGTTTGGATAGTCTTGTATGTGATTATTTATTTCTTAAAGTAAATCAATCAAACATTTACAAAATATAACTCCAAAGTCCAATTAATAGATTTAATTTGGGGCTTACTAATCAGAAAGAGACGATATCAAGGAGTTTCGGCTTTATCGAACGGTCCATCGAGTGAGCCAAGTCCATACGCGCGGGTTCACTCGACGGCTAAAGCTGCCTAATTAACAAAGCCCGGATGACGGGAGAAATTATGTGTTGACGTCTCAATAGTGCGAAGACAAACATTTTATAAGTCGATGTCGATAAAAAAACACGATTTACTGGACGGAGACTGGATGTCAGAAATATTATAGTTGTAAACAAAATTAAAATGAACTGTTTGTATTTGTTTAATATTTTATTTTATTTTCGCATTTAATTAGCATTTTTTCTATATTTTCCGTTTTTAAACTCTTTCGCCTTTGTGATAAAATCCATTTCAGACAAAGGACCGTTCTAAATCTATTGTAGTAATCGGGCCAAATTTTAATAATTCATAGTATTCTTTTATGTAATTAGTACACTGAAATTATATATAATGTAAGCTTACTAGGTACCTGATGTAATATTGTGTAACAACCTGACATATAAGATAATGAGTTTGATCAATTAATTTCTGATTCAAAATGGTTCGTATGGATGTCGATAGAATAGTCGATATTTAATTAAGCACTAGGAAAAAGTGCATTTTTGTTCCCTTCATCCGGGCTTTGCTAATTAAGAATGCACGCCCTTAAACGTTGTTTGTAGGGTGACGGAACCAGTAATGGACCAGGACCAGTGATGGACACTAGATTCTTATTTTACATAGAGAAGGGTTATTCATTTGTTTCGCAGCAATCAATTTAGGACCGTATGAAATTTGAATTAAGAGTGAAGTGTCCATTACCAAAATCGTCACCCTGTATTATGAAACCGCGATTAGTTAGGGATTGGAATAGCTGTCAACTCATATGCA
The DNA here is from genome assembly GCA_963966035.1 of Acleris laterana. Classification (NCBI taxonomy): domain Eukaryota; kingdom Metazoa; phylum Arthropoda; class Insecta; order Lepidoptera; family Tortricidae; genus Acleris; species Acleris laterana. The sequence goes on from OZ014444.1 coordinate 1,785,770, forward strand.
CTTTGACGTAAGTATATGGTGAAACTGTCACGTCTAATCCCTTTCTCATTGCGGCTTGATAATACCCCCGCACGAAAGTAAAGCCTGCGCAGAAACGAAAAATAGGACAGCAGTAGGTAATACAGAGATGTTATTAGTGTTATTAATATAATCCTTCACACACAACAAATAAGTTCAGCATTATTTTACTGCTGGCATCATTATAACTATTCAGTAACTTCATGGCTGTGCAATATATCAGGATTTACTTATCTGCCTAGTACTGCAGTATTAACAATAGAATAGACAACATAGTTATATTTGAGTAGGTCAAGACATTTCGTAAAATGACGTCGACTTTTGGCACAAGCACAGTATTATTAATAATGTTTAGTGCATGATAGCTCTTATGTAAAAAATTACCTTCATAATTTTAAACGCGCAATAGAATTTCACAGAAAGAAACAAAGAATAGTTTAACTAAAATAAGTTTCTGGGGAGTATAATTAAGGGGTTTAAAATGCCCGGCCGATAGGAGGTCCATCCTGACACATTGCACAACCATAGGATGGAATGGATGCTCTTATTTGTTACGTGTGAAGGAACAGTAATAATAGGGTATTTGACAAGAGTGAAATTTAATTGGTTTTTCATTAACCACAGATAAACATTATAAAAACACTAGGAAAACATCAATCTTTTATCTATGTTTGCTATTTTAAGATTATTAAATTCATAAAATCCAACAATAAGGACGCTGTTTGATTGTGACGTCACAAGACAGAAATCCCTATAAATTCCATAGTAACGGAGCGTTTTTGATGTTAGGTACCTACATAAAAAGAAGCTGATTTGAATTCAAATACCGTATTGTATTGTTTTTCTGCAATCAACATTGTCAATATTCAGAAGCTTCATGGTTGTGCAATGTGTCAAGATTGACTTCTTATCGGTCGGGCACTATAATTTAGGGCAAGATGGGAACTGAACATACCGTAAAACGGGGTGAGTAGGGATTGAGGGGTGAGTAGGGACACAACCTAAAATGAAGCATATGTTACTAATTATAAGACTGAATTTATTTCCAATAGACGTAACGTTATTGTCCATTAAATACTTGTTATTTGTAACAAGTTATGACTTATTTTGTGTCCCTACTCACACCATTTTACGGTACCTACACTGTGATTTATGTGGTCGTTCCGTAGTTAAGTTTTTTTTATATATTAGAATATTACTCTTCAAAATTTTGACATTGTTAATGGTGAATACTTGTGCAAAATAATGGTCACTTATTCTAATGTTAAAAAAAACGAAGTTTACTGAGCAATTCTGCCCTTGTACGGAGAAAACAACACACGTGCAAGTAATTCCAACATACTAAACTCTCAAAGATTATAATAAGGTTGGAAGTGCAATACAATTCATATAGTAGATGGGCCATTTTTTCCGTAGGAGGGCAGAATTGGCCAATATCATACAATATTTTTCCTCTGGAGTGTAGAGGATAAATATTGTATTACCTATATTGATTAATAACCCTAACATGCAGCTCTAAAATCCCCATGTGGATGTACCTACAGTACTTACATACGGTCACATACAGTTATTAGTTATGTATGGTTACTATAGTTACACTGTTACTCAGAAATCAAAAAGTAACCAAATAAATAGCGAACAATATCCCTTAATCTAAAGTTTCTTTGCCCTGAATAGATGTTTATCTACTTTTGTTACATATTAGGGGCCATTGTTTGATCAGTAGCCTATGTATAAAAGAAGAAACTGACTGGCTGATTGATCAACACACAGCCGCAAGGGCTGGACCTTATATACTTGGAATTTGAAGGGAGTATCCCTTGAATATCTTATGAGTGCCCTAAGGGATTTTTGGAAATTCATTTTATAATGTGTTAAAAATAAGAGAGTAGCGTGAATCTAATTATATGCATACCAAGTTGCGGGCGTCATCCTCAAGTTAAACACACTAATAGTTAAAAATCGTAACCAATTTATTTTTTTATTTTTTATTAAATTTGATCCATGTGTCACCTTTTCAACATTTATTTATTTATTTATTTTAGGAAGACTTACATACTAATCAAGGATCGGAAAAACGCCCGTCATTTTGAAAACCTAACCCTGTTCCATACAGCAGAGACTTCCTTATGATGTTAATTAAAAATATTTTTAGGTAATTTATAGATTTATTATACCAAAATTTATATGTATTCAGCGACAACTTCATCAATGAATGACACCGGAATGGTTATGGGAAAATACAAACACACACACAAATAGTATAACCTACCAATTTCAACTATCAAATATATGCCCGAACTGACTTTAAACGAACTTTTTCGACTCATAAAAGGGTCGCACGTCGTTATGGACTCACACGTGAAAACTTTGAAAACAAATCGTCATTCTTTTTGTGGGCAAAAGTGTTTTTTCCCATAACCTTTCCGGTGTCATTAATGGATAAAATGGTCGCTGAATACATATAAATTATGGTATAATAAATCTATAAAATACCTAAAAATATTTTTTAATAACATCATAAGGAAGTCTCTACTGTACGGAACAGGGTTATGTTTTCAAAATGACGGGCGTTTATCCTATCCTTGAGACTAATACAGGAAAGTAAGAATTAAACATTACATTAGTTGAGGAAACTACTGATCAAACAACTTAATCTAAATGCATATAACTATATTTAATATTAATGGTCACATCAAACAAACAAACAGGATCTAATCCATACATGTTGGTAAAATCTTGCATATTTATTCTAAGCAACCACCAAGATACTGTTAATTTATTTAAAACTTAATTAAAAAGGTAAACCAGCCACATTCAGACAATCCATGGAAGGGTAAGGTTGAGGAGAAGGGTCGAGGAGTGGGAGCCAGGAGTCACTTACCAATGCCTATAACCAAAAACAAATAGTATGTAACAATGTCAATGAAGCTTTAAACAGTAAGTTAAACATTGTTTAACACCACACAAGTCTCTAGTGAGAATAATAAAATAATAGCACTTACATGGATGCTCTCTCCGAGTAATGCGGCCTGGTGCATCAGTTTCTTAGGTATGCATCCAACATTGACACAGGTGCCACCGAGCCCCCATTTCGAGCCCTGAGGCGATGGCGTCACATAGTCCAACACAGCTACTCGTGCACCGTGACTCACTGCCTCCTTAGCACAGGCTAGGCCTCCAGACCCACCACCAATGACCGCCACGTCATAGTCAAAATTCCCATCTAGAAGATGCGTAGTGAAACACTCAGTGAGAATATTTTAAAGGCTTACAACAATATTTGCTAAACATGTAATTGCTTGGTAACACAATGACAGTGCATCCCAATGGTTCACATGATGAAAATGAGTACCAAATGAGTGTACGCACAAGTTTCCCGGTGATGTTGTGCCTCACAGTACCTTCAATAAACTCTATGGGAGCAACAGACTTGCTCTTACTCCTACAACAGATCCAGCCGCCTGATGAGACCGATAATTAAATTAGATCACCACCACATCTGAGGCTACCATCACATGACTCAAAAGGAAAGTGTTTTATAACTCATCATTGAAGGTAAATTTCAAGGAAAATCTACCTTTAAATTTAAGAATAATACACTAATCCAAAAAACCCAACAATCACCATATAGACACTATTTTACCTCCTTGTTTTTCAAGCATAAATTGAGAAAACCTCTAGGGCATTGTGCAATGTCTTTAGGGATGGATAACAGGTTATTTTTAAACATCCCAGTAATGATAAGTCAGAATGATTAGACCTATGAAGAGACTGTATTATGATATGAAAGTAGGTGGCCCCATGTAGGTACTACAGAGGTTAGGCGGCAGCGGGACAGCTTTGTAAGCTCACTATAACAACATAACAAAACTACTCACTACTGCTGAAGGACCGCTTCACAATTACAACTGCTTGTTCCGACCGATACAGCGAATTCGCTAAATTATTAAACTTGAGCAATTTGTTCAGTATTGTCATGTTGACGTAAACGATCGTGACAGAGACAAGAAAATCCTTTCCCACACAGACGATTCAGACGAAGTTTGTATAGCGATACGGGTAGATCGAGAACAAAGTAAATATCAGTCCACTGACCGGTCTAAATACTTTCAAGAATGAAATCAGTACTAATTACGGGAGCCAACAGAGGCTTAGGTCTCGGTATGGTGAAGTATCTCACTCAACACAACAAGGCAGCGACGATATTCGCAACTTGCCGAAAAGAATCCGAGGTACGTGTGACAAAATCTATCATAAACTCACCTATAGGTGCCATTTTCCTTTCAGGACTTTGTAATTTCGCACACAAAATTAACTGAAACAAACACTAAACACGTAAAATACGTCTAATTGCTTCGAGTGCACTACAATGTGAACGTGAAGGCTCCGATGGAGTGCTTTTTGTGGTTAAATTATAGGAACGTGCGAAAGAGACGACAACTCGCGGCCAGCTGACGTCATCGACTTCGAGTTGAATAGGTAGCGTAGTGACGTAGCATTAATGACGAATACCAAAGCGATTTCACAATAGTTTCTAGTCTATCTAGATGATTCCATGTTCTTATAAAAATACAGTTAAATATTATACTCTATTTTATGTCGTAACATAATAAAAAAATACAGTACCGCAGGTTTCCCTTTTAATTAAGACTTCGGCGAACATTTCGTTCACAGCATCCTTAGTTAACAAAGTAGGTACCTACCTATTTGGAATGGAACGCAAAGCGCGGTTTATTTAAGCTAATAATGTTGTGTAAGCGTCCAAATTACCTTTTTTTTTAAAAGTGTATACATCAATTAAGTTTTTTTATAATAACGACTGTTACAAAACTCTCCCTCACTTACACAGCATTCTTAAACTGAAAGCCTTCAAATTAATTAAATATTAAAATATGCATACTTTCAGGAACTTCAACAATTGTCTCGAGAGAACAAAAATCTACACATTTTACAATTAGGTAATGTTGAAATTGAATTATTTATATAGGTACTTAACACCTTAAAGTAAATATCAAACTGCAAGAGATAAAATACGAGCCGGTGTGAATTATCGCTGTACATTGAAACCCGTTAATAGGCAATTTGTTTTTTTCAGATGTGACCAACACTGCCAGTTACGGCGATATCGCGTCCCAGATTGGCAGTGTTGTGGGCGGCAGCGGGTTGAACCTGCTGATAAACAATGCCGGCGTGTCCACCAAGTTCACCAAGCTCAGCCTGGTGAAGGCCGAGCAGATGTTGGAGAACCTGACCGTCAACACCATTGCCCCGATCATGCTTACCAAGGTTCTTTGGAATTAATCTTTATCATCCGATAACACTGAAACCAAACTGGTCCAAACCAGGCTCGGGACTTTCACTGAACCGCTATCGGTATTGTACAATCCCGCTTGAGACAAGGTTTTTCAAATTTCAGCTTCTTGTCCTTAATTTTCTCCCCGTATTCAATCATACAACTCATATATTTCCCGCTGTACCTAAATTTCTTAATTAAATTAATTTTCACTTGATCTCAAAATTGCGACAGCATACGTGGGGAAACACTTAAATTATGAACGGTAGTGTAATGCCGACATTATTGTGTTTCCAGAGCGTGCTTCCCCTCTTGAAGCAGGCGGCGGAGGCTCGCAAGGACCTGGCGGTGAGCGCGCAGCGCGCTGCCGTCATCAACATCAGCTCCGTGCTTGGCTCCATCACGCAGAACGACCAGGGTGGCTTCTACCCTTACCGCTGCTCCAAGGTCGGTACTCCGGGAGTCCTTATGCCAGCCGTACACACTCACGAGACACCCTGACATCGTATCTTTCAAGACGACGACGCGCCGACGCAATGCATGCTTGCTCCTCGTACACAATCGAATACGGTCTATCCCGGATCCCGGGGTGCCGCGTCGAGTGTAAAATCGGTGATAAGGGCTAGGCGCATATGCTGCAGTATATCTATTGTATAGTAACTTGTAGTCTTGTATAATCTGTGGCAGTGCGACGTCGCTATGCAAAAATTAGCGATCTACAATCATAATCAACCTTTCAAACATGACGTTAAAGCGACAGAACACAAAGTGTGCAGGTACTTATTTAACACGTTCCCGGCCGGGTGCCCCCAATGTGGGGACATGAAGATTTTTTTCAGGAGTTCGTGCCTCCACTATGGGGGCATCATACATCCCCGTACTAAATACACAAGTTGGACGTGTGACATTGTCAGATCGTTTTGTATGGGGACAGTGAACGTGTTAAAACCGACCGTACCCCAATGTTATGTTATGTCCATAAAATTATGTCACATTGTCGTGATTTGCGACGTAGCGCCAGTTTTGTGACTTCGCCTTACGAATTGAAATGAACATCATAATGATATCCATTTCTCAATCCCTTGTATGGGTAGGCTAGAAAACCTAGTTTGTCTTTGTGATTAGATTATCCATACCTTCACTTTCCGTTTTCAGCGCAGTCTCGTGCCAATCTGACTGAAACCTAAAAAGGTTCTCACCTCATCTCCTTTTTTTAGATAACTTACGGTCAACAATATCTGTCCAAAAATAAAACTATAACTTTTAACTTACTTTCGTTACAACAGTAAAGTGGTAAATCGTTAAAGACGGTATGTAACTGCGATCTGCAATACAATCTCACCTTTAACATAGTTACTGCGACAAACTGAAAGAAAAAACTCTGCTATTTGAACGCAACAAACCGTATGTATTGTTTCAGGCTGCCCTTAACGCTGCCACCAAATCAATGAGCATCGACCTCAAGAAGGATCAGATCCTGGTGGCCGCTGTGCACCCAGGCTGGGTCCGCACCGACATGGGCGGCAAGGGTGCTCCGCTGGACGTGGAGACCAGCATCTCCGGGCTGTTTGCGACGGTTGAGAAACTCGGCGAGGCGGACAGCGGCAAGTTCTTGCAGTATGATGGCAGTGAGTTGCCGTGGTAATAGTGCAAATGCCATCGTTTAGTCGGGGCTTTGGGAGCAAGTTATAGTCGTATATTTAATTTCCTTAAGACTGCACCGAGCAAACGCCGAGCGTCCAGTGGCGCCCTCATTACTATTATTGTGCTTTCTAATTAACTAAAGAATTTGCTTGGAATCAGACGATGCGTTTTTGTAGCGCAAGTAAAAACAATTTATGGGATATGTAACAAACTTTAAAAACAATTACCCGTTGAGTAGTCAGCTTTATAACGGGAAAAGGTGGTGACTTTTTTCCGTTAAGTTGATAACTCGAAGGTGAATTGTTATTAAACAATGTGATATACCCTATAAGTTGTGTTTTTATTTATAGTACAAAAACACACCGTTCAATTTTAAGAAAACAATTTAGCTTATTAGAAAACACAATAATAGTTATGAGGGCGCCACTGTACATCCGGCGTACGCTCGGCGCAGTCTTAAATTGTAGTTATAAAGATCTTAAATGCTATCACAAGTAGGGGCTACCATCTTTAGTTTCGGTGTTGCGAAATCGACCATCTGTCAGCTTTATTCATTGCTCTTTAGGGTTTAAGAAGACGCATTATGGCAGCCCTGATAAAGATAAAAGATAAAAGATGTTTATTCAGTAAGTAGGCCGCACGGGCACTTTTACACGTCAAAAATCTACCAGCGCTTCGCAAGAGACCACTGCTGAGAAGAAGCGCCGCAAGAAACTCAACAGTAAGTCGTTTTTTAAATATAGGTACAATTTTAAAACTTAACCTAGCATTATATAAAACAATGAATCTAACATATGATAAGAAATAAATGTATTCACGCGTAGTTGAGCAGGAAAATGTGTCAAAACTCTGAGTTTTCTCCAGAACTAATTGGTAGTAAGTAATAGAAAATAATTATGAAAAATTATACTTAATTATGATGGTGTAATACAACTACATAAAAAGTTTCGATACATTCTCCTACAGAAACCGTGTCCCCTAGACAATATACAATGTTTACATATTTTATACAATGTTTACATATTTGTACCTGTGAGCAGAAAACCGCATTTGATAATATTAATAACTCCTTGGATGTAAAGTGATAAAGGGAATGCCCAATTCCGTTGCACAAGCCTAAGATTTACATTATTTCATTATTAAATATTATAAGATACCTAATTAAGAGATTTTTACTTTCTTGCCTGGCACTGTAACAGTCTATTTTAGTAGGTAGATAATTCTACTAGGGCCTAGTGAAAAAGAGTACAAGTCGACTTAACTCGTAATAAAAAAGGGTATATACATGAACGGAGTATAGATTTAAAACACTTTTTCACTTGATCGTCAGGCCCCACTAGGACGCCAGAATTATAATATGTCTATAAATGCGCACGTCACGATTTGAATTGACATTGCATGATTGTGTCGTTAGTGGGGCGCGACCTCATGAATTGAAAAAAAAAAAACCGAACGCGCAACTCCTTATTATTATTATTTTATTTATACTTTTAAATTGTTAAACTTTTAGAAGCTCAACTACACGAATAAAAGTAGAGTTAGGAATCATCATCATTCATTCAAACAGTATGTCATATTGATCTGCGTGACATGTCAACGGCCGTGGCGGTCAACGGGGTCACTAAAGGTCATTGCACATTAACGCCCCGGCGCTTGTTCGGCCTATTCTACTGGGTAAAACCATATTGCTTTTGGCTTGTTATCGTATTGTTCTTCACTTGACTGCCATTACTATCATGAAAATAAGGGTTACGTATCAGGGCGCCTAAAATGTATACGCCTAATGTATCATAATCCCTAAAAGTTCATAATACCTAATGGTCTTTTTTACAGCAACCGAAAACATTTCAGGATTTTTTAAGGACTCACTAGGTTAGGTTAGTTTTATAACAATCCTGAAAAATGCACGGTTTCAATAAAACAGACCATTAGGTATTATGAACTTTTAGGGATTATGATACATTAGGCGTTCTGATATGTAACCGAAAAAAGGAGCTATAGTAACACCGTGTCAAATGCAATATGGTTTTACCCAGTATAATAGAGGCCCTGGATCGCACAAAAATAAATATAGAAAAGTGAGCCTTAACTTGTGTTAGTACAGTCACGTCCAATAATATGTTACACAGTTAAACTTTCAAAGATATGTAAACAAGACTCTACTGCAAAGGAATAAGGTTGTATACATATTTATAAAACCTTGTTAATATATCCATATTTATGATGCTGACTGTACGATGCATTTTTCAGTGGACGACGTGAGATCCGCTCCCCGGCAATTGATTATACTAACTTAATAAATGTATCGTACACACAGCAACACATCTAGCTATACACTTCAGAAATCTGAAATATTGCATGAAAGAGAGTCGCACTAGAATGCGAATGTTGTTGACATAATACACATATACACGGTGGGGCCTGTAACTAAAGCAAAAAATTAAAACGTAGATTCTACTCCTCAAACTAGACAACTTTTGTTTAGCAGCTTTTTAAAATCATAAAGTTTTTAGATTGTTATTTTTGCAAACAAAGTAATGTACATTTTAAATTTTTGCTCTAGTTACAGGCCCCACCGTGTACACATCTCTTTCTTTTTCTCTCTGCTCTGTCTTTAATGGTTAGTTAGGTGTGATGTTGTGTGTACAGCTACTAACATATTTCAAAGCTCAATTAGCAATATTTTAATTTGAGCTGAGACGTAGCTGATTGTGCCGGGCGTTGTATGTGTGATGACCATACGTCGTTATCGCGGGTACAAAAACGATTTGACAGTACAGAAAGATTATGAAAAACAAGCAATAACAGACGCGAAACTCATTTTGAGGAACATCTATGCCTACTCCTACGAGTTTAAAATGTATCACACATTAGGTATTTCTAATACCCAACCTCCATACTTGACTTGAGTACCAATACAACTTAAATAGATTAACTATGCAGTCGCAATGCAAACTCTTTAATAATTTTTCCTATTTGACATTGTCATTTGTTAGTACGAGGGTGGATCAAAAAGTACCCGTGTTAGAAATAAAGATGCGTATATTTTTTTAAAGTTTTATTTTATTTTTCAACATAATCTCCTTCTAGATCCTTACACTTTTCCCAGCGTTTCGGCCACTTCTTTAACCCCTCCAAAAAATAGGATTTGTCAAACTCTTCAAAATACGCTTCTGTTTCCGCTATAACCTCTTCGTTTGACCTGAATTTCTTTCCCCCGAGCCATGTTTTCATATTGGGAAACAGAAAAAAGTCACAGGGAGCCAGATCCGGCGAGGAAGGCGGGTGTGGCAGCAATTCGTAACGTAGTTGGGTTAGTTTGGCAGTGACAATTTTGGATGAATGTGCTGGTGCGTTGTCATGATGGAACAACAATTTCTTCTTTGCCAAATGGGGCCGTGTCTCCTTTATTTTTTCATCAAAACGGTCCAATAACTCACTATAGTACAGTCCTGTGATAGTTTTCCCTTTTTGTAAGAAATCTATTAGGATTATTCCCTTACTGTCCCAAAAAATCGTGGCCATGATTTTTCCGGCTGATGAGACTGTTTTTGCCTTCTTTGGGGCAGATTCATTAGAAAAAATCCATTGCTTAGACTGCCGCTTGGTCTCAGGTGTATAATAATGAATCCAGGTTTCATCAACAGTAGCGACACGACGGAAAAACTCCTGCGGATTTCGCTCAAACAAGCCCAAACACTCCTTCGACATTGACAGCCGTAACCGCTTATTTTCATACGTGAGTAATCGCGGCACCCATCGGGCGGACACTTTTTTCATATTTAATTTATCGTGTATTATATTAATTGCTGTTCCGTACGACACCCCTACAGCCTCTGCTAATTCCCGCACTGTGGTACGTCGATCGGTAACCCATATTTTTTTATTTTTTGCACGACTTCTTCGGTAACCACGTCTACCGGGCGTCCTGGGCGGTCCTCGTAGAAAACAGATGTACGACCTCGTTTAAATCATTAAACCAATATCTCACGGTAGTCATAGACGGCGAAATACCTCCGTAGACAGCATCTAACTTAACTTTTATTTGTTCGCATGTTTTTCCATCCAAAAATAAGAAGCGAATTACGGAACGATATTGCTCTTTTTCCATTTTGTACGAAAAACAAAACAAGTCTTACAAATTTTGCCGCCAGAAAAAAACTGAGCCATAGACAATTGTCAGTTTTCATATTTTTTATTTAATAAGGTCAATACTACACGACGGTAATGCCAACTTTCCTAAGTAACGCCACCTGACATCAAACACGGGTACTATTTGATCCACCCTCGTAAGTACATTATCAATTATCCGTACTGATAACTGTGTGTAATATATTTATTGCCGAGTGCTTTTAAAATGCCGCGAAGGAAAAAAAACGTGCGATGAATTTGTGGAGTTGTGGACAAAGGATTATCCTGAATTACAGGCTCGCGATACAAAATTATATTGCACTAAGTGCAATGTTAGTTTCCCCCAGAGAAAAGCTTCTATTGTATTTTTTATTGATCTTTTCTAGAGAAAACTCTCTACATATAAAGAGCTTCTTAGATGTTTAGTAGCTGTAGGCAGAATACGTCAGTTTCTACCAAATAGACATTCTGTTTTATCTGCTCTTTATCTGATTGGTAATTGCACCCGCGATAACGACGTATGGTGATGACACTGATGACTAACCCCTTATGGTTAAAAAAATATGCTTATATTACAATAAACTTGCCTTAATTTTACCTACTGTACCTACCTAAAATAAGTTGTTAACTATGAATTTAAAATTGAATAAAAAAAATTTTACTTTGTAAATATAACTTTTTTATTTCGCTTTCGTCATTGTTCAACTGTAGTCCTATTCAAAATATATCCTTCCTATATTGAGTAGACATAGGACCATCCTAAAGGTTCACTTACACAGGTTAACTTTAAACGGCAACTTATAGCCAGCAATAACAGCTGTCCGAGTCTAATTTTGTTTGAAAGAATAAAACACGAGGCATTTAAATTATTGCTCTAAAAATTACGATATCGTTAATTGATAAATACTGGCCTCTATAATATAAAGGCAACATAGCCCTTTCTACATATTTATGAATTTACAATGTAAAGTTGCCAGTGAGAAAAACGCGTCACGCACTATTTTATTTCTCACTAGCATTGACATTAGGAAGCCACCTTAAGGGGGCTTTCGAAATGCAACAGCTATCTTCTTTGAAAGAGACTTAAGGGAGCTTGATTAGTCAACAACTTTAACTGTGGAGTACGACAAATGGAAATAACTGTTTATTTAAATTTGAGTTGTCTTTATGTATTCTTTAAGTTATTTTTGACACAACAAGTTATATCGGGTTTGACCACGCAATCCTCGTTAGAACCCTGTTATAATAACAGCGTTACTAAATAAATAACTTACGTCAAAATGAACTCTTGTCTATCTGCGACAAGGTTCTATAGGTACTCAACAATTAAAGTTGTTGACCGTACCAAAACGTTATTATGGTTGAGGACACTCATTTTAGTTCGAGAAAGTAATATCCATACAAGAATCTCTCCTGTTAAAACATCGGTGTAAACGGCCCTAGGACTTTACAAGTGGCTAAGCCTCACGAGCGTTTGAACCGGCCATTTGAACCTCCAATTGGATTACTATTTGACAAAAACCAGTAGTTGAGCAAAGGTTCTAACAGGAGAGCCTTATATATTGAACTTTTCGTAACACATAGAGTGGGCGGGTCAAACGCTCGTAAGCCTTAGCTATGTAGAATGGTTTTGTGCACCACACTAGAACTCTCAATAGCAGTCCATATCACTCTAACTTGAGTAATGTCGCGCTGGTCATCTCATTGCGACAGAGTTCCATACCATACGGGTTCGGTGACTTCCGCTACAAAGTACAAATCCTTGAATCGCTTACCTTCGACGATCGCCAATCGTGAGGAACACGAGAGAACGTCATACTTTTTGCTGTTCCACGAACGACCAGAAAGTCACCATCGGCTCGTATATACATACGAGGTTGCTTGAGAGTCCAGCTCAGAGATTAACACCCTTATTTATAAACGCACGATAAATCTATTTTAGTTCAAGTATTCTTTGTCCTTTTCCGTCAAATTCATATGTCACAATGACAGACAAGGACAGAGCATATTTTAAGCACACTTTAGCTATTGCGCTTTTGTAAATAAGAGCGCAACAGTGTGTAGACGAATTTGCCATGTTGCCTTTAGCCCGTTCCCAATATTCTAACAGCGGATAGATTACCTAGGTTAGGTATGTTGAGTTACAATCTAAAACTAAAACCCGACTACTGTCACTGAATTTTAAATTTCACGAGCCTACCTATATCTCCCTTACTATTGACGAGCAATGATAGATTTTTAAAAGAAGCTACCTACATAAACCTGGACCGCTTGGTGATCCCCAGGGGCACGTTTAATAAAGCTACAGGTCTAAACTGGCAACACTGCTTAAATGGCTGGGCATCATTGGTCGAGGTTGTATCAAATAGAAACTTTGTTATCTGCAAATTGTAATTTCTAGTTTTATAAAACAGGCCCTACATAAATTAACGTACTTACCTTCATATCCTGCTGGAATAACCTCTGGCCCTACTGATGTCCTTGTAGTAGTAGGCTCATTTCGTCCACCGTTTCCTAAAAAAGTAAGATGAAACTTTATGTAAGTTTCAAATTCGGGGAAACAATATTTTTAAATTTATCCATGAGTAAGTAGACACTGTCTACTAAAAGAAGATAACTTCGATAGATTTTAAGGGAACAGTATATAGATACCTAGGTAAATACTTTCACCCTGGGGCCTATTGCATAATAAAGTACAAGCCCGTACTATTAGTAAAAATCCATACAAAACCCCTAATACTATAAGCTTGTACTTTATTATGCAATCCGCCCCAAATTTATTCAAATGCATCATGAATGAATTGCTCGCGCACTGTGGTCTTTCTGTCATTTCATTATTACCTACATACTACTTATTCTAATGTGCTACGCCGTGGTAAGACGAGTGAATTATTCATAATAGGTAATATGTTATCCAGAGATTTATATCTAGATGTTTCCGAGTTCTTGTTCCCGTTTAATCAAATAAATATACCAACGGAAAGATACCTGATTGTGTGTCAGCCGTCATCGCAGTATAATTTAACTTTTTTAAATGTCCGTTTGAGGTTAATATCGTGTAGGTATCACCGGTCACAGATGCAGTTTTATAATGAATAATAGATAGGGTAGGGACCTCTTTTGAAGTCGGTAAGTTGTCCAAAAACAGGTTTAACCCCTAAACAGGTTGGTATGCGAAAATTTAATAAAATCAAGTTCTGCAGTCTCTTCAGATTATGATTGAAAAATAAAAAGTTAGATCTGGTGTAAGTCTTCAATCTGAATTCAAGGGTGGAAGTTCAGACACAACTTCTGGAAGTACCTACGTACAGTGCAATGGTCTTAAAATGTGTTTTTTCGGGTAGGTAAAGGGGTAAGGCCACGGAGCGTTCGAACCGCCCCCGCGAGAGTGTTACCAAAACAATACATGTCATGTAACATTACAAAAAGCATTTATTTTCAAGGTATTATGTAAGAACCTAATCATAACTAAATATAATGCAAGTAAGTAAATATAATTAGTTACCTAATTAACAATCCAAACCGCTTAAATCTTCTTTTTGCCTTGTAAAATATATGCAAGGTTAGAACCTTAAAAAAACAGTTATTTCTAACGATCCAAGAGGATTGAATCTTTTTTCCATTTAAAATATATCCCTGCCACAGATGTGGATTAGTCTCCTGTGTGATTTTAAAGTAGGTAACTTACCGCAAGAATTTTCCGGATCCCTTTTGCTGATTGATAGCCTAGACTGTACGTACCATCGTGGTACACTTTACTACAGTTCCGATTTAATGTTAAAACAGTAGATATGTACATACCTAAATACCCAACTTTGTCATAACAGCAAAAAACAATAATAAGAATGGCATTTAATTTTAAAACCGAAAGTAACGTATTATCCATGCTAGATACACGTTATCGTAAATAAGCTTGTAATTAAGTAATGTAATGTTAACGTATAAAGGTAAAATGCGTGAAGACTTGTGTAAAATTATATGATGCCACGGTAATAAGAATAAATTGGATAATGCAATGTCTGCAATGAGCGCAAAACGCAGCGACTCCCCCTTCAGTAAGAATAATCGCGACCCTTTTTATTCGTATGACTATTCAATGTATCTCTCCCCTTCCCCTTGTTTGACTTGTTTTTGTTACAACTATCCTATACAATGTAGTTGTAGTATTCGACGCAGTGCAATTTTATACGCACTCGTTTAACGATCATAGCGACCGGCCAACATAACTAGGCCCAAAGGCTCGTAATTATTGAACCGCAGTAGGTATGAAACCTTGGCATGAAAGTCGACTGTCTCCTTGAAAAATGAATGAACACGTAGTTCTTAGTTTGTTTGCAGGCGTTATAACTTGGCCATGGACGTGGAACCAATAACTATATGGGTGAATTGCAAAAATATTGTACATAGTTAAGGGCTTAATTGAGGCAACGTTAACTTTCTTCAATTGATTTTCCTTTGTGTAACGAAAGTTATGCATATGATTATATGACTAATCTTCGTTACACAAAGGAAAAAGTTAAGGATTGTTAAGGGTTTTTTAATTGAGCCCTTAACTATGTACAATGTTTTTGCAATTCACCCATATACCTACGTATCTATAACGGCACATATAAGATACGCAGTTCCCCTGAGCGCTTAGGGGCCCTGGCATTATTCATCAATCACCATATACGAGTACAGTCGCTATACGTTGCTACCTAAATAACTATAGTGAGTGAGAACTTCAGCCATGATGATTCTTAGGCGGCGGTAGGCCGGGAGGCGAGCGGCACGACCGAACCGGCTTACCTTGGCCCCTTCACGCTCTAGTATCGACTTACTGCTCGAGGACCACGGGAATAACCCTAGTATTCCAGAGTGAAGAGTGCAATAACAAACATAACTAGGTTGAAAAGGACATAATAAGGATTTTGCGTTAACTAGTACGCGTGCATTCGAGAAGGTGGTTTATTGTGTTTAAGTATAAATAAAAACCTCTTGATGTGTATACCTATTCATACTATACCCATATAATGATGACTCGTGTGAAATTCCAACTTTGTCCACAGTTTGATCTTCCTCTTCTCGTGTCGATTCCTACTTTCATCAGACTGTACTACTAGGTACTTTCTCCCCAATTTCCAGTTTACTAAACGCCTACGCTACGGCTACGTTGAATCTATCTTTACCAATATACTTAGGGACTTACATTATGCTACTAGCTTTTATCAGTGACTATCTGTCCGCTTAGGTCTTTATCGCTTTTACCTCTCCGGACACAGTTCGATTTCCGAGGGTAAAAAGGTCTGTCCTAAACGATATTTCACGTCGATCGTTAGAGGCATTGAACCGCGGGAGAACAAACAGACACACCTATAATACCTATTGTAAGGATATAGTCCAGATATAATGGGATTGTGTAGGTAATTATTGTAATGTTCAGTATATACCTAGGTACCTACGGTACAACCTACTAACCTAGTCAGTTCAAGTCGATATCGATCGAGGTTATTAATAACTCGGTCGCGATCGCATCGTAAAAGTTAATACAATAGAAACACAAGGGTCAACTATGACATTCTGTTGGTATACCACGTAGGGCGGTCTCAACAAGAAGGGTGGATTCTTACCAAACCGGTTGCAAGCATTCTTGTTTAGGCAATACCCCGTGAGGTCCATGCTGAATGATTTTTCCATTTTTTTTCAATACTTTATTTTATTTAGGATGTTTAAAACGTTTGGTAGCAATTTTGCTGAGTTTACAAAACTCAAAAGGTGTTTCACTCGACACTTATATTAATTTATATGGTGATCCTGGTACAAGGCATATACCTCTATAGCCATCAGGGTAAGTATTGAGATGAGACTAAAGTAGTAAAGATCCATTGGCAACGTTCAACTCATTCTTAAACAACATTAATAATTTTTAAATTAAAGTAACTGACAGCACATGTAACGTGACAAGGTAATATTTTTGCTTAGATCAGTGTTGCCAATTTCTTCAAAAATTAGGCCGTATGTTAACGAGAGCTTCACCAAATTTCCACCAGTGTGATGATTGTGATGAAGCCCTTGCCCGTAGACCACGACATCCAAGACTAATAAAAATAACCGGGCAGGAGCAAGTCGGACCATGCTCAGTGTAGGGTTCCGAAGCCATTACGACAAACAAAGAAACTGTCTCCAATAACAACACGTAGGTATGAACTAATTAGGGTTCCGTAGTCAAACTAGGAACCCTTATAGTTTCGCCATGTCCGTCCGTCCGTCCGTCCGTCCGTCCGTCCGTCCCCAGTCTAGCTCAGAGACTCATAGTACTAGAAAGCTGTAATTTGGCATGAATATACATATTAGTCACGCTAAAAAAGTGGTAAAATAAAATTTTGAAAAATATTTTTTTTAAAAGCACCTTCCCTACACGTAACTTGGGGATGCCTTTTTTTTTTCTTGCCTACCACATAGTGAGGGGTGTCGTTAGATAGGTCTTTCAAAAATATTGCGGGTTTATGAAAACAATTTTTCGATTAAGGGATCCGTTTATGAAATATTAAGCTTTAAAGCGCTATTTTTTGTTAGAGTCAAGTGTCCCCCCCCCCCTACAGCCAAAACTACAAATACTAAAAATCTGAAAAAAATCTGCAACGAAAGCGCATATAACGAATTTTAAAGGAAAACTATCACGGCTAAGTAGACAAGATTAGTTCCTGAGATACAGGCGACTAAAGTGTTTATACCTATCAAAATCGCCTATGATAACTTTGATAGAAAAATTTGCTAACGGGGCGTGCAGGACGCGCGGGGGGAGTCTGTCCAAGTAACAAATCGAGCGACAGCCGCGCTCATAAGCGCGAGCGCTGTTCGGACGTGCCCCGGAATGCTACCTACAAGTTTGCGATTTGCGATCTGAATGTTTACAAATAATCGATTAGATTATTGATTTGAGTCGAGAATCGTTTGGAAAACTTAAAATTCTATTTACTGGCCCATGTTTTTTTTTCAATTTCTATTAATTACTTTATAAAAGATTAAACTTTTATTGTAATTTAAAGTCGGTTTGAAGCAGTTTAGATACCTAACTACCTACATAGGTATACTGATCTCACACTTTTAAAAGCTTGGCTCTTGTTTACGAATACGAATTTATAAGAAAAAGAATCATTACTAACAATAAGTAGACTTAATTAGTTCCTGAGATACAGGCGACTAACGGGTTTATACCTACTAAAAATCATCTAAGACAGCGCCAAATAACTAAATAGAAAATTGGTTCATACATGTTGATTTTTGAGATAGTTTTTTAGGGTTCCGTAGTCAAACTAGGAACCCTTATAGTTTCTCCATGTCCGTCCGTCCGTCCGTCCGTCCGTCCGTCCCCAGTCTAGCGCAGAGACTCATAGTACTAGAAAGCTGTAATTTGGCATGAATGTACATATTAGTCACACCAACAAAGTGGTAAAATAAAATTTAGAAAAAAAATTTTTTTTAATGCACCTCCCCTACACGTAACGTGGGGATGTCTTTTTTTTTTCTTGCCTACCCCATAGTGTGGGGTGTCGTTGGATAGGTCTTTCAAAAATATTGCGGGTTTATGAAAACAATTTTTCGATTAAGGGATCCGTTTATGAAATATTAAGCTTTAAAGCGCTATTTTTTGTTAGAGTCAAGTGTCCCCCCCCCCCCTACAGCCAAAACTACAAGTACTAAAAATCTGAAAAAAATCTTCAACGAAAGTGCATATAACGAATTTTAAAGGAAAACTATCACGGCTAAGTAGACATGATTAGTTCCTGAGATACAGGCGACTAAAGTGTTTATACCTACTAAAAATCATCTAAGACAGCGCCAAATAACTTTAAATAGAAAATTGGTTCATACATGTTGATTTTTGAGATAGTTTTTTGTGTTTGTCGTTACGGCTTCGGAACCCTACACTGAGCATGGTCCGACATGCTCTTGCCCGGTTTTTGTGTTTGTCGTTACGGCTTCGGAACCCTACACTGAGCATGCTCCGACATGCTCTTGCCCGGTTTTTTCTATTTAAAGTTATTTGGTGCCGTGTTAGATGGTTTTTAGTAAGTAGGTAAGTAGGTATAAACACTTTAGTCGCGTGTATCTCAGGAACTAAATTAAGTCTACTTAGTCGTGTTAGTATTTACAAGCTTTTATTTAATTTGCAATGTATGTATGTATACACCGTGTTTTTTTTGATTTACGATAACTTCGGCATATTACTAGGTATATCCATAGAAACTAATTGGTAGATTTGATTTTGAAATATTGCAAAAAAAAAAAAAAAATCTGTTTAGAACAAAGTAATTGAATGTTATGTTATATCTTTGATCATTCTAAAAGGGCCTTTAGAGTTAACTAATAGTGAGTGTCAAATACATCAATGTTGGCATGACCATGGAATTAGTAAGTAATAACGTACATCTGGAAGGTGCATTCCACCGATAACGCGAGCCGAAAGAAATGTAACTGTATGTGGATCTGGGGATCTGTGTATTCTGTGTGGTCTCCTATTATTCGAAATTGACACTTGAATGACAACTTAATACTACATTTTGTTTGAAAGCTTTCAATGCTTGTATTTTGTTCTACCTGCTCTTATTAAGAAGTTCAAGACGGCAGCTACTTTTTCTCAGTCTGTCCTCGGATTCGTTGACGGAGATCACACAGATGATGCCCAGATATGGGTAAAAATCAAAATAAATGTACATAAAGACGCTATTTAAATATCGCTTAAATGATGTCTAACTTAACCAACAGTTTCGTTACGGTGACAAAACTCTCTTTAACTGGACATTTATTTTGATTTTGACCCATATCGATTTTGGAGACAATCAGTTGAATAACTAAAAAGTTCAAGATGGCGGCTACTTTTCCTCAATTTGTCAACGGATTAGTTGCCAGTGACCACACAGATCCACAGATCCACAGATATCGATTTTGGAAACAATCAGTTGAATAAGTAAATATTGTTTCGTTTACTACCGGCGGCTTGTAAAATTAATTTGTCCGTAAATTGCAATTCAAATATGGTCACCTTTAGAAACGGACGCAGTAAGCTTTAGTACATTTCTTTCGGCTCGCGTTATCGGTGTAGTGCACCTTCCAGATGTACGTTAGTATACTAATTCCATGGACGCGTATACAAACCTAACAATTGGAAACTCTTTACTCATAAGAATTAAAAGAAAATTGTTATTATCAATTAAGAGCCTTTTATACTACTAGTTCAACGTGATTAACTGATTAAATTTAAAAATTAAATATCATTTGTCTGTCTTTGGGAAATTAACTTTATTTGACCTAAATAACGTTCCCTTAAAGTTATCGTAAATCGAAAAAAACACGGTGTATAAGGGTCAAATCTTGCAAGTTAAATTTGACTCACTTCCCGGTTTCCGATGAAGGTGAAAATTTGCATACTCCTTTAGTTCTGATGACAATACAATAATATAGTAGGCATATCGAGCTGATTTCATGATGGAGACTCAGGGTGGCCATAGGAACTCTAAAATTACAAATGATAAACCCGTCGTGTTAGGGCTTGTTAGAATTGTCTTGAGTAAATGACGACTGTTCAAAAAAGTACAGTCTGCAACAAAAGCTTGTCCCAAAAAGGATTTTTTTGACAGAAACTATACGCTTTCATTGAACATATTTAGCATTTGTAGTTTTGGCTGTAGGCGGGGGAGAGGGTACATCCCTGCGTTACGTGTAGGGGAGGTACAACAACAACAGGGAGGTGATTTTATTTTACCACTTTGTTGGCGTGACTAATATGTACGGTCAGCTGCAGAGAAAAGTAACCCCCCTGCATACAAGTTTCCTAGCAAAGGGGGTTAGATTTCTTTGCAGCTGACTGTACATTAATGCCAAATTAATTACAGCTACCAAGAGTCTCTGAGCTAGGCTGTGGACGGACGGAAATTGCGAAACTATAAGGTTTGACTACGGAACCTTAAAAAGCTCGTCCGTCTGAACTGAAGGCGAAATCATCGGTTCGGTCATTTCAATATGAATATTATTTGATGTTTTTAGCAAACTGCATTCGGGCGGGCCGCGATTGGACGACAGCGCGGCGACAAGAGGCAACAAAATTAAATACTATGAGATGCATAAAACATGCTGCCGCCAGTTCCGCTACGCAAAATCCCGACCAGAGGGGCTATTGCTTAACGCGCTCGCAATCGCAATCGTTTTCATTTTGAAAATCGAAGACTTGTCTGCATACAAAATGAAAACAATTGTTCCACTTTGAAGCCAATTGAGATTGCGAGTGCGTTAGGCAATAGCGACGCAGGCCGTTTTAGCGTATAGCCAATGTAATCTTAAGGCCACAATTACTTGGGTTCGAATCCCGGTAAGGGCAGATATTTGTTTGATGAGCACAAATCTTTGTTCCCGAGTCATGGATGTTATCTATGTGTTTAAGTATTTATATCGTTGTCTAGTAGGTACCCATAGTACAGTCGAAGTCAAAAATATGTTTACACTTTAGTACCTTGTCTATTTAACGTCATGTTTAAACTGTCATATGAAACTGTTACAGCGATTAAAGTGACAAGGTACTAAAGTGTAAACATATTTATGACTTCGGCTGTACAAGCCTAGAGCTTAGTTTGGGACTTCGTCAATTGGTGTGACATTGTCCCCTGATATTTATTTCACCAAACGTGGAATAAGACTTATTCCGAGATTGGTCTATACAAACTCGGCGTTTAATCTAGGTATAAGACCTTATTCCAGTTTGGTCGAGTGCAACCTAAGAATTAATAGGATTGAAAAGAAATGTGCACATATTGGTATCAAAAATCGGATTTATATTTCCATTCTGCTGTATTGGTTAATGTCATTAACAATTTGCCAGGTTACAGATTTTGCCGCACAGCCGGTATCAAGCATAACATGTACTTTTTGTAACAATGATACATTTCTTCAGACCTAATAACCTAAAACTTACACAAACTACCTACAGAGATATACAATACAGGTAAAGCTATAGTATCTACATCATTAATAAGTTATATACAGAATAACAATACGGTAAAGTTACATATTTACAACTTAATATACTTATCTGTAACCTGAAAAACTCTGATTTTTCCTACATTCGGGACAGTACCACCGACCCTTGGGCGGGACCATGATGCCGACACACTCGAAGTGGAACCACTCTATGGGGCACCCCTCGGCGTCGCAGGCGATCATCTCCGACACTTCGTCATACGGGCAGCGGCAGTAGCAATACACGCTCTCGCCCTCGCGCGCCTGGCGCGCCGCCGGCCGCTGGAACGCGTACGGCAGGCTCGACGTACCCGAGTTCAGGTAAGTGGGCGCGGGCGCCGGCGCCGCGCTCGCCGCACCCGAGGATGCCGCGGCCAAGCCCAAGCTCGCCGCGCCCATGCCCAAGCTTGCCGCGACCGAGCTTGCCGCACCCGCGCTCGCGCTTGGAGGCCCCAGCTGCGGTTGGAATATCTCTAGGGCTCCTTCCTCGCTAGAGTCTGAATCGCTCGATTCCAAAGATTCAGAATTCATTAAGATTCGCGGTGGCTCGGGATCCGGAATCGGAGCAGTCAACCTGATAGGGGCGGGCTCCGGGTAGCTGTATATTCTTTGAGTGAGGGTAGTCGAAGGGACTTCTTTTTTCGCTTTATGCGTGACGGGTGAGGGCAAGTCCTCTTTTCTCCATTCTAATTTCGGAGGTAGTTGTGGTTTCAACGCCGAAGTAGCCGCCTGTTGATTTCCTTCTTCATCACTGGTATACCCGTAAAATTTATTAGGTACTCTTCTTCTCTTCGAAGCGCGCTTGCTGTCAGCACTGGTGTTCGCGCTCGTCTTTACGCCAGTTGGTGTAAAAGAAGGCGACGGGATAGGAGCTTCTGGGATCTGTACTGTGTTGGATTGCAAAGATATTGTTATTTTATTTGGAATTAAAGGAGATTGAGGTGGTTCGATCTCAGATTTCATAATAATGTCCTTAGGAATGTTAAGTTTAATAGGTCCATGCTTTTTAGAATTCTTAGACTTTTTCTTTTTTTTACTTTTCTTTTTACTGCTTGGTGGTTTATCTTTAATTTCACTTTCTATAATGGGCTCTATAACTTCCTTAACTGGTGTAGCAGCGCGGCTCGCTCGTGCCGCCGACACGCCGTCAGGTGCAGCTACCGACGCTAGAAGAAGCAGTTGGTTTCGCTTCTCCGCATGCAACTTGTTGGCTAGTTTTTGCGGATGCTCGTCATAAAACTCCTCGTCTGTTTCGCTCTCATCTGTTTCTAGATCAGTTTCATTAATAGGCGGCTCAGTTTTTTCCGGCACTAGTATGGGTGTTTCTGACATCCCCATAACATCTACATTAGACCCATTACTTAATCTTCGGTTAGGTAATGCTTTGCGTAGCTGTTTATTTTTTTTCTTCTCATTACCTGATTCATCTGATGAATCAGAGTCCGACGAGCTAGAAGATGAGGAGCCACTGCTGGATGAACAACTACAATTAGAACCACAAGAGCAGCTCGAGTCACTGTCGCTACTGCTACTGCTCGATGATGACAGGTCACCATGTCTCTTCTTAGGAGACTTCTTGCTTTTCTTTTTGTCCAAACTGAACATGTCATCATCACCATTCAAATCATTGGGCACCAAGCAGTAATCATGGTCAGATTCGCAAACATGTTTTCTAATAGGAACTAGTGGAGGAGTCTTTTCTTTTTCTACTTTAGCTTGATATTTTTTAAAGTTATCCCAAATTTCCAATACTTTCTGGTCGTCAGGTTTTTCTTCAGCAGGTTCAGCTTTCTCTTCTACTTTATTGAGTGGCGTTTCGACCGGAGTCGTTTCAGAGTCTAATATAGTTGTAGAAATATCTTCAGCTGCTGGTTTTTCTTCTAGATTTTCATCTTTAATGAAATTTACAGGTCCACCACTGTCAGACTCATCACTGCTATCACTTTCAGAGAGATTTAAGGCTGGTAAGTTCACGTCAATGAGCATTGCATCTTTGTCTTTTAATTTCTTTTTCTTCGATTTTTTAGACAGTACTTCAGAGCCCGGCTCAGATTTCTTATCAGAAGTTCCAGCTTCTGCAGGTTTGTCTTTGACTAAATCTATTACAGGATGAGGATCAATACTCAATTCAACAGGAGTTGCATCAGCTGCAGTAGTTTTTTCTGCACTCAGATCTTCAGAGAATAACTTAATAATGTGTTCATCAGCATGTTTCATTAATAATTTCTTTGAGACGAATTTTTCCGTGCATCCTTCCTCTGTGCATACATGTGGAAACTCATTGGAGTGAAATCTTTTATGAACTTTTAAGTATACAGCTCGGGTAAATTGTAGAGTACATTCATCACATGCAAATACAGTCGGAGGAATGCAGAAGTGGTAAACGTGAGGCCATTTCTTTTGCATACATTTTTTACACATAACACTTTCTGTGCCATGCTTCCAAAATAAGTGTTTGGTTATATCTGGTTTATTTCTATAAGCAATGCCGCAGCGATAACATAAGTGATGTAATTTGTGTTTCCATACATGGTTTGACAAGCGAGATTGACCGTGACAAAATTCTAGACATACATTACATGCATGATGAATTTTCCTAAGGTGTACCATTAACCTAAACGATGACGGTATGGAGTCTACATCACACAAGCAGCATCTAAACTTAATTTCATACTCAGAATCATATGTTCCAGGGCATAAATGACATAATAACTCACTATAACTATAAAAATTAGATTTACACATAACACACAATAAGATAGTTCTTTGATGCATTTTCCTATTATGTAGATAGAGATCTTTGTGGACAGCAGTTTTAAAATAACACTGAAAGCATTCAAATTTTTGATCAAACTGCACACCTTCACACCTATCAAAACTGTCATACGAGTCCAAGTTAATATAGACAGAGCGGAGTTCCTCGGCACCGGCGCGCACCTTGGCCGTGATGGTCTCCGGCAGCAGCTCCTCGGCCGTGATGCTGTCCACTGTGGCCGAGAATCGGTGCTGCTCCACCATGTGGATGCACAAATGTTCACAATTTACCGCGATTTTGCGTATATGGTTACAATAAACACAATTATGTACTGTAGATGCCAAAAACACTTTAAGTAAGTCTTTTAATGGGTATTTATCAAGAGGCCTGTCCAAATTCAGCTCAATCAATGGTAACGCATCAGCTTCTTCTGCTTTCACTTCAACGTTTATGTCATCAGTTGGCTCAGTCTTACATAAGGGTTCTCCATCTGCAGGTAAATCCTCTGACATGTCAAGTGGCTCCTCTGCTAAAGGTTTGGGTTCTTCTTTCATATCATCTACTATTGGTACTTCTTCATCTGGCTCGATAGATTTAGATTCTAATCCCTCTTTGGGCACATCTTTTGGCTCCTCAATTGTTTTATTTTCATCAACTGTCAACTTGTCTCCACAATCACTGTCTGATGAATAATCACTTGAAGAATCCTTGTCCAAGAGCTCCTTGGGAACTCGCACTGTAAGCTTTGGGACCCTATTCATAGCATTATCATCTTCCAGTTTATTATCATAAATAGTTGTTTTGATTGTGTTTTCCGGCTTATGCTCTGGAGTTTTGGTAGCATTTTCCAAATTGTTATTTAAAAGACTTTTTAAGGTAGTTTCTTGATTGTTTTCATATATTGTTGTTTTAACAAATGGACTATCGGCTTTATCACATATGGTCATTTTGATTGAAGGGGTTTTTGGTAGAATGGGTGGGTCAGCAAGTGCATCTTTTTCATACCGCTTAGGAGGCCTCCTCATTCTGCTTGGTGGTTTTTGGGCACTGTGCTGCTTCCCAACAGTAGGATCAACAGTAGAATTGATAATTACTGGTGAATTTGCATTGTTTAAACTTAATTTTAGTTTTATACCACCACCCTCTTTTTCTTTCTCAACAAGGGGACAAATTGGCTCTTCAGATTTAACTGTTGAAGGCATGAAAGATGAATTATATTCATATTCATTATCTTGAGCCTGTGAATCACTGTCTTCAGAACTTTCTGTGTTATCATCTCCATTATGAAAGTCATGTTGTAGCTCAGGACTCTGCTCTCTTTGTTGAATAGGACTAGGTGGTTTCGTACTTGAACTGTCCATATCCATGCCAGAGTCTTTTGTATCTTTGCTGGTATCTTTGCCAGACGAGGTCGAGTGTTCTGAGCTAATGCTTGTATCACTGTTTACTGGCTCACAATCACTTGAATTTAATACAACTTTGTTCGTTTGGGATGTCACTGTTTCTTGCTTTTCATCTATTAACTCTTTCACACATTTACTGTCATTCACTGGCTTGGCTAAATCTTTTGGAATTGTTGAGGGCCCATTACATGAATCATTTATCTTAGGCAGTTTAGCACTGTTAGGTTTCACTGCATTCTTGCTGACAAGTACAGGTACTGGTTTAGGTTTAACATTGTTGCAGTCATGATTGAAGAAATCATCTTTTTCACTACAAATTTCATCACACATGCAGCACATCAGATACAGGGTACCATTGTAAACATTGAAAAACTGTTCCTTGCAGTCATAACTGAACTCTTGAACATGGTGTTTGTTAGTCAAATGAGCAGACAGTTTCTCAGCTTTTGAAAACATTCCAAGACAGAAGAGGCATATGTGTCTATTGTGAACTTCTCTCATATGAAGAAACAAGTTCCAATTTTCATAATATGTGCCACAAGCTGAACAGAGGTAAACTTTTCTTGTGACCCTTGATGGGCCCCCTGCGCTACTATCTGTGTTTGGAGCTGCTTCTGGACTCAATGCAGGCTCTTTAGCTTGAGCTCTGCACACTAATTGATGCTCTTTTAACATTGCCAGAGTCTTGAATGACATAGAACAACACTTTCGACACTTGAACTTAACCATTGGCTGTAGCCCTAAGCTCTGAGCATATTCTTTTAATTGAGCTCCTTTCTCCACCTTACCCTTTTTAAACTGTGCCAACTGACTCTTAGGCACAAGCCGGGGAACTGGCTTATTCCGTTCATTGTCATTGGAACCGTGGTCCATTGGTGGCATAACATTGTGTAAGTGACTACGGTCCAGTCGTTTTGGTATTAGTTTAGGAACTCTAGGTAAATTATTCCTGGGTAATATACTTGGTTCAGCAGGTTTATTTACAAGGGGTTTCTTTTTCTTCACTGCACTACAATACTGCTGGGAATTATCAACGAAGGGCCTCTTGCCCAGATGTATCCTGAGAGGGTTTATGCGTTTCCTGTGGTTGTCGTGGGGTGGGGCGTCGGCGGCGGCGCGCCGTGGGTCGGGCGTCCCCGACGTCTCGCCACCCACTTCTTGCCCATTAGTCGTCGACTTCGAGCCTTGACAGTTCGCTAAAGACGCTAATGCGTTTTTTTCGTCCTTTATATTGCCATTATTACCATCTTCCATAGTTTTCTGCAAAAATAAAACACGTGCTTACTTTGACTGCTGAGAAACAAAAGACGTAGCGAGGCGGAATCGAAACAATTTAAATAATCATTGCTATGATAACATAAGTTTCAATTTACTATACCTCTGAAATCGTACGTCCAGTACGAGCATAACAGTAAAGATTCGTTTCCATGCATCCGTTTTAGCGAAGTGCTCCTTACATCAGGCTTATTATGAGGCAGCCGCGAGCTGATCATTCCCGTAAAATGGCGTCTCTTTGCAGAGCGAGGAATGCTCCTATCAAAGCCGTTCTTGTACGTCCATTACGCCACTTTTTGCACATTGCACAATAATCCTTCAGGTTTCACATAACGTAAACAATCACAATTAAATTAATATAATTACGTTCTGCTGTTTATTTCCCAATACATTGGAGAGAAATAAGAAGCGCGTTACGAGAAGCTAATTCATGAACCATAGACTAGGCTTTTTATTTCTTAATTTTAACTTTTTTTATGAAATGGGAGGTTACAGCATGGTACTTAGAACACGTGGTTTTCATCATAGACAATATTTTAGAAAGTACATATTGTAATTTAAAATTTTGATTTATAGAAAATAAGAGCATAAAAATAATTAACTTGATAAGTATAACTTAAAAATATTTTATAACTGGAACCTTTATCGGTTTTATGTGGTATCTTGATACTAGATTTACATCACTAGTTGCTTGATGCTTTGTGTCTACATCTGTGGTCAAATACATTTGCATTCTGCAGATTTGTCAAAAAGCTCGACAAGGGGATGGTGCGTTGCTCTAGTCTATTATTTGAATAGAGTGGAATTCTATATTTTGGGGCATAAGAGGGATAATGTCAAGACAAGATGATGTCTGATCAGTTTAGAAAAGTGGAACCGTACTCGCCTAAGTCCTCGCCGAGGGGCGGTAGGTCGCCTGTGGTCTCTCGGCAGGACTCGTCTGGCACTCTCA
Organism: Acleris laterana; assembly: GCA_963966035.1. NCBI lineage: Eukaryota > Metazoa > Arthropoda > Insecta > Lepidoptera > Tortricidae > Acleris > Acleris laterana. The sequence continues at coordinate 1,814,236 of OZ014444.1, forward strand.
AGACTACCATTCAACTGGGCAAGAACCCCTCTATCGTACACAGTGGACCTTTCTATTTGATGAAAGAGCCTCCAGGTAAACTAATTTTGACGTAGAGTAACTTGTAAGGTATAGGGCACTGTCACCCAGTGTTGTTAATTTGCAGTATAATTATAAATTTCGCAATTAAGCTTTAAAAAATAATTTTCAGGAGAATGTGAACTTACTGGAGCTACAAACTTGATGGCATTTTATGGCCTTGAGCACTCGTACAGTAAATTCAACGGGAAAAAGCTGAAAGAGTCTTTATCTTCGTTCCTACCAAATCTGCCCGGTATAGTAGATGGGCCCGGGCAGGAGGACAACAGCACACTGGGGTCTGTGATAGCCAAGAGGCCGATTGGAGGCAAAGAGCTCTTGCCGTTAACTAGTGCACAGCTAGCAGGTTTCCGTCTCCATCCTGGGCCATTACCTGAGCAGTACCGATATGTCAGTTCCGCTCCTCCAAAGAGACATAAAACTAAACATAAGAAACACAAACATAAAGATGGAGCACCTCCTGGACAGGATACTCCACTACAAGGTATGATGCGTTCTCGAGCTTGCATACTACAATCAGTGAAAGTTTTCTAACAGTATAGGCTGTAATAAAATGTATAATGTAACTAATAATCTTGTTTAGCGTAACCTTTGATTTATTTTGTGTTTTTTCCGATTTCAATATTACATGTAACATCTTCTCCAATACATTTTCAGACTCTTCTATCCCTGACACATATGAGAAGAAACACAAAAAACAGAAACGCCATGATGATGACAAGGAACGTAAAAAGAGGAAAAAGGAAAAGAAGAGGAAAAAGCAGAAACACAGTCCTGAGCATGGTGGGCTCACTCCCAACCAGCATGTTGGCTCTTAGATAAACTTTTCTTAATATGGATTTTTTTACAGGTCTGATTTTTAAGGTGTAGTATCCAGCAATAGTATATTATAAAACATTGAACTGAAAAATATCAGTCACATCTGTATCACAACAGTCTTAAAAGTGTTTCAGATTCTTGAACACAATGTTGTATAACATATTAAGGTAAATCAACTTTATGACCCACATTTTAAAAATCATAGTAGCATTCAATAAGTTTTCAGATGTTCTGTTACTTTACAAATTGTTTAATTACAAATTGTTGTGGAAGTTTATTGGACCGTAACGCAAGTGTGGGTGAAAAAGTTGATTCATCCATTATTACAGGTGACTGTCCTATAGTCTATACTTTTAGGTATTTAAAAAATGTAAACAATCCAAACCACATGACATTGTTAAACAGCCAATCAAAACTGTTTTATTGCAGTTTGACATATCAGTGTTCTACTTCTATTGGCTGACAAACTATATCACATGGTAGTTTTTTTTTTAATCCCAAAAAGTATAGACTATAATTGTGAGCTTCATTTTTGTGTTACTTGTAAACCATGAGAAGTATTAGCAAAATTTATTCCGAGTAGGAAAACAAGAGCTTTTCTTATTTAAAACAATATGGTTTGAGAGCTCTTTGTGAATTAGGCTGCCTTTTGGAAGGTGAAGTAGGTGTTCATCCATAAATGTTGTTACATACATTTTTCATGCACATGTAGTGGTGTGTTCCAATCATGCAAAGTAGAAAGCTAGGGAAATTTCTTATGATAGGCTTAATAATGTTTAACCACCTGGCAGGTTCTTTTTTTTCCAATTTACTTACCTATTTTTCTTGTGTTACGGGATTTTTAATTGACTTTGCTAACTTGATAGTTAATTATTATTTGTAGCAGTTAAGTGAAGTCAGTATTTAATTCATAGTAATACGAGCAGTGGCAGCAAACCTGTGGCATAATATTCTTGGGCCGATTTTTATTATATTTGGGTTCCCAATTGGTTTGAGTGCATGACGTTTTGAAAAGTCTTTCGGGATTGGTTAAACAGTAAAACTAACTCAAAATAGGCATAAATATGAAAATTGTAACGCTGAATATTTCCATATAAAATGCGACGACGCGGGCATCCCCTTAAACCTAGTCACTTTTTTTCGATTTTAGAATAAGTTGTAGTTATTATGAAAAACTAGGCCGTATCTTTTTTCTTTTTCTTCATTTGTTTTCCTGCAAGAAATATTTTCTTGGAATGGAAAATGTATAAACCTAGTTTTTTATTCATAAATCGAAAAAAACTGACTAGAGGCGTATTGATAAACTAATTTCGCCTCTAACGCTCGTCTCGAGATGCGTCAAAAATGACAGTGTTCTATGGTTTGACGTTTATATTGACGTATCTTGAGATAGGCCTCTAAGCCAAGATGTGTTTATTACGGCCCTATGTTTAGGGGTTGAGACACGTTATCGCCTAAAGCTAAATTTGTATATTTTTTTATATCATTGCGATTATGGTGCGACCGCGCCGCTGCTTAACGGTGCGTCAATAACGGCGCCATTTTGTTACTATGTACCCCGTCTTTTGTTTACGCAACAACACCGTATTTTAAACGTCGCTTCACAATTATTATCTTAACTAGCCCTTATAATCTTGGGTGAATCTATTTATTTTTAAATCCCCCAACTGATGAATCAGCATAATAATATGCTTTTGGAAATAGATTTTCACTGATCACTTGTAACTTCAACCTCGACATTGGCTGAACTCTCCCACTGGACAGTAGAGAATTCAACTTCCTTAAGACTCATTAAAGTATATGAGTGACTGAGGGAAGAGGATAAACCTGAAGGATCTTTCATTTAAACCTATCCTCACTGTACATACTTGTTTTTTATGGCTGCACTAGGAAACAATTAGAGAATCGTAGTTTCAACAGCTGGTTTTGTACTCTGCATAGATCAGAATAAGCAATTTCAAAATGGCTACTGTAGATGTGTTATGTTTTATTTACAATATAAGTTCATTCAATTTTGTTTTATTATTTTCAATTTATTTAGCTAATATGCTCAACAAATACCGGCCTATGATGCCAATAGCTTTATGCAACATTGTTTGTAGTAGAAAAAGTTTTTTTGTACCATAAGCTGCGAAATGTATTTGTTACTTTCATTTTTATTTTTGCACATTTCTTTTTTGTAAATATTCACGAAACCATACTTTATGCAATTAGAATAAAGTGCTAAGTGTTCTCCTGTGTTTAATTAAACGTTTCAAAACCTGTTACTCATCCTTACCCCAGCTGTTCTGGTTAGACCAGCCCCCTATTTCACCATCATGACGATGGTAGGTGACAGGTGACATTTCAGTCATGTGAAAAGTTGTTGAAATTGCAATATATTCTGAATTGTCACCTGTCACCTATTATTGACTTTATGATAGTTCATCCTGTCAAGTAATTTACAGCCTATAATACCAAGGCAAAATTGGCTAAAGTATACGAGAATAAAGGTCCTGGGTTCTTTTTTGCAAAACACTGTCAGTGACTGCTTTACTGGTATCAATTTGGTAAATATTGGGAGACTTTATTAACGTAAAACGCCTTGTAAAACGTGGGGTGCTCAACACCTTAGGCCAAGGCTCTATAGGTTAACATTAAAAAGTTTCCAAATAGTTTGGTACAGTCAGCGTCATATAGTACGTAGCAGTCAAGGTAACCAAATAGTTGGAAGCATCCAAAATGCTGATTTACTTCGACGCAGCCTAGTTATCAAATTGTTCAGGTCATCCACAGTGCTCAAATATACCGGAGCACACACAACGGCAAATACTTGATTACATCCAAGACGCCGCTCGTACCGTTACAACCACACCGCTGGTAGCTTAGCATCCGAAGTAACCAAAAGTATGGAACACACTAGTCGAGTCTCGACGTTGTAGCTATGTATGGGAACCACAAATATTTTATTGTCAAAATTATTCAGTTTCATTGGCTGAGTCACCAAACAAAGTTTTAATGTTAGGTTGCCACCAAACTGCCCGCTTGATAATGTGGTCTAGCCACTACATAAGTAGGTATATTTTGCTACTATATTTTTCAAGTCGATTGTACCAGAGACATTTTACATTTTCTCTATCCAAATCCGCTGAACGAGTCACCCTGACGTTGCGTCAACAGGATACCACAAAACTAAATTCTAAACTTCCGGTGCAGATTCTCTGTCACTCTTCACTCGAGATTAAATCGAGAGAAAGGGATGCAGCGAATTTAGACTTTCAAAGTAGGGCCTCAGTGCCAATTGCTGCTATTGCGCTCACTCTTAGGCATTCGGGTTTGTTCTCAGTTTGTACTGTTTTATCATACGATTCGAATTTGAACCTTTTTTCCTTTTCGTTCACATTCCTACTTCGTCCACAATCCCACTTTGTCAACATTCCCAATTCCTCCATATTCCCATTTCGTCCTTTTCCCACTTTGTCCACATTCCCATTTCGTCCATATTCCCACTTCGTCCACAATCCGACTTCGTCAACAATCGTAGCTTAAACACGCGTAAAGTAAAATCAGAAGTATGGACGAAATAGAAATGTTGACAAAATGGGAAGTGGACGAACTGGGAACTGATTGTGGACGAAATGGGATTGCTGACGAAGTAGGAATGTGAACGAAATTGGAATGTGGACTAAGTGAACCTAAACAAGTAAAAACATAATGAAACAACAAATTCAGAGCGAAGTTTATTCAAAGTATCCAAATTTATACATTAATAAGTCAAGTCTCGCTTCATGTCAGTTCCAATAAAACAAATAAATTAGTAATGCAGCACCAATACATACATCGTACAGTCAACGTCATAAATATACTCGTAAGTCGCGGAAGCAAAAGATTCAATTTTCAAGCTTATTTCCAATTTATTAAGATCTATAAAGCCCTTCGTATCGAAACGTCCCAAAAGCAAATAGTCCTATTAGCATAATGACCTAAAAGCAAATTGTCCCATTAGCAAATTGACCCGAAAGCAGAACGTCCCTTTCGCAAAACAACCTAAAAGCAAGTCGTCCTATTATCAGGTTGCCCTTTTAGCAAAACGTCCCGAAAGCGAAACGCCATGAAATCAGAATGACCTAAACGCAAAATGTCCTATAAGCAGAACGTCCCATGGTGTAGAGACAAGAAAAAAAACGTCCAGGTCCGAATCGACGCTTTCTTCTTTTACTTGGTTCCAGGTTTCATTAATGTGTTGTGAAATTGGTGAAGAATTGTAATGACATTTGAAAAAAAATATAATAGGGAGATGCAAAAACTAAGAATTGGTGAAATTTCATCTTACGAGTTCTTGAAAAAGATAACACATTATTAAAAGAATTTTATCTGACGGTTATTAAAATGACATGCTTATAAAATGACTAGCAGACCCGTGACCACTTCGTTGGTTTGCTATCTTACGCGGTTTAGATTTTTCATACAAAAGGATTTTCCCGCTAATTCCCGTTCCCGTGGGAATTTCGGGAATTCCTTTCTTAGTGCACCTCTACGGTACCTAAGCTACGTGCCATCCAAATTTCAAGTGCCTACGTTTAGCCGGCTGTGCGTTGATATATATGTCAGTCAGTCAGTCAGTTTCTCCTTTTATATATTTAGATATGAAAGAAGTGCTTTTTTTTTTGTGGTGTTAAGTAATAAGTTAGAAAGAGCTAGTTGATTGAACACATTGTTACTTTATTTTGCTTCAACTGAATTAAAATAATATTTTTTAAACGGGCCCCTGGCCGTTTTTTTTCTTGTCTCTACACCATGGGACGTTCTGCTTATAGGACATTTTGCTTTTAGGTCATTCTGATTTCATGGCGTTTCGCTTTCGGGACGTTTTGCTAAAAGGGCAACCTGATAATAGGACGACTTGCTTTTAGGTTGTTTTGCGAAAGGGACGTTCTGCTTTCGGGTCAATTTGCTAATGGGACAATTTGCTTTTAGGTCATTATGCTAATAGGACTATTTGCTTTTGGGACGTTTCGATACGAAGGGCTATAAAGTTTCCGTCACTCACTGAACAAATTTAAGTGACAGTTGAAAACTGTACCCTTACCATGAGTTACAATTACCGTACTCGTTAGCGAGTCGAATACTCCGTCCCTCGCACTCTATAAGAATACCGCGAGGCCTCGACAGCATTCGACTCACTAGCGAGTACGTTAATTGTAAATCATGGCAAGAGTACTGATGTTAAGGGTATAAGGTGATCACTTATGAATTGACTGTACCGAACACATTCGACGCCAAGCTCACATATTTGCATACAAATTAGATGTAAAACTTGATGCTGAAATTGTTAAAAGTTCCACACCGATTCGGACTGATTCTGCCTTTTAGAAAAAGTCTCATCTTTTATAAAACTGTTAGTAAATTTTTGACCGTATTCTCACAATGTTTCTTGTTGAACTTTTGTTCTTTGTTGAAAAGTTAAAATCTGCTTGGCTGACACTAACAAGTATGGCGTAAGTACATTTATATTCTCCTAACTATAACAACGTTTTAATTTGTTATTTTCAGTAAGTATGTTTGTGCCTCTACGCCGGTTTCGTAGCGGTTTAGTAAAGTAGGAATCGTAAAGGTGTGAAAATTTTGTAAATGAACAATAATTACAAAGAACTGTGGCAACGCTCATTTTAGAACTGTTTTCACGCTTCGGTTACGTTATAGGTGGTATTTTAATACCGTCAACGATATCAATATCAGCAGTTTATAGAACGCGAGTAGAAGAATGTTTTATTGGACCTAAAGTCACCGATCGTAGTGAGTACTGAGCTAACGTTATACTTTTTAAACAGCTATACTTTTAGTCGTAAGTTGGTATTTCAACCATTTTTGTAGGTACTATTACACTACTGATTAGTCCGGGTACTTTGTATGTATGTATGTATGTATGTATGTATGTAAAGCATCACAAGTACTTGTTTGTTTACTTTTACTTGTGAATATAGAAAGTACGTGTAAAAAGGAAATGATGCCCACTTGTATATTTCGCTCAGGTTCCCATTATTCCCATGGTTATGGTTATTCCCATGTCGTCCACATTCTCATCTCGGCCAAATTCCCAACTCGTCCATATACCAATCCCAAATTGTCCACTTCCTACCTCATCCGTATTCTAAAACTCGTCCACATTCCTAACTCGTCTGCAACCTAACTCTGTAGGGCTGTTCGATATCAATGCGATCACTCGTAGAATGTGGACGAACTGGGAATGTGGACGAGATGGGAATGTGAACAAAATGGGAAAGTGGACGAAATGGGAATGTGGACGAGATGAGAATGTGGACGAAATGGGAAAATGGACAGTGGAAGTGAACCTGAGCGGTGGTAGCGATTCGGCCGGATCTTGCTCAAGGTCCTATCACTGAAGACTGAATAAAGAAGTTCAATATACTTTGCCATAGCTCAATACAAGAAACGTACCAAGATTTATAGAAATGGGGAACACCACGAAGGCTTAGGTCCGGTCCGCGTCGGTGTGGCACGTTCGAACAGCTGTTCCTACTTAAATTAATGAGGGTTACTTACACTTTAAGGTCTAAATTCTCCGCAACCCATCTCGTGGTCATAAGGTCATAACCGGTCCAGATGTGTCCAGATTGTTCCATCATACGTCATTATTACGGTTCGGAGTTTTCTTAGCATGGTAGACTAACGTGAGATATGGAGTCGACATTAACATTAAAACTTGCTTCATACTCAATTATTTATTGCATTTTACAATTGTTACGAATTTGATTATTCATATAAATAAATAAAAGCATCGTGTTTTTATTTTGTTACCGGATAAAAACACATTAAAAAAAAGAATTTCTTTAAAAAAAATGTAGTGCAATCGTAACCATGTGTAAGTAAGCATCTAATAGTACCTACCAATGTCCATAAAGCATGTAGCTATAGGAATAGGAATAATGCCTTTCATCACGTTAAAGCGTACCAAACTTTTTGTTTTCTTGTTTACCGATATGAATAAACTGTGGAAATATATTGAGGATGAGTATGAGTATGGGGCGAGTTTAACTATGAATGTCGACTCCATATCTCTCTTTAGTCTTACAATGCTATGACAACTCCGAGCTCTAGTCATAATTAGACGAACTTGGGACAAAAACTTGGTAGCGGGAAAAGTTTGCAAACATGTTAATATGACATATTGTCCTGGACTAAACTTGTAGACAACTATAGACGCGGATTACAGTAAAAAAAAAAACATATATTTATTCATAGATATACTCGCGAATCCAGCGCTTGAGACATTAAAATAACTTACGTAATAAATGTTAGACCATGCAAATAAGTGTCGCTTCTGTCAGTTAAATGCGGGTGAAATTATAATGCGTACAAAACTTGGATTATCTTATTTTTAATCGATTGTTTTTTTCCTAAATCAATCAACAGATTCGCCCTTACACTACTCATTCGAATATCATTCAATCGTATAGAAAATAGGGAATATTCATGACTTTTTCACACCTTCAATAAAAGCTTATTGATGTAACAAATAGGGAAAAATATTTTATTGAATAGCTGTAAAAATAGCCAAAATATAAGCCAACAAAGATTTGATTCTTCTCTTTCTAGCAAAACGGAATTTAACATGGAGTTTATATAAACTCTAGTCTAATCACTGTCTCGTTAACAGTTTAAAATGCTTGTATCATCTATATTTCTTGGCCAATTTTTTTTTTCTTTTATCCATATCTTGTAAAGAAATGCAATATTAAAAATCCATCCATATTCCCTATTCTGACAAGCATATTTCAATTTGAGGCTACGACCATAACGCAGTAAAATGCTCAATTCCAACTAAAATAAACTGATCGTAGCTTATTTATTGCAATTCATTCCTACCAATATCTACCTCATCATTAGAGTACACTAATACATTAATTTGGTGCACGATGGCACTGTTAGGTTATGTGAGCATGACTATTGAATTACAACTATACTCACGGACTAAACTGAATCAATTTACGAACTTGCATACACATTGACACAGTTTATATCCGTCAGTGTATATACATACAACACGAGTCACTTATCGTGTTGGCACAATTGCTCTAATTCTCAAAATATATAAAAACACCGCACTACTAGCAACTATCTCGTACATAAATAAACCTCTCATGATATTAGTAAGTGTGCATGGTAACTTTCCAATATAATGTATGTAATCTCAAAACTTGAATAGTATTTATCCAGCCTCCTCCATGCCGAAAGGACGTTAACATTATCTGCTATCACAACGTGGGGATATAATTTTGAGCAATCTTTATACATTTTTCAAGCATCACAGAACGAATTGAGGAGCAGTGTTTATCACGTCATGACCATAGAACCTTGTCAAAATAAAATATCAAGTTAGAGACTAATTATAAGGGTTCGGAGTTTTCTTAGCACGGTAAGTCTAATCAGAGCTGTGGAGTCGACATTAACATTCAACTCTTACTCATACTCATTTGTATATGTAATTCCGAAATTCTTTTATATTTGCCCTGAGCCCCTGAGTAAAGCTGCTAAGCTAAGTGATGAAATATTACAATTATAAACAAAATATTTTCATATACATATTATTTAATATTAATGTTATGAATATTGAAAGTGAAAGTTATCATCCCTATTCATAATAAAATAAAAATTTGTAATATAATAATCGAATGAGTATGAGTAAGAGTTGATTTTTTATGGTTATGTCGACTCCACAGCTCTCTTTCGTCTTACCGTGCTATGAATACTCCGAACCCTGCTAATTATATTAAAATAGTCATTCATTGTCTGTGACAAGGTTTTATAGCAGTTCAACAGTGCTCCTAGTATTTTCGCTGTGTCTCCTCCCAAATCCACTCAAATCAATACGTGTTAGTCTCACCGTATTGCTATATAACGAATTTGTGATACCAATGGCAAGTATTTAGTATTAGTACGCCAAGCGAATTACATCGGCAAGCTATCAATATCCTTAAAAAAAACTATACAGAAAAATACGAACATAATTTCAGGGCGTAAAGAATAAATAATTATCATTATAACAAATTAATTATACACATGATTATTTTACAGAATTATTAATAAGCAAGCAATTTACAAAATAAGAATTACTTTAAACAATACAATTAAATTATTTGGGGTGTTTCTGTCACGGCTCCTTTACAGTCTGTAGGAGTAAAGCAGGGATACCGAGCTGACTTGTCGGTGGTTGCATTTTAGGCTATTATCGAACCATTATTGGTTCTATAAAAATGGACACATTCCATAGGAATACAACTTAATCGAGTGCCTAGGTAGGCATGAGGTGCGGGGATTAAGTTGTACGCCTCTAGTAAGGTGACTTAGCTATTGTGCCTATAATATAAAGCATAAATTTTCACTATAGCCTCGCCGTTTTAAGCAGCCCGACATGACAGCGGTTTGTACTCTGTTGACAGGTGTCAAATCGGGATATTTAAACCGGCGCGACTATAGAACCGTTTATTTCAATTATAATCCGGGTCATGGTAGTCGACAGAGGCGCCAACTTTTGCGAACTTTTGTGAAACCGCACCGACCGCTGACGTCACTGCACTGTAGAATGGTGTGATATTGCACGATCCGTTTATTGCAAGTTTAAATAATTATGTGGACGATATGATGAATGAATATTTACAATCCGGTTTCATATCTATGCAGTGGTACGTTTTTACTAAGTTTATTGGTTAAAAAACCAGTATGTATTCTTTTAGTATTTAGCTCTTCATTGGTCGATAAATGCCGACAAAATGCGAAAACATACATCACTAAAAAGCTAATCGTTACAAACTCAATAAATACTGTACATTTCAAAATAATTGCAACTAAATACAATATGTCACTTAATTTGCGTATTTAACTGTCTATGTGAGTACAGTTATACTTTGTTATTAATATACACACCAAAACTATAGGGATATTCTGGATCCTTGAACATTTTTGCGTGTAAAAAGGAAGCTTTTTGCCATATTGTTAGGTGGCGATTAGAATGGTTAACTGTTAGTGATATCTCAGCCGTGTCTCTTGAGAACAGAACTTTGATGTTAGCCGTTGCCTGTGACGCTTACTTAACATAATTATCATGTATACATGTTCCATCAAGCCCAAAGTGTAAAATAAAATGATCCACGCTCATGTATAAATCATGCATGAATCTAAGGCGTTTAATTTATATCCAACACTCGGGAAACAAGAGCGTCACTACTCAAAAAGGATTTTGTACAGTCAACTCAAATATTCTGTAATCTTCGGCATAGTATAAACAGTCTTCAAACAAAGGTATATGGTGGAGCTTGCGTGTGTGTCTCAACAGGCCGCACCAAGCCGGTTTAGTCGAGGGCGCGTCGGGTTGCGTGTGTATTAAGTATCGAGATTTCGAGGTACGCGCATCGACGCAACCCTATCTCCCAAGCGGCAATAGTTAACAGAAACTCTTAAAAGCCGGGACTCGAACTACTTTCATACTTTGTTTTCGGTCTCTCAAATAACTTTTTTGAGTTGTGACGGTCTTTCAGTCTACGTGCGTTACTCTAGTATATATTAATTGTCCTGCTGTCGACTGCTATACTGTGTTCAATTCACGACGGCTCGTCCCACCACACCTACGTAAAATTAAGTAGCGAGGCGGGTCGTCGTGAATTCAAAGTATAGGTACTATGCGATCTAATAACCAGCCAAATCATACGCGAACATTAAAAAAAGTTACACTTTCAGCTATAACCACGAGCATTAATGGAAGACCCATCGGCCCTATCAGCTAAAGTCTCATCCCCTCGCGGCCGGGGGCTCCGGGCGGGTTCAGGAGGGCTGCGCGGCGCGTCACAGCTCCTTGAGCAGCGCGGACTTGGCGTTCTTGAGCTTGTCCAGCCGCTTGGTCAGGTGGCTGTTCTCCGTCTCCAACTCCTCGACTCGGTTTAGTGCTTCCCTTGCCTGGAATTGGAAGTTTTATTGCTAGATGGTTCGATATGAGTGGTGGTGTGGTGGTTATTTGGTGGCTATCTGGTTAGGGGTATAGTACAGTCGGCCAAAAATATGATCTACCCTACCGTTGAAGTTCATTTGCACGTCATGATACAACAAGTTCGATTTTTCCTTGCAATGTTATTATGATAGTGACAAGTGTCAACCTTAGCGATAATTAGACGTCACACAAACTTTTATCAAAACTGGTAGACCACTTCCTTGGCCGACATGGATTTAGTTAAGGTCGCCGAAAAGAGGAATTTAGGGTCTTCAGGGTCATAATATTTCTTTATGGCATGGGGAAAGCAAACCCTGGGGACCCTGATGGACTAAGATGGAATTCCTCTATAGTAATTTTATATTCCTGTTTTTTTACCCGTAACACCTCTGGTGGTCACCAGGTACAATATGTTGTTTTGCTCTTTGCATGACTGATTCATTACCGTACAAAACCAGAATAAACTCGACAGACCATTCGTTTTAAACATATTGATATTAATTTATAGACTTCACAGTTAGTGGACAGTAACATCATGCGTAGTATTGCATAGCATGGATATTATGGGCTTACATTTACGGGTACAAACTGGAATATTTACACAGGATTGTAAGTACACACTTTCGGCTTAGATGGGTACTTATTATTTTATAAATACGGTGACGAAGTGTTAGAGAAGCGTTACACCCGGTTCGCAGCTTTGCGCGGCGACCAGGCCGTAACTGCTAATGGCTAGGTATATTTACATAAGACTGTCACATTTAGTACGGTCAAAATACACGTGGAACATTTTCAAGGGCCTCTACTCAACATCTATACTTCAGTATGCAAACAATCAAATGCTGTACAGATGTAGTGAATAATCCTTTCCCATCGTTTTTTGTCGGATATGTTCGTATTTATCTACCTTTCTCAATTAGCTTCAGTACCCATCAATATGCCAACTGAGAAAGCAAGATAAGTACGAAGTTATCCGACCAAAAACGATGGGAAAGGATTATTCACTACATCTGTACATGCTTCGGATATAGCCGAAGTAAAATATGCAACATGATGATTAACTTTAAAGCGACTTGAAGAGGAAAGGACGGAGCCCCTTGCCAAGATGCATTACGCTAACTAGAGTTTCTATTCGTTCCGTTTTTAAACCAATCGCGTCACTGGTAGCTCACGTGACTTTTCGTACCACGTGATCAACCAGTGACGCGATTTTTTAAAAACCAAACGAATAGAAACGCTAATTAGCGTAGTGCATCTTGGGAAGGGCTTCAGATCGTGGTACGTGTAACTTTATCGTTATCGCTTCCTGTTTTTATATTTAACAGTTTACATTGTCGAGTAAGGACCCCTATCAGGGTAGTGGGTAGGGGCACGCGTAAAGCCACTGTACCGTTAACTATCGCCATTATTGATAACGGCCCAGAAGTCAACGACTTCCTGAAAACAAACCAAAGCTGGAGTTGATCGGTGTCACGGGCCGCGGTAGCTGTACATTCAAAGTTTCAAATTCGTCACCAACTATAGGTTTAAAGTCAATCTGACATTCTACAGCAATAATATTGAGTTTCCTGTTAGTTAAAAATTACTTGGTATCTCTAATGACATTGTTTGTTTTTTTTAGATGGGTCCTTAATTTACTCTCATGGTCGTACATATTTAACTGAGTAAGTTTGGATTTAAAGAGAGAAGTCGAAAGAGGGGAATGTTTAAGCTCTTTGCACTTCAGGTTTGTAAAGATTAGGATTTCGAGGTGAAGTTGTTTTGAGTCGTCAACGGCTCGCGTGTCTGTCGATTGCAGTAATTTTTGGTTTTCGGTCTGATTTCGTTAGAGAAAGGGTTGTAAGCTCAAATGCTCCTGTACCGTTTTTATGATTTATTTTCCACTCTTATCTTCTATTTTTTACAGTTGCTCGAACGTATCTAATGTATCTATAATATAATTAATTGGTACAGAAGTATTTAGATTATATGTCGGATACTTTTTCTTCTGGATAATTGGTTCGGTCCTCGGAAAAGCAATATATAATTTTGTAGACAGAAACGCGGGCGACCGCAAAGTGAAATAAAGGACGAGTTGCGAGCGAGACTCGCGTACCAATGGTTGTGCCGACCAGACTGGAACAAGGCGAGA
>OZ014444.1:1828444-1909042 GCA_963966035.1 Acleris laterana
AATATGAAAATACCGTAAAAGAGATCACCAGAAGTGAAATCAAAATTAAAATCGGCCAAGAAATACGCATGATACTAGCATTTTAAACTGCTAATTAGACAGAGAGATCCAAAGTGCACTGTGACATTGTAACAACAGGTCGTCCATATAAACTCCACGTAAAATTCTGTATTGCTAGAAAGAGAACAAATCTTTGTTGGTTTAGGTATATCTTGGTTATTATTATAGCTATTCAAATGTAAATGTTCATCTGTATGTTACATAAATCAGCTTTTACTGAAGCTGTGAAACAAAACATGAGTATTCCCTATTTACGCACCGTTAAGCTCCGCTGTGGTCGCAGCCTATACTATTACGCTACGACCATAGAGCCTACCTGATGGATAGTGGGATCTGAACCCCACAGACATTTTGCAGTATCAGGGCTGCAATACTTCAGTGGGAATTCCCTATAAGCTAGTCATATTTTGTCGTTAAGCTGTATTTCCCCTACAACTGCTGTATGATGGTTTTGGCAGCCACATTAGAGCACATCACCCGGACTAGACCAGTTGCAGGATTCGCCGTTACCGGACACGGTATGGAGGACATGATGATGATGATGATGTATGATGGTGGGTCCGGTCACTATGTGTGATATAAATTCAGCTATGAGTACGTTACGTACCGGCATACATATCGTAGGCTTTGTCCGCATGGTCCTCCTGCTCGCGCTGCTGCCGCTCCAGCTCGCGCATGCGTATCTCACGCGCCTCGGCCCGAGCCGCGCGCCGCGCCGCTAGACGCTGCTCCGCCTGTAAACAGGAGAAGACCACATTTAGTTTACTTGCCAAAAGTACAGGAGTAGCTATGTAGTAAGATAGGAGACGCTGGTAGGGACGAGTGGTAGGCGTTGGCGAGGGCGGGACTGTGTAGGGAGGAAGGGAGGGTGTAGTCACCTCGCCATCTGGGGACATGTATGTCATTCCGCGTGAGAGGGTCGCGCACTAACTTGTTGGACTATAGCAAATAATGTTTGCGGGCAGGGTGGATGGGGCCTATCTCAACCACTGCAGTGCCATACATTTTAGTTGTTAAGATTAGTATTTAATTTAAATTTGAACTGACATATATATTTGTGTGTGTAATTTAATTCTAGCCTAGTTAATTATCAATAAGTGTATATATAAGTGTATTATAAATGAATCATTGTTGTTCGAACATAAATGAAATAATAAAAATATAGCAGGCCTTACTCTGTGCGTAGAGAAGATCACGAATTTCCATGATGCGCTTTCTAGGCCACGTTTTCGCATTTATTACAGAACTTGGTATAGTTAGGTGCAAGTATATAAGAAATTGTAGTAACTGGGACTGTTTAGTTACAGAACATACCTAAATAAACAACTTCAGTTTATTTATAACGTTGTTAGCGTCGGAGAAAAATATGATAATGGAATACGATCCGCTCCGGCGAGGCGCGCAAACGCAAGACAATGTGAGCGGAAACTAGAAATCAGGTTAAACCACGGTTAAACGATATAAAATGTTTCGGCCGATTAGCGTGGTTCCTATTTCAAAGAGATACCAAATGTCCGCGTCGGAATACGCCACGCCACAGTAGCAGCCGTCAGTGCCCAGAGCATTTGATAGACTGTCGGGGACAGAATGTATCTACCTAAGCACACGAGTCTTGTTTACACTATTTAATAGAACCATAAGCACCTGGGTGCCAGAGTGTCGCTCGGGTCGATAACAAGTTTTTCCGGAGATAACCATTTGATAGATCGATTTATTAGGCACTTATTATGTAAAAAAATCGATTTTATTAACACGTTAACTAAAATAAACCTTTCAATCGGAAGAAACGTTGTAAAATCGGATTATGGCAAAGTTAATATGACAACAAACCACACATACCCTGCCTCACTATCAATCATACGAGTACAATGTCAAAATATTGATAGGCATTCCATTCCAGACGTGTGATAAAACGTACCCTTGTTTCACTTATTTGGCTATTAGAAAAGAAACGCACTGGGCGACAAGCGGGAAGACATAACTTACGCTCGCCGTTGTGGTCGGGCGGGTACCTAAAGCATATAGCTCTATAAACTGTAAGTATGTGTTAATAGAAGTGTCTACGTCAATACAGCGGGCGACGGGCGACCTCCACGGGTGCGGCTAGACGGGCTTTTAATCCCTAGAAGCAATGAAACAAGGTTTTATTGCACTAAAACGAACAATCTCGTAACGTGGTTTTACTGTTGAATTTTAAAGGTTTGCTTGATGAATGTTGAAAAGTAGGTAAGTACTGAGTAAGCGTGAGCGGTCGCCATAGATTCGTGGAATTAATTAAATGTAAGCCAATTTAGCCGAATTAAATCTAATTATTCCGAGAAGCAAATCAGGTAAAAGATCGCAATTTTAGTACTCTATTTCCCTATTATTTTTCTAGAACTTTCCAATCTTTTTAATTACATTTATTCTCGTTCTATTAAGGTCTAGCCAAGATGCAGACGCTTGTAACGTTTCGGTTTTCTATTGACTTAAAATGAACTTGGCATAAGCGGTTGACGCGATTTATCATAAACTTACGGCAATCCTGTTGATTTTGTCGATTTTCGAAAATCGATAACTTAGTGTGTTGCATCTTCACCGGGCACATAGATACTGTGCCCATAGTGTAAATTAGCTCGGCCGGTATAAAAACCATATCGTCATTGATCTGTTATCGTACTGTCAACGTTTTGATAGCTTTATTCACTTGAAAGTAATGGCGGCTGACGTGAAAACAAAACAGTAACAGGTCAAATACAATATGGTTTTTACTTTTTACTGCCGGGAATTGAGGCCCTAGAGCACTCTGAGCAAAAAACATGCTATTTCCGCGGCTTGTGTTGTCACTACAAAAAAGAAGCACTCGATATTAACGTTTTCGTGTAAACAAGAGAGATAAGCTTACACCTGTAAAAGCAGGGGGTAAAAGTATAGGGGCACGGATAAAAGTAGACCTTTAATATGCGGGTGACGGGAAGCAGATAGGTACTGTAAAGAATGGTGAAGGTACCGATTTTAAAACACATTCTTCATGATAATTCTTTTATTTAACTCGTAACTTATAAATATGCACAAGTGATGCGCCCGGCCCGCAGGCCTAGGAGCGACTCTCTAAAACTCAACAAAAATAAACAACCGCCGTTCTATCGAACCATTTGCTTTTAAATTTAAAATATTAAAAGCAAATGCGACGTATAACCTAAAAAGGTACAGTGAAATAAGGTCTATTTTCGCATTGCAACCTTATTTCACTACATCCCTCGTCCCTCTGGGAACAAGGATGAAGCCTACTTGCCCTAACATCTACCTACACGAGGAGTAAACATTAGCTACTCGTCCAGTCATGCCGGATAGCCTGCTGTGCAATTAATGTGTCGTTGTGAATGCAGATTAATAAACCGACAACATTAACACAGTGGACTTCCGCCCTACAAAACCTCGGAAAAGAGGGGCGGCGAATAATAATGAAAATTAACCTGCCTGCCTGACCCTACAAAACAAGTTTGACAATCCATGCATTGAGGATGCTGTATTGTCTTACAAAAGTCATATTCATAAGACTCAGTTTCATTATGACATTTATGACTAAAAGAATCTGAGCGCTACCACTTAAGGAAGCTGAGCCTTATTGCGGACCCATACCCCGCACCCCCACCATGTAAAGAATGGTGAAGGTACCGATTTTAAAACACATTCATCATGATAATTCTTTTATTTAACTCATAACTTATAAATATGCACAAGTGATGCGCCCGGCCCGCAGGCCTAGGAGCGACTCTCTAAAACTCAACAAAAATAAACAACCGCCGTTCTATCGAACCATTTGCTTTTAAATTTAAAATATTAAAAGCAAATGCGACGTATAACCTAAAAAGGTACAGTGAAATAAGGTCTATTTTCGCATTGCAACCTTATTTCACTACAGTACAATGAAGATAGCGAAAGCGTGAAAACAAAAGCTATTCATAGTAGTCACCGAACTAGACTTATTTTGAAATAGAAGATAAGTTATAAATAGAAAATACACGAATTGACACGATATAACGGTGGTAACTCATGGTAGGTGTACAGAATCTGTAGTTAGCTACTGGAAACGTTACGCGTGACGCTCGGTACCTATTGCACATTGCGCTTGATATGGCATAGTTAATCAAAACCACATCAACCACATGTTTCGAAACTGTTATATATTATTCGAAAATATGTGTAACTGTTGAACATACATAATAAGGCTTTAAAGCGGTAAGTTTTTTTATAGTTCGACACTTACCGCCTTACTTATAAACGTGGAAAACCGTGAGGTAGCTAAACCATGTAATGGTAAGGTAAAGGTACCGGAAGGTAGTGTTCTCCGAACCTAATTAACATATATAAAAGTTAAAATTATATTCTGGGCCGGTAAGAAAGACCTTACGTCAACTTTTGGAATACCCTGTATAATACATGTAAATGATTGTGAGGATGTTCGAAAGTTGGTCTTCCAATCACGCATAAACAGCTTCGGCCACATTGCTTTAGGATACGTTTTTACACAGAAAAATCTAAACTTCCTAAAGGGAAAATAGTAACAGAGTTTTACGCGGAAAAGGATAGTATATCATATTGATATGTTGACAAATTGAGAACATTTTAGGTCATCGCGTATGAATGTTCCGTCGATTCATCAATGACGAACAACGGATCAACAAAGGAGATATCCAAAGAACAAGTTAACGGAGAAAGACATTACTTTATCAGCTAAACGATAACGCAGGAATTCGATAGCAAGCTATTGTTCACAACAGTATTGTCTTTTTGTTTACAATATAGGACATTCTCAAAATAAAATTAATAAAGATAATACCTTAATTTAATTCGTAAATATCTATGAGTGCGATCCTGGCCAAAAATAGGATAGTTATGTGCATACATAAGCTCACACCTTTATTCCCAGAGTGGGGTAGGCAGAGCTTGCTATAGAATTACTAACAACTGAAAAATCTTGTTAATAATTCTGTAACCACATTTTGCATAATTAGGCTAAGATTTTTACCAGCGTATTAGTGACAGGTTGCAAGCCCATCGCCTAACAGTACTTACACAGCCTTTATTCCCGTAGTCGTCTCTTACGACATCCACGGAAGGACATGGAGTGGCACTATTCTAACCCGACAAACGCGCGGGGATAGTTATGTGTGTAAAGCCTTTATTGTATTCGTATGTCTGTATGGCCATCAGTATGTCATCGACTCATCGCCTATGACCTAAAAACCATTAAACCACAATTATACATATATCGGCGCTAGAGCTCCAGTAGTTTTAGAAAATTTCATGAAAATCGATCGTGTTAATGAAGTATAACTATCTCTAAAAGCCGTGCTCTCATCGATCGGGTAAGTATTTAAAAAAAAACAATGATCTCACATCTCACTATTAAGTTTACTTAGGTGTGATAAGGACAACTTGTTTACACTAGAGGCGCAGACACAACCGTTAGCAGCCCGCGCATGTGCAAAGAGCCTCCACATGGCCCAGTCGGTGACATCATCTCGCAAAGGACGTTAAGGACAATCCTGGGGCACTGAACGCATCCTACTCACACTTGGAACGTGATAAATTGGTGTGAAAGGGACAAACGGTTCATTGAATTTCGTGGTTATGATCCATTCTGTAGCAAAGCCTGCGTGGACGCGTGTCCTGCCGCCATGTGACTAATGTTTTATTAGACAGTAGGTATAGTTCAAGGTTAAAAGATAGCGGTGTTGGTTTGGTTAAAGGACATATTAGGTATTTTTGCATTAAGTAATATTATTAATTTTGATCCGGCTCATCCTACTAACCTGAAATAGCAAGTAAATACAACAAGTAGTATTAGTAGCAAGTATTGTATTAATAAAGTAAATTGACATGCAATGTTTGATATTATAAATAACTAGCAGACCCGTGACCACTTCGTTGGTTTGCTATCTTACGTGGTTTAGATAATTCCCGTTCCCGTGGGAATTTCGGGAATTCCTTTCTTAGTGCACCTCTACGGTACCTAAGCTACGTCCCTTCCAAATTTCAAGTGCCTACGTTTAGCCGTTTAGGCTGTGCGTTGATATGTCATTCAGTTTCTCCTTTTATATATTTAGATTTAGATGAGTATGATTGTAACTACTCGTAGTTAAAAATTAACAAGTGGCTGCATCGACCTTATATGGAGAATGAAAGGTTTTGCTCGTAATCATTTTTAAAATACCGTTTTTGATGATTTTTTACAGATTTTACATTCTTAAATGTTGACAGTTTTTATTCCAAAATCATTCTGAGTAACCGAGGGAAGAACATCAGACATCAAAGGACTAAACGTTAAACGTGAATCTATTAAATCACCAGATTACTCAGTGTTTCTTACCACGTACGAATTACAAATAAATTCAGAAGTGAGGGCAAATGAAAGTTATAGACAATCTGTTGGCAAAATAGACGTTGTAAATAGACAAGTTTTAAAATAAATAAGAACAGCTGTAAACACAAACAATTTTGCTCCAGATAGAGGGCGCTAATCCAATCCCACGCGAGCGCAACAATACGTGATACTGCATGTAGGTACCAATACGATAGCACGGTTATTGCGACCAAATTAATCATTGTCGGTGATAAGGCGTTGTAATTCAATAGCTTTATACACACCGAGGAAAAATAACACAATCAAATAGTTATGAAACATACAACAACTATTGAACGAACATTTTCTCTCTCCTCTCCACCAGTTTCTCTCTATTCGTCATTGTAGCAGTTCTTAGCCGTAACAAAAGAGCTACCATATCGAAACAAAATAGTTTGCGATGTCTTTTAGTAAATATTAAATATGACCCAGTAATCAGCGAGGAAGTTGAGATAGGAGAAAAGTCAGCAATAGGATAGTTGCGATTTGCAATGTTATAAAAACTAAACCTCCTGCTATTTCTCCACCAATAGGATAGTAACACAAAATAATCCTATTGGTGGATTTTTCCTCGCAATACCGCTTCGCTGCCTCGCACAGCTCTGGTGGAAACGCAGCCTTAAACAGTTTCATCTTGAGAACTTTATTATCTGTTTCATTTAAAGGAAAATCAGGATTTACAGGACAGAAGAGACTCCCACACTATGCGTAGCCTGTATCGTGCGAGAGAATATACAAGAGAGTATCGAAAACAGTGTACCAAATAACAAAACGTGCAGGTATAAAAGATAATAACAAAACTCAAGTCATAAACAGGACCAACAACTCAGACAGGATAGGTTAAAATAAACCCATTAAAGCAGGGATTTAGGAACTCGTTGATATTGCAATTAATACCAAATTATCACCTGTCAGCACTGTCAGAAATTTAGGTTCCGAAACAACAAATGGACCAGAGATAGTTTTTAACACTGAACTTGTTAACCAAGAAATTCCGGACGATATTAGGACTGGTTTATGTAAGAATGTGACAGTTATGCACATCGTTCACAGCATATCGCCGAACAAACATGGAATATTAGTGTATGCGCATAAATTATAATAATTAGCGAGCTTGGACGAGTTGTCGACAATACGACAGCGAGCGAGGCAGCGGAGAGCAGACTTGTGATGTTACGATCAAGATTGTATACAGGGTTATTGGTAATTCGACGTATTCCCGTTAGGAGGTGATAGGGGTGACTATTTGCGGTAATTTTAACCCCCATATGCATTATGCAAAAGTGAACCATTTTTGAGTTATCATGTTTTTTAGCTTTTTTCAAAATAAGTCAAAAATGCAGCATCAAAAATTAATTAAAAAAAAAGTATCCATTTAAATCTATTTTTTTCTTCTTATTTATAAAAACAATAAAACTCTGGTTATTTATCAATATTAAAACAACAATTATCGGTCCAAATTTAAAAATGCGAGACTAAAAACGATATTATTTCTAGATTTTTTAGATATCTTTTTCCACTAAAATGCCTTAAAAACAAAAAAATTGTTATGAAACTTGGTTTGCAGATTAATTTAAAAACATAACCGTTTTCTTAGCTCTCCAAAAATGCATAACAACTAGGAACTTATTTCAAAGAAACTGAAAAAAAAATGATCACAAAAGAAGCAGGCGGAAATTTGGATTCGAACTAAACACAAGGTAGTTCTTTAAAAAATCCCATAAAATTAATTAAAAACAATACCCAATGTCAATAAAACAAAAAAACTATTTTAAAACAAAATTTAAAACCAGTAACAGTTTAATAGTAATAACAATTAACAATTAATAATAGTAACAATTAACACATTTTTTAATTTAAAGTTCTTGCTCGAAGTGACTTCCCCTATTGCGTACGCAAAGTCGCATTCTTTTTCTTAGTTGTGACTTAACTACCGAAGTAGGTAGTCTAATTATTACGCATTGCATTTGCTGCATTTATAATTCTCATCTTGAGTTCTTCCGCGGATGACACAGGCGAGAGGTCGTAAACTATGGATTTCATGTGACCCCAGACATAGAAATCAACCGGCGTTAAATCCGGACTTCTCGCGGGCCACGGAATGGGTCCTCCTCGCCCTATCCAATCCTGCATTATGCACTGTAGACCACGCTTTCCATTGTGTTACAGAGAGTCGTGTGGCGACGGTGTTTGTCGAAATTGTTGGTTCATCGATAAATTCTTGCAGAATATCCTCTTCGCAATTAACAACATGGACTGGGGGTCTTCCGGCATTAATTTGTCTTCTCTGAACACAACCAGTTTCTCGGATTCGCCTATACACTCCATTAAAAACGGATACATGGGGTAACCGGCGATTGGGAAACCGACGCGAATAATCATGACGAGCAGCTTCACTGTTACCGTTGCAAAAGCCTTTGGCTACAAGGCAAAACATGATATACCAGCAAGACGGATGTCCTGTACATTTTGGTGTCAATGTTAGGCGATGGCTCGATAGCCATTTTCCTAATCGTTGGATAGGGCGAGGAGGACCCATTCCGTGGCCCACGAGAAGTCCGGATTTAACGCCGGTTGCTTTCTATGTCTGGGGTCACATGAAATCCATAGTTTACGACCTCTCGCCTGTGTCATCCGCGGAAGAACTCAAGACGAGAATTATAAATGCAGCAAATGCAATGCGTAATAATTTGACTACCTACTTCGGTAGTTAAGTCACAACTAAGAAAAAGAATGCGACTTTGCGTACGCAATAGGGGAAGTCACTTCGAGCAAGAACTTTAAATTAAAAAATGTGTTAATTGTTACTATTATTAATTGTTAATTGTTTTTACTATTAAACTGTTACTGGTTTTAAATTTTGTTTTAAAATAGTTTTTTTGTTTTATTGACATTGGGTATTGTTTTTAATTAATTTTATGGGATTTTTTAAAGAACTACCTTGTGTTTAGTTCGAATCCAAATTTCCGCCTGCTTCTTTTGTGATCATTTTTTTTTCAGTTTCTTTGAAATAAGTTCCTAGTTGTTATGCATTTTTGGAGAGCTAAGAAAACGGTTATGTTTTTAAATTAATCTGCAAGCCAAGTTTCATAACAATTTTTTTGTTTTTAAGGCATTTTAGTGGAAAAAGATATCTAAAAAATCTAGAAATAATATCGTTTTTAGTCTCGCATTTTTAAATTTGGACCGATAATTGTTGTTTTAATATTGATAAATAACCAGAGTTTTATTGTTTTTATAAATAAGAAGAAAAAAATAGATTTAAATTGATACTTTTTTTTAAATTAATTTTTGATGCTGCATTTTTGACTTATTTTGAAAAAAGCTAAAAAACATGATAACTCAAAAATGGTTCACTTTTGCATAATGCATATGGGGGTTAAAATTACCGCAAATAGTCACCCCTATCACCTCCTAACGGGAATACGTCGAATTACCAATAACCCTGTATAAACTACCAGATGTTTGCGTATCTACAAACCGGCATTTATATAAATATGTAGAAGTAATTCATCAACATGTCGTTTTAAGGTTAAATAAAACAAAAGACGCTTGAAGAGTTGCCATGGATATAGACAGTGTCGAAAAGGAAGTTAACTGAAATGAGATGTTATATTTCATTAGAAATTACAAATCTCGTGACATGTCCGATGTGTGAGACTGTGGGACAGCGCAAGTATCCGTGTGAAGACTATGACCTCATCGAGAGTAAATATTTTCTCACAATACAGTTTTGTCTCGAGTTCTACACAGTATGGGGGTTTAGATATTGTAAACAGTCGGTTAAGAACGTTTCGACAGATCATTAGCATTCACTTGCCATCTGCAAGAACGCTTTGAGAAATATATTACGAGATTGTCTGAATCATCACAGAGATATTATAATGTGAATAAATGGCATTGCGTAAAAGCAAAAAGTATGCAATACTTATTGTTTTTGCACAAGAACTTTGGCAATAGGTTTTAATAAAAGACCAAGACTCTCAATTACTTATTTACCTCCAGATATTATTATGTTAGTCGTTACTACTCGTTACACATGACTGAACTAATGAAACAAACAGTCACTTTTTGGGGCCAAAAAGGTGATTTACGCGAATTCCGTGACGTTACTGGCAATATCAAATTGGAAACTATTTACGATTAGATACACAAGCAATTGGGTTAAAAACGATGACTCACATAGAGCATAAGTAGCCTGCCAGCGACCCGCAGCAGGAACTCTGATGACGACATGACGATGACCATCGAGCAGAGCACTTTACCATAAATCCTGCCCAATCCTCACAGTTAACTGACGACGTAAATAAAGATATCTTGCATTCAAGATCTCGCGGATACTAAGTTGATGAGGATATTGAAGTATAAAGTGAACACAAGTGTTTTCAGTTGACGACACACTTGAACTGGCTCGCACCGCATGACTTCGCTTACCTATAATTATTCGACGTTACGACTCATCTACTGACATAATACAACAAGGGCGTGAGAAAATTTACATGATTCTGTAGTTATCATTTTACTTACATATATTAAGACAGTTCTGGTAGCTAGGCTTAATAAAGTTTCCGGAAATGTCATGTTGTACCCGGCTATAGGTCTGCAACAACGCAAGGTCGTCTCACCGCAACTAACACACCTGTGTCTGGCCACCGATGCCGCATTACTACAATAGGTAGGCACGGCTGAACTAACTAACCATAAATACAAAGTGGAAGATCACGAAACAATTGTGACGTTTAACGGCTTTTTGAAATAAAACACGAACACCTCGGTTATTGGTGCGTAAAACCAACAGCAATCCACCGAGAAAACTTCGTAAAGACTGTGGCCTCCGAATCGCGCAAGTAAAATTTAAAACAGATAAGATAGTAACGAGGACGACCTTGCGCTTGTAGGTTTTGATGACCATAAAACCTTGTTTGCACACAGCTACAAGACCTACTGACACGGAACAACGGAGAAGGGCTGTGGTTAGAAAGAATCTGCATGGCAGGTATAAAGAGTCAATGACTCAGGTGTGAATCAGAGGGTACTCAACAATTTCGCAAGGAAAGGTCACACTCACAGGACGGACTGCGCAAAAGGCGATACGTACATGATCCTGCTGGCCACCTAGAATGCCGACGATGGACGGATTCTGGTCGCCATGGGAGTCCCTCCGGAGTTCAGGCATCGTGTCTCCGTTGCTGCGGCACTCCAAATCACTATCACTGTTTCTGTGCCCGTTAAGCTTAGTATGATCGTGTTCATCGAAACCATTACGAGCGCCGTAAGCTATCTCCATGACTTGTTCGTTCACCGTTTCATTGACTGGGATGAGGGAGGTGTTGGAGTTATCGCTACGTTCTACGTGTGTGCCATCGTCGGAGTCGCCAAAGTCGGCGTCCGTGAACTCGTCTCCGCTCTCGTCGTCGCTATTGTCAGGCGTTGCACTTTTGGATTGGCGGCGGCCCATGATTAGCCTATTGTGTGAATAATTCGGGGAACTCAAACGATCCCTAAGCAACCTTTGTACATTCCTAGAATTGTTATTTGTCCACACACTAACTTTACGTAGGAACTGTATTTATTATATAAAGTTAACTAGGAACACGAACGAGCTACCTGCGACGTTAAAAACCGCGATAAACAAAACTTCAGCACTGCATATCTTTGGCCTTATCGCTGATTTTCTACACTTCATTAATCACTCCTTGACCGACACTAAGAAGCTCTAAAGAATAATACAATTGTGTTATTGTTTAAGACCTTTAAATCAATATTCACTTCACATTCCACTTTAATTATTGATTGTTATTAAACAAACGAATTCTTTGCACGAGTCGATCGTGTTTACGCGCAACAGTGTACCCTCCTGATGTGGGTGAGCAGGACGCGAGCGGTTGCGACGGCGGCGGAGGCCGACTGTCGGCGTCGCCCGTGCTTGGGCCGCACCGCACTGCTATCGCTGTCGTAATCGTATGAATCGTATCGCACCGTTACGCATGCGGCCGTGTCGGGAGAACGCGGAAGCGGTAGCGGATAAGTTAAACTAACTGAGACGGAATAAAAAGGAGCGTTTGTTACTCTCTGCGAAAAAATATAACAAGAACCCGCGTCAATATTATAATTTTGTTCAATAGTACTCTACGTACCCACAAATAAAATAAAATAAAATCACCTAACAATGTACACCTAACGTTTTCATAACATTGAGTATAAATTCCCTATTAGAGAGTTCCACACATATCTTGATTTGACTACTTTTATGTCTTTCTTCCTTGAACGAGGGTGAAGTCAAACGAGCGTAATTTTTTGCTTAATTTCTGCTTCATACAAAAGTACAACTCATTTGATTTGTGTATGAAGAAAAAACGCGGCACACAAATCATTTGGCTTCACTCTTAAAACGAACCTCTTAATTTGAATGCGGCCCCGTCGGATACACTTCAACCCAGTGGAATGAATGGAACAGTAACATTCAAAAAACGCTGGCTGCAATGACTTGCGCCTACGATTTCCTATCATTCTGGGCTTAAGGTGAATCACTGCGCCAGCGACTCTTCCTGTCCGAGTAAGGTGTAACGCCGGTAGTTAACGAGCTAGCTGAGCTCGTTAGATGCCACCTTCATTTATTTATTATTCAACGTTCTAGACATGGGTTGGTTGCATGAAAACTTTTGTGTCGTGAAATAAATACTGCATAGGTACTGTTTGTGAAAGGATTATGACGGTATAGGGAAAAGTAATACTAATAGGCCTACTCTAAAAGACCCCATATACGGTACGATCTGACGGGTCAGACTGAAATCGAGCGATGGATTGTACATGTGTGGCAATATCGCATCCAAATTTCAATCGAAATATGGAATCGTCACGATATCGATTCAGATTGATCGTTACGACGGATCGTTCCGTATATGGGGCCCTTAAGACTGCAGCACTGGTTTCATAGTTTGACACATTGATCAAGGTAGATCGGTAATCGGTAGCTTTGGCAGATCGACTCACGTTTACCAGTCGATCAAATACCTTGACGGATTGGTCGACTGGTAATGGAATAAATCGAAACATACTCCATCGGGCGAATCAAATATACTAATATTTTAAATCTGAAAGTAACACTGTCTGTTAGTTACGCTTTCACGGCAACACCGTTGAGCCAATTTTGATGAAATTTGGTGTGGAGATTGCTTGAGTCGCGGGGAAAAATATAGGATACTTTATATCCCGGAAATTTTGACCGTTCTCGAGGGAATAGCGATTAACGACTACTATGCAAACGGAGTCGCAGGCTACATGTAGTATTACATAATAAGCACTGACGATAAATATCGACTAGGTATTAATTTTAATTTGTTTATTTCTAGGAAATCCAACATGCTCAGATTTTTCCACCTATGCAATGTTAGATATGCGCAAGAGTGTTATATACTATATATGTAAGGTAGTCTAAGCATTAAACCCACAGCTTTGACTTTCGTTTTAATTTTCCTCACTACTACACCTGTCAGTCAATCGATCAGGAACTTGTTAGGTGTTTCGACTTGTAAAACAAAGTGCATAATGTATTTGGAAAGAAACAGTGAACATCTTTAATCGTGCAGAAAGTGACGAAACGTGCGAAGGAGTTTACGCCTAATATTGAAGAGTGAAGAGTAATTGAATTTTTGATTGATGCAACAGGTAGTGATTAATGATTAGTTAAATCGTCGCGTGTAGGTCGGGGGTTTCGTTTGTTGATGGATTATCGTTGAATTAGTATAATTGTTACTTACTACGGTTTCGCAACACTTTGAACATCTATTATAATACTCTTTATAGTACTCACTTTGACTCTTGAGAAAGCACCACACAAAACTCAACCTACTTCAAGTAAAAAATGATATTTTTGACAGACTCAAAAATACATAAATTTTAAGTATATTTATGCAGTTGGGTTTTTAAACCTTGCTTTTTGTTGATTTTTTTCATGTCAAAAATACAAACCGGTTAACCGGTTTACCGGTAAGTTAAAAGTAAATATAAATAACGTTCTTTTTCTAATAAGCATTCCTACAACCGCGTTTTGTTTTTATAAGTTTTATTTAAATCAGCGATTACAAATTTTACAAATTAACTGATTAACCGGTTTTTACCGACAGCTGAATTCGGTAGGACGGGGGAAATGTACACAGAGTTACAATATTCTGTAGCTATCCGTATCACAGTAAAATTGCTTCTACACCAAAATATATTTTTTATTTCTTGGAAAACTAAATTGTTAACTAGTAACTAGTAAGTAGGTCACAGTAAGACCTCGCGTATGTAAATTGAAGTCCTTACCGGGTAATAGTTCTTCAAACTGGAATAGTTATCTACAGGTGTAACAGCTCATAAGGCGAAACTACTATTGTTCGAGTTAGCGCAATAAATGTACACGTCAGTTGGAAGATTGATGGTTTAATTAATTTGAAGGCTTTTAGCGCAGGTAAGAAGATTGTTTGTGCTATTAGTTGCTTACATATTTATTCGAACTGTTCTGTTGCTAATTGACTAACAACATAAATTCAAAGCCTAAAGACTACTGAAGTTAGATATATTAAATATACAGGGTGTCAGCTCACTAGTAGTGGTTCAAATGAAAAAAAAAAGGTCACACCCAGGGCTACCAAAAACACGTTACCCCCATGTATTTAAAGGAACAGTAGGTAACGGTTTTCTGTAAATCAATATCTTTAAATGTTCTGTTATAATAATTATTATTTATGCATTCAATTTACATCAAAAATGTTATCTTATTAAGCTTTTAAATGTCTAAAATATAATCACTAAATATTAAGTCCCCTAGATAATTTGAAAAACTACTGAACAGATTTTGATGCGGTTTTCACTCCGTCAGGTAGATTTTTTCACCCATGTATAAGCAATTCTGGTATATGTACGGTTGTTACAGAAAACTCGTTGCCAGTAAGGATATCCACCAATAGGATAGTGTGGATTTTTCCTCGCAGCACCGCTTCGCTGCCTCGCACAGCTCTGGTGGAAACGCAGCCTATAACTACTTGTAACAAAAGACTATCATTGATTAAACCCCTTTATAAAAAGGGTGCCAAGGACAGTGTTGAGAATTATAGACCAATTTCCTTGATACCTATAATCTCGAAAGTTTTTGAAAAGGCGATGAACGAGCGTTTGACTAGATTTCTTAACAAACATAATATAATCAAAAGGGAGCAGTTTGGTTTCCAGAAGGGAAAATCGACCTCTTTAGCAGCGTTTTCTTTGATCAACAATATTTTTAAATGCATGGATAAGAGTATGTCAGTTGCAGCATTATTTGTTGACATGAGCAAGGCCTTTGACTGTGTATCGCATAAAATACTATTAGCCAAATGTGAGCTTTATGGTTTGAGAGGCCTCGCAAATGAGTGGCTTAATAGTTACCTACAAAGAAGGACTCAGTTTGTAGAAATAAAAAAAATCGATTGTGACAATGTATTAACTGTTTATAGATCCTCTACAAAAGTAAATGGATTTGGTGTACCACAGGGTAGCATCCTGGGACCTTTATTATTCCTATTGTATGTGAATGACCTCCCAAATATAACGGACTTAAATTGTACGCTTTTTGCCGATGACGTGTCAGTTGTGATACCATGTCGGGATATAAAGGCATATAATGATGAAATAAATCAAACAGTTTGTAAAATTATAACTTGGTTGCGTAAGAATGATTTAAATGTTAACATAAATAAAAGTACGTTTATACAATTCATTAATAAAAACGGTACCAAACGCCCTCTGTATGTAGCCTATGGTGATCAAGTTATTAGAGAATCAACTCAAACAAAGTTTTTAGGAATAACCTTGGATGACAAATGCTCCTGGAATTATCATATCAATAATATATGTAATAAAATAAATTCATTCGCATATGCTCTTTGGCGACTAACAAAAATCAGTACGCAGGATGTTGCCATCCAAGCCTACCATGGGTATGTGTCTTCCTTGCTTAGGTACGGTATTATTCTATGGGGGAACTCTTATCACGCTAATGCGGCATTAATAGCACAAAAGCAATGTGTCAGGGCAATATGTAATGTAGACATTTTATCATCCTGCAGACCATTGTACAGAGAACTAAAGCTGCTTACGGTCCCTTGTATGTACATATATGAAATCTGCTTGTTTGTAAAAACGCAGCCCAACTTGTTTAAAACATGCAAAGAAACTTGTAAGTTTAACACTAGGTACCCTAACAAATTGGTAATACCAGAAAAAAGAACAAAATTGTCAAGTAGAAATGTAAACAGTATGTCAGTTAGTATTTACAACAGACTGCACGATGAGATAAAAAAACTGCCACTGGCCAGTTTTAAACGTGCACTCAGAAAATGGCTTGTTCTAGAGTGCTTTTATTCGGTCAATGAATATTTTGACTATTATAAATAATTGACTTTTTTACTTTTTTTTATTTTTTTGCATGCCAGCTGCTGGTGAAATGTGTGAGACTAATAATTTTAAGACATCTTATGTACCTACCACATTTTAAGCAAAATAAAGTTATTCTTATTCTTATTCTTCTTCTTATAAATTACCTAAACCACACGTTTATGATATTAATAGAAAATATCGTCATCCTGTTATTACATTACAACATATGCAACAATATACAATAATTTATCGCAGGAAACGTTTGCAAACCACGTTTATAGTATGAGATTAGAACAAGATAAAATTTAGGTGCCTCCTCAATGACATGAGTATTGGAAACATCAAAAGTTGAACTGTGTTTGTTTGTTTGAACTAATTATGATAATTAGTACTCATATATCAATGTTGCTATAGCATGTAAATAGGATACAAATTATAATCAACTTAATGTCATCTTGTTAAGTGACAGTGATCTGGATATACAGCCTTTACTTGGCCAAAGGTGTTGAACACACGTTTTACTTTGTAACTTTGTTACTTGAATATCGTTTCGAAGTAGCTATTTGCGTGTGGAAACTGAAGCTAGAAAAGTCAAGTTTTATAAAATTATTAATTGTATTTGTTTTTCACGGAATTTCCATTAACGTCAATAAATATAACTAATCTTTCCAATAGATAAAATATATAAATGCACCTTTTAAAGTTTGATTTTTATATGAAAAACGTATGGGTGCTCAACACCTTTAGCCAAAGCCGTATTCTATACTTAGCTAAGAATCAAGATTCGTGGCTTCAACCCCTGGAATTCTAGAGGCTAGGGCCAGACCGAGTCCTGAACCTATATAGCTTAATGTCATTTTATTCTTAGTGTAAATGTGTTTACGTACGATCTGAGTAGGTACTGCCAGTGTTAACTACAAGCAAGTATCACTACATCACTACATATTATAAAACAAAGTCGCTTCCCGCTGTCTGTCCCTATGTATGCTTAGATCTTTAAAACACCGCAACGGATTTTGATGCCGTTTTTTTTAATAGATAGAGTGATTCAAGAGGAAGGTTTTTGTGTATAATAAATTCAGCTTTATGTACGGGTGTTACAGAAAACTCACATTAACCGAAGCGAAGCGAGGGCGGGTCGCTAGTAAATAAATAAATAAACAACGATCAAAATACAATTTAGTGTGTATAGTGTATCACAATTAGATTCCAATGAAAGTTTACCAACAGCCTCTGACATTATGAAAACATTATTAACCAGCACCAGAGATGGGCAAAATTTATTCGAATGACGAATAACGATTGAGAATAAAAAAATCATTCGCGAATAACGAATAAATTTTCCGAATGATTATTCTTATTCGTACATATGGCGAATAAATTATTCGCGAATAAATCATTCGATGAATAAATTATTCGCGAATAAATTGTATCACGAATAAATCATTCCCGAATAAAATACTACGAATAATTTATCCTTGTTTAAAAGTCAATCGCTATAAGATCGACAGGGGTATTAAATTAAATAAAGAAATGAAAAATATATAGTGGTTTTGTGTGGTCTTGTGATACCACATCACGGTTTTCACTCAAATCCGTGGAGTTTAACGAGCTATCCTTGCTGGACTGGATATTATCGTCATCGTCATTAACCTCACTCATTTTTTTGTTAAAGTAATACACAGACTTCAGAGATGCGACTGGTTTAGACCAAAGTATGCGAATGACTAATTTTTGTGAAATAATAATGAACACGGGTAAACAAACCGATAAGAAAATTGAGTTACGTGGTTATCTCGTTCATTCATATATCCATCTCTTTCTGGTTGGCTACCTGCGAGACAATCCCTAGACCCTAAAATATGCTCCAGTTGCATTTTAATGATAAATTTGAAAGTGTACTATAATATTATTCGTGGTATTTATTCGAATAAAATAAAGAATAATTCATTTATTATTCGAAGAAGTGGTAGAATAATTTATTCGCGAATAAATTATTCGCGAATAAATTTATCGCGAATGATTGTTTATTCGAATGATTATTCAAATAAAAATTTATTCGAATAATGCCCATCTCTGACCAGCACAACGATTTCATATTTATACAGGGTGACCTCTAAGACGTAATACAAAATTATATTTTCTGGATCTTCTCATGAGTACGATCAACTTTTACTATGGGACTAATATCGAAATCGGTAGAAAAAAATTGAATCTCCCATACTAAAAGCAATCAGCCGGTTTTACAATTTGTATGGAGACGTCGATTTTATGTTTACGTTTTCGAAGTTGGTCCCATAGTAAAAGTTGATCGTACTCATGAGAAGATCCAGAAAATATAATTTTGTATTACGTCTTAGAGGTCACCCTGTATACGGGTATAAATGTTTAATTCACAGAACTATATCGAGATTGAAGGGAAGAGTGTAGTAGTGCTAGCGGTAAGCCAAAAAAAGCTGCAAATGGTGATAAAAGCATGAAAACGGAACGATTGATCTTTAGGCCATACGAATGAATTGACCCGTTTAAAATAAAATAAAATCGTTTTATTTCAGACCGAATTGATCCATAGAATGTTAGTACAATGAGGCTTTAACCTATGTTAGTAACACAAAAGAAAGACGTAAAAATAAAAATAAAATTAACAATTACACCTAGGCTTCGAAGGAGCAAACAAAATAGAATATGTATTTTATTTGCTCCTCCCGATGGCAACTTGGACCCAGTAATTGGTAAGCGGGCAGTCCAGTCGCTCGGCCCAGACCCTCAGGAGGCTGTTGCTGCTGCCGCGCACCCGACTCATCAGTGACGCTATCCTTTTTCTCCTAATGGCGAAAAAGTCATCAGTGTGTGCTTCCGCGAACATTCCTGACGCACTACAGTGCTTCGGCAGCCGCAACAGCAGCCTGAGTATGTTGTTATACTGGACCCTTAACGCATTATACGTTCTTTGCGTAAATCTTACCCACAGACTGCACGTGTAGAATGTTTGACAAAAGGCTTTGAATAGCGTCATTTTTACTTGTTTATTACAACGTGCAAATCTGCGGGCAATCATATTGCCACGCACGGCCATCGCTCTCCTTTCCCTCTCCAGATCCAAGTCATCATTCAAGTCCTGAGTCCGTTTAGCACGAAAAAACGGAGTTATGAGGTTTTTTTTAATATGAGGAAAAAATCTCCACATCCAAGACATGGTTGTTGTTGCGATACTGACGTTTGGGTGTACTAAATGTTAATATTTTCAAAATTGCTTTCTTGGGGTTTGATATGAGGCTATTACATAATCATTTTAGGTATATTTTACAAATAATTATTCAACCGTATCATATCTGGAGGAGCCCAACTTGGTATTTATTGAAAAAAATTGCGAGTGAAATAACTCGCAATCGCAATCGACTTCAAAGCTGAACAATTGTTTTCATTTTGTATGCAGACAAGCCTTCGATTTTCAAAAATGAAAACGTTTGCCATTGCCCTAATGCCCGTGATCGAAATAAGCACAGTTTTATTTTGCTCTTTGTTCAGAACCGAAACATATTTGAAAAGATAAAAGATAAAAAAAGATAAAAGATGTTTATTCAGTAAGTAGGCCGCACGGGCACTTTTACACGTCAAAAATCTACCAGCGCTTCGCAAGAGACCACTGCTGAGAAGAAGCGCCGCAAGAAACTCAACAGTTAGTCGTTTTTTAAATATAGGTACAATTTTAAAACTTAACCTAGCATTATATAAAACAATGAATCTAACATACGATAAGAAATAAATGTATTCACGCGTAGTTGAGCAGGAAAATGTGTCAAAACTCTGAGTTTTCTCCAGAACTAATTGGTAGTAAGTAATAGAAAATAATTATGAAAAATTATACTTAATTATGATGGTGTAATACAACTACATAAAAAGTTTCGATACATTCTCCTACAGAAACCGTGTCCCCTAGACAATATACAATGTTTACATATTTCTTACGATGAAGTTATTATTAAGTTATTTGGGTGTTTAGTTTAGGCCAAGCACTTTTATCTGATAGATAGTCCTCGACCCTATAGTAAGCTTTAGACATCAGCGACTTTTTCAAGTAAGTTTTAAGTACTGGAAATGGTAACTTTAAAACTTCGTCAGGTAATTTATTATAGAAATGGATGCATTGACCTACAAATGATTTAAAAACCTTACGAACACGAAATTTTTTAGTAGCTATTTTATTTTTATTTCTTGTATTAAAATTATGTATATCACAATTCTTAATAAAAGAGTCCTGATTTTTAATGACATAAATAATATTCTCATAAATAAATTGTGACGCTACTGTCAAAATACTAATTTCTTTAAATAGTAATCTTAAAGAATCACGGGAGTTTAGGTTATATATAGAACGGATGGCTCTTTTTTGTAACACGAATATAGTCTGTATGTCAGCAGCTTTTCCCCAAACCAGAATACCGTATGACATAACACTATGAAAATAACTATAATAAACTAAGCGAGCTGTCTCAACATTCGTAAGTTGCCTGATTTTCCTAACAGCATAAGCTGCAGAACTTAATTTACCTGCTAGTACTGCTATGTGGGGACTCCATTGCAAGTTTTTGTCTATAGTTATCCCTAAGAAAAGCGCCTTATCTACCATTTCCAAACACTCGCCATTTAGAAATATACTAGATTCTACCGGTCTAACATTAGGCAAAGCGAACCTAACACATTTAGTTTTCCTAGCATTGAGTAGCAAATTGTTACTAGTAAACCAATTATGTACTTTACCTAGCGTGGCGTTTATCCTAGTGTAATTGACGGATTTTCGGTCTACCTTGAAAATCAATGAAGTATGATCTAAGTGTATTTGCGGCTTAAATGGGTGTCTAATATCCTACATAAATAAAAAATCTGTCACTCATATCTAAATGGATTCTCAAGGTAGCCATTTATGTCCCACAAGTTCCGATTGGCTACAAGTGTATCCGACCCCACCTATATAAGATAAAATAGGACAAAGTCACGACTGATCATGACTGCAGTTTTGTTGTAAACCTAAGGAGAATGAAACCAGCTACCTACCTCACATTCGAGTTTCCACTACCACAAAGGCGCAAGGACGTCACGGATCCTACACAATGCCTGACAATAGCAACGTCACGGTGTCTCGTACAATAATCTAACAGCTAAACACCTTGCCTTACCCTACGTTATAAATATTTCTGTTCGAGACTCCTGGGGTGTGAATGGTTCGCAGCGGCGAGTTTAAGTAGTCCCGTCAGAGCGAACAAAACACATTTTAGCGCATGCATCTCAATTGGGCAACCTTATAGGTACGTTCGATCTTATCGACAGAAGCCAAAATGAAAATGCACGCGCTAAAATGTGTTTTGTTCGCTCTGACGGGACTACTTAAACTCGCCGCTGCGACATTCACTCGGTCGTTCGTCTGACCGCGTTTTGAGGGAATCATACCCAAGGGTTTCTAATCTACTTGGGTAGAACACAGGCTTTAATATACCATATATGCTACTATACAGTGATTAGATTCAAGATGTACTGAATAAGGGCCAAATCAAAAGCACCCGAAACCGACGTAAGTGCATGAAGAGGTTGATGAATGTAGAGGAAGCGAAAGTTGTATGTTTAGATCGGTGCACCTGGTGCTCCAGGTTTGTGGCTACCCCATTGGGAGACATGCGTGAAGGTATGTATGTATACGCAAGTACATATATAAATGTCTATGGGGTAGAAGAACCCTATTGTTTTTGACGTATCATGGTATCGCTTTAAACTCGGTCGCCAATAATGTCAAATAAATAAGAGTTAATTCGTAATTGACAATACGATAGCAAGCAAAAGGCAATATGGTTTTACAGGCGCAGTGCTCTAAGACACCCGATAAAAGTGATATGATGAATGCAATACACTGCACTTGAGATATCTGTAGACTGATTGAGTGCTTCAACGAATAGTGTAAATAATTAAGGATGCAAGTATTGCAGAGTATTATCATTATCACATTTGGTATCAGTAATCGGTGGCGATGCTAAGTAGTAACAATCGTACAGTGAAACACAACCGTTATGGCTTACCGATGTACCCGCGCAGATGATTTTTTTTCGAAGCGTGGGAACCAATCAGCGTAGCGTGGTTGTATTCTGTGCTATTATTGGTTATTAATGATGCAATTTTGTCGCGCGCCCGCGCGTCATTCAGTTAGCCGTCAAACGTGCGTAAGTGAGATGGAAAAAATTGATGCAATTTAATTTGTACCTTATAACTATTACTTACAAGTCAGATCGTGGGTTTTAATAGTGCTTCCGGAAATCATCGGAATCGTTATTCGTCTCTGCGTGAACGAAGATTCACGACACGCCATGTCGGTTGTGTTCTACTGTACGTCGAGTATAGATAGTACTTTTACATAGAACTGAAAACTGGGTGCTTGAAATATGCTGTTCTTATCCGTCATTATGACATTTGAACTGAACAGAAAGGAGCAAAGAATACGTTAACTAAAATAGGTTTATTGTGCGTTATGCGTATTCTACATTTAAGTACCGAATTTAAGTAAAAAATAATGGTCTCGCTTCTGTAATTTAAAGACATTTGGCAAATTACGCCCACATTATGTAACGTATTATTCATTATAAAATGTCGCAAACGATTACCGCTGTCAACATGCAGAATATGATGCCAAAAATAAGTAACATATCGGTTATCAAAATAAATAACGATAAATAACATACGTTTATTCGCAACGGCTAAATTGTTACATGAATTAATACGTCAGCGCGAGCCTCGAATCGGTATCATTCAAGCTGTTCACTTTAATGATTTGATTGATACATTTGCAACATTGAGTTAAGTAAAAGCAATGGTGGTCGAGTGATAATATAATGTGTGTTAATAAGAGGCTCTCACATCTTTTAACTTCTTGCCTGATATTTGCAGGTTCCTTGTCGAAATTTCCCAAAATCGAGAAGCACGTGACGACAAAAAACCAATGCGCGCGTTTAAACCACTATTTAATATAGCTTTATATGTCGACACAGCCTCGCAGAGATAAAGATGACCAACTCACACGTACGAACGTAGCAACAACATAGCGGTAAACGAAAAGGAAATCAAAGGCGCCAGCTAGCCCGACTTGCACCTGTTTAAGTCTATCAAGATAGAGACGCAAGAGAAAATGCAAGTTGTGTTAGCGAGTGAAATTAAAAGAGATAGCCTCACGGAGTCGTACGGTACACGGGGACACCGCAGGGAGGCCCGGTTGCAACTGCTCACGAGTACTGCACAATAGGGATATTTCTAATGTAGGCCGATCGACAGACTCTTGTCCAAGGTGTTAAGAGCTCTTTTGCAAAGACATGGCTATAGTTTTTGCATCCGCATTCTAGGATGTGCGTCTTACTTGTTGTAGATCAAAGCGTACCTGTTGTAATTAAAACCGTTATACGATTGACGTTGACGAGAGTTGATAGAAACTGAACTTTATGCGATGAAAACTAGAGGAGAAAA
Source organism: Acleris laterana (assembly GCA_963966035.1). NCBI lineage: Eukaryota > Metazoa > Arthropoda > Insecta > Lepidoptera > Tortricidae > Acleris > Acleris laterana. The sequence continues at coordinate 1,852,791 of OZ014444.1, forward strand.
TATAAATCAATCATTCTTAGTCAAACGTCCACGTATAAGTACGTGGCTAGGTCTGGTAAGGTTAGGAACGAGCTCAAAATTTCGCTTTGCTAACATATTTACGAATTTGTTGCTAGAAACTCACTATCCGAGTTGATTTTCCAACGAAATTTCGAGAACCTGGCACAGATTCTTTAAACAGTTCCGTGCAATTCGGACTCACATAACGAAATAAATCTCCCAGTCGCCCGGTGTAGAGTTGTAGACCAATTACAGTAATTACTAAAACGCTTTGTTTTTCTGGCTTAAGGCACGTAATTGTGATAACGGCATTTAAAATCGGGCTCGCCGGTGGTATAACCAACTGTTTTTAAGTTTTTACAATACACGCCGCAGAGCAACCGGGCTACTGCCTTCTCCGCAAAAAGCATTGCGGAAATTCCAAATACCTAATGCACCACGCGATCGATTCGAATCGATGCAAAAAACTAATCGGTTCGGCCGATTAACCGCGAGGAATCGAGCGGGATGCGCGCGCGACGCAAATATCGTGACATTTCCAGTGATCACTCATTATTAACGCAAGTCGCTTAATGTAAAGTCCAATTTCGAAATACTAACAACATAGGAGGTTGTGAAAATAATTTAAGACGTTCACTGCCAACGACTTGAGATCGTGTGCAATTTGAAAACACCGGGGGTGTCGCCGGCGCTGATCATGTCAATTGGCAGCGCGTGCGCAGCGTTGCACGGTGCACGGAGCCAACGCGGTGCAGGCGCCGTTTCGTAATAGTAAAGGTGAATGATCGATGCGAGATTTATTTTTAAACCAAAATAAATCCGAGAGGACAATAAACTGTCAGTTTCGATTGGTTTTCCGCTGCGATTTGTGGCGCCGTATAAAATAATTTTAATTGTTATTCATAATCGTAACTTTCGAAAGAGTTTCGAATGCCGCCAAGCGTGAAATACTCATAATGTACCAGGCCATATTTAGCATAGATATGTTACATTCCATACGCATTTATTCCTAAGTAATAAACCGCGTGATATCTACGTGAAACGCACTTTGAATAAGTATTTCATTTGAATTTACTCACTTAACATTTTATTACCTTAAAGGGGGTTAAACGTTGTTGTAAAGAATTACTCTTCTGCATCTTCATTTGAATTTATAAACATCATCATACATCCACTGCGCGTTTCACAAATAACGAAGGAAAAAATATTTAAATTGCTAAAACTATCCTATTTAATACAATGTGATCTTGTTACTAATTGGTAGTAAATCTAGTAATGAATTAACCAAGACCCATTCCACAAAAGGCTTACTTTGAGTTATCAACATTTACAATGGTTGTCAGATTTGAATACGAACATTACCTTCTGCTGTCAGGTTATAACGACTTACGTATTCATATTGCTAACCCATTTGTATGCTAATGCTGTATTACCTTACCAAGCTACCATGCTTTACCAAAAAAGAAATACCTATTCACGTATGGGCGGAGCCTTGGTAGATAGTATAAATAAGGGATGACTTAAGCAGAATAAAGACAATAAGGTTACGTTTTGATACTGTTCTACCTAGAACCGAAGCGAACCAAGCTAACCTATTTATCAGCGTTAAGGTTCAGTCTACTGTATTGAAAAATCCTTTCCTTATAGCTCAACGGCACCTAACATTTAGTCTCACAACCCACCTTAGGTCCAAAGTCAATCTGACATTATACAACAATAAGGTTGAGTTTTTAAAGTTACAAATGACTTGACATCTCTAATGACAGTCGTCAGACTTCAAGCATATTTTTCTTAAAATGGGTCCCAAATTAACGCTCGTGACCGTACCTATGTGTGCGTCATGTTTGTTTTGAATTATAGTTATGTTACATTTGCTTTCCTACCACACACAAAGGCCACAAACCTCAAGTGTCGCATATTGGGTGTCCCAGAAACCAACGTCAACCCGCCTAGGGCTGATAGAGCAGCTCATAAGCTATCGATTTAACCCCCATGTATGTTCAGCAATTGTTATTAGTTTCCGAGATATTGGTCATTTTAATCGGATGTTTTGTAATTTTTCCTTATGTCCGTGATACGAAAAACCCCTAAATTCATGTATTTATACTTTTTTTTTTCAGTGTTTTCTTGCGTGATTAGAATCACTGTTTAATAAGGAAGTTTTTAAAGCTAAATGCCTTTTTTTTGCATCACGGACATAAGGAAAAGTGACAAAAAATCCGATTAAAATGATCAATATCTCCGAAACTAATAACAATTGCTGAACATACATAGGGGTTAAATCGATAGCTTATGAGCTGCTCTATCAGCCCTGGGCGGGTTGACGTTGGTTTCTGGGACACCCAGTATAGAGAACGCAATTACCGTCCAAATAATAAAACCGGTTAAATTAACGCAGGTCGGTCAACCGATTAACTAGTAAACTAGCAGTTAACACGTTTTTTTAAAAGAAAACTATAAACCGTACATAAAAGTAACATTTAGAACCGTAACTTTTCGATGTATTTTTAAATTACTAACAATTATCAAAATTCCCGGTAATGGTTTTAAATTTCCGGTTTATTACCTATCGCTACATAAGGAACGTTTACCGGTAAACCGGTTGGAATTTACACTTATAAATCTTATAATCCTTGGTTTAGGTACATTTTTAGTAGATTAAAAAACATGGCTACTTAAACTTATATCTTCTTAGAGTCAGAACCTCAGAACTATCGTATGATTCATATTTTCACGACAATGCCAAATTGATTTCCATGACTCGACGTCGCCAGCAATAAAACGAACAACGCCCCGCTCGCAATCCTTCGATGACGTCAGTGCCTTAATGTTAAAAACTTTCAAGTGAAAGTGTTACCTAAGATAAAGTTGCAAGCTCATAAAAGTCCTAAAATGGAAATGAAATCCATTTCCGTTTTATGGCACGTATGGTAAACAAGTGGACTAAGTACGCGTAGAATTAGTTGCCCGGTACTCTTATCGTTTTATTTACGTTGGGAGTTGATTTTCGAAAAACCCTTTATTAATGTAAGGTTAACGACTATCACGGACAGTGCTCCAGTCATGAACAATCCCAACAAAAGTAATTACACATTATATAACGCTAATGCCTTAGATAAGATTATAATACTTCAGGCCTACCTCTATCATCACTGGAGCACTGTCCATGATGGTGCATTTACCCTACCCCTAAAGTACCCAAGGAATATTTCCTCAATTTTTTTAAGTCCCTAGTTTCAGCGGTATAGGCTGTGCGTTGTCTGGCAGTCAGTCACGGAAGTTTTATAAAAGATTAAAATGTTAAAGAGTTAAATTGTTTTTTTTGTCTTGTTGCTTGATCGAAATCTTTTTCTTTTAAACCGACAGCCGAAGGGGTGTAATGTTTTCTCTGGTAGTTTTATAACCCTGATGCTTAGGTTAGGGCCGGTTCAGACGGACAGCATTTGAACTGCAAAATGGCAGTTCGAGGCAGTTCTGATGCAGTTGACGTAACTGCATCAAAACTTGCAGTCCGCTTGCAGTTGGCGTACAGTCCTGTGCACCACACACCGACTGCAAACTAGCTGCACGGTTGGTTTGCAGTTTTGATGCAGTTAAGAGACAACAGCATAAGAACTGCAATACAGTTCTATTACCGTCGCATTGCAGTTGCAGTGAATCGGCCCTTAGGTAGGTCACCAGATGAAAAATGGGCTCCGAGTCTAATGGACAAAGCCATCTTAAGGTTACCAAATCCATTACAAAATCTCAGGAGAGGACTAATAAGATGGAAAATACTATGCTAGTATTTTGGCAGCGGTCTTACCTTGGGACTAAAGTGCAGGCACTGCAGTTTGTTTGTTATATTCAGGTGTTTTGATTTTTTCCCGAGTTCCCTTATTATCATGGTGTTATTTTGTTGCCGACTTTACGAGAATATAGGCCACATCTATACGTAATACCTAAGTCTTATGTAGTAATTTAACAATATACAGGGTGTTTGGCAGTCGGGTGTAGGGGTTTTAAGGGATGATAGTAAGGGTCATTCTGAAAATTTTTGACCACATTTACTATTATGCTAAGTTTCACGGTTTCCGAGATATTGATCATTTTAATAGGATTTTTTGTAATTTTTCCTTATGTCCGTGATACGAAAAACCCCTTAATTCAAGCATTAATTTAAAAAAAAAGGTATTTTCTTGCATGACTTGAATCACTATGAAATAAGGAAGTTTTAAAGCTACATGCCATTTTTTTTTCTTTACAACTTTTGAGTAAACGCGCAAGAGTTACTTTCTCCATACTAAGAGAACCCTATTAACATGATCAATATCTCGGAAACCGTGAAACTTAGCATAATAGTAAATGTGGTCAAAAATTTTCAGAATGACCCTTACTATCATCCCTTAAAACCCCTACACCCGACTGCCAAACACCCTGTATACTTTAAAGATCCCAATTAAAATCATATTCTGGTTCTCTTTGTTAGCTTAGGATATGTATTCTGGTTCTCTTTGTTAGCTTAGGATATGTTTCATACTAAATTAAATTCATAATGAAACTTACTTTTATTTCTAAAACATCATACATATACATAAATAGATTAAAAAAGCCATATGAATAACTAGGACAACATAATTATCGTGCTTAGTAGAGCAGTGAAGTAGATAATTACACCGCATTTATGTTGATTGATGATACTTAAATAACTCCATTCTATGAAATTCCAATGCAACCCAATAATAATTCTAGGTCTGATATTTATTCATATCATATCGTTACGGTGCTTCTAGTCTCAAAACTATCCCTTAAGCGGTAAACGCACTGAGAGCGAAGGCTGTGCGGCGCGTTCCGATATTGAAACCGCCTCCGCCATGCTATAGCGTCGGGGCTGTCTCTCTTTAAAACAGCGTTAGGTGGGTCTAACAAGTGTACGAGTGAACGCGGCGAGTTTAAGTAATCCCGTCAAAGCGTACAAAACACATTTTAGAGCGTGCATTCTCAATTAGGCAGCCTTATACGTTCGATCTTTTCGCCAGAAGGCCCTGCTGCCTAATTGAAAATGCACGCGTTTAAATGTGTTTTGTGCGCTCTGACGGGACTCCTTAAACTCACCGCTGCGCCAGGTTCACTCGTTCACTCCCGCGTTCACCCGTGTTTAAGAGAATATCACCCCTGGTTCTCGTTTAAGAAATTGCCAAATACAAAAGGCACCCTAAAATGAATTCGACAAAGGTTACAATTAGTGTTACTAAAATGGGTATTGGGTTTTACGAAGATTGAGACGCTTTTTAGTATGGAAACCTACCCCACCGCGCTGCCTCCGCTCTCAGTGTGTATGCCGGCTTTAAGGAGCTTCTACAAATAATTAAACTAGTTTTTGCTCGCGAATCCGTCCGCGCTAAGGAGTTTGTCGCTGTTTCATCGGGTAATGTTAAATTCGCCGGAATAAAAAGTACCTAAACTACCCTATGCCCGTCTCCGGGCTTTAAATTTTGTCGGATCCAGGGGTGTTCTCTCAAAAACATCGGACGGTCGGACGGACGAGCGAAATCGCAGCGGCGACTTTAAGTACCAAATTTCTAGTGATTGGTTCACGCGTTGAACCGTAAAGGGCAAAGAAACTTACACACTTTCGCATTTACAATATCAGTGACCGGAGCTGTAATAGGGTAAATCGTCAGTAACTGGCCACTTTAGAAAGTGTCATTTAGTTACTAGCCACCAAATTTCTTACTGACGGACGGAAATTAGCTCGACCGGAACAAAAGCCACTGTACCTAACTGAACTAGAAATGAGTGGAGATTTCTAAGGAAAGCCTTTTGCTCCAAAAGTAAGACACCTAAATACGCTACAAAGCTTAAATCATAGTTTAACATTTCTGGGACACGTGTATATTGCAATACTCACTAGTTTAGGTCTAACGTGGCACACGATCGATCTAGCGGACTCCTCGTCGCTGCTGCTCTCCAGGCAGTCAGACAGCGAGGGCGAGCGGTGCGGCCAGCGCACCGACCTGTCCGAGTCCGTGGGGCTCGCCAGCAGCGGCGCCGGCGACGGCCCGCCGCGCCACCACGACACCAGCGCCGGCGCCACACCCACCACCATCGCCAACCCTAACTTCACCATTGTCAAAACCCAACAGGGCTTTCAGCAACGCATTGTCAACGTCTATTTTAGTTAACAGTTAAGACACTTCACTTCCGCTACCGGCACTCTATTATCTATCAACGTGACAGACACGTGCCAAAATACAGTCCAATCAGCGACATCACTTTCTAATTGTATTATTTTCAGATGATAAGTCTCAATACAAACACACCAACAACAGTACGTCGCGTGAGCGTGACATGAAATTTGCTCGGAATTATTGAAAGTAGCTAAGTTGCAGCAAGGGACGCTGTTCTCGATCGCTCGCAGACTGCCGAGTGGCGGTCGTTGACGCTGGACCCCCCTCCCGCCCTGCGCGCCCCTCCAGCCGCCCGCCTAAACCGAACCACCCCCGTACTGTCTGTACACCGGAATGTCACACGAATTGCATTAGGCACCTTAAGAATGCAGTCTCGACGATTTTACGCTCGATAAACTTAATCAAGCGAGATCACGCAATATAATGATAACTGCTCGAATGTGGGTCAAACGTGTGTCAATAACTAAAGTTTATAGCAATAGAAACAAAATAGGTTAAACGCGTAAAAAGTTAACGCAATGCGTTATTACGGGCATCATATAAACCTAGCATTACCGAAGGAATGAGGTAACAAGAAGAACCGGAGCTAGGGTTGCGCAACGCACTGTCATATCCGCACACACTTCCTGGCTAAGCGGTTGCAAAATTGAACATCGCGAGCATTGTTTCGAATTAAAATGCAACCGGCGTGAACGGCACGTCTGAACACTATGGACGTGTTGAAAAATAACGCGTGCCTTCGCTGCAACACTTAACAATGGCACGAGCTCTTTACCAAACACCATACGCAACAACAATTCAAAACAAAATAATTGTAACGTGGTAAAAAGTGTTCAGAAAATTCAAAGCGCTCCTCAGAGTGTAATAGCAATAACGTTGATCAATTGTTTTTTTTATCCAATCACTATTCCTTATATTATGGTAGCTGCCATACCACTTGCAATTGTAAATATTAGTTCCTATCACGTCAGAGTAAGTTGTGAGGACTTGGAATCTGCAGCGGGACGCGCAGTGCATTGGGAGTGGTCGCTGGGAGGGATCGATGCAACTACGCACGACTTCCAACCCGGGTGGGGGGGTGGCAGTAGTAAAACAATAAAACGGAGATAGCACAAACTACAAAATTGTTTCTCAAAATTCTACTAAATTAAGAAGACTGATTACTCGCATGATTTTAGTTCTCTTTTTCCGATTCTTCAAATCAACCAATCAACTAACTCTCTAAGTACCAATTTCACCAAACGATGTTAAATGTTAATCAATGTTAATCGACCGTTACATACATTTTGACAGCTGTTAACACTCTAATCGCCGCCTGTCAAGTTGTTGATGATATTCGACATAACACTTCCAGATGATCAATAACAAACAACGAAAACAGTTTAAAATTTCTACAATTGTTCAAATTCCTCACGTTAACAATGAACAATCACAGATGTGTGATCATCGCGTTGAAAATTCGACTCTCCTTATTCTACATTTCTTTATTTTCTTTATTTTAACTCCAATAACTTCTAACTACATTAGTCTAAGGAAATGTTTTATTTAGAATGTTGCATTACATGTTCCTTAGAAGATCGCTATCACTAGTCACTCAAAGACATTACAGTTACACTAAAGTCCACTCTTTCTTGCAATTTTTTTACAGTTTCATGATTGTATTTCGCAAAGCCGGGGAGAACTTGCATCAGCCAGGCGGCGGGGTGGGAGACCGATCGATGCTGGACTGACGTCAAGCCAGCCAGCTATACTTGGTGCCTAGATGTGTCTGCCTCATGCCCATCTAAATGATATAAAACTGAATTCGATACCTAGGAGTCGTAAAAGCAAGTTGATCTAGCAAATTGATATCGGTTTATGTAGTTGCGAATTGAAGTTAGTATGATTGATTGATTATGTTTAAAAAACTTTAACATATATGAATTCCAATAGAACATTTTGCCAGTATAACAAATGTTATACAGATCGAAAGTGAGTGGAAGTGTCGAAAGAGGCCGCCCTAGGCGTACATTTTAGAATCAAATCGGAGAAATACTGGAAAAGGGCCGAATCTAAGTACCCCAAACCGGGATCGTAGCATTCGTAGCAAGTGGAAAGAAGTGGTCTCTGCCTACATTTAATGTATGTACCTATGTACAAAGGTTGTCACCAAGATTTGACGATGGTGGTGGTGTGAAGGCCGTACAACAAATACATTATCATACTAATATTTTTCAGCGGTGGCTATATTTTATTGATGAGTTTTATTTGAAATATAACAAACACACATAACATAACATTATAGTAAATTCTCTCAACTATGTACCCCTTTGTCGATTCATTAAGTACTCTGGGTTCAGTAAGATGCAGTCTGCCTAGAGTCACTTTTATTGTATTTGTTTGTACGGATGATAAATTATTTTATAATTTTACATTATTATACCAAAATGTCGTTTCGCATCACGAACAGTGTCTAATGCAATGCTTTGAAATTCTCTCTTGAAACAGCCTCGCCTCGTAGACTTTCAACTCTTTGAAAGACACATTTGTAAAGATGTTTTGTAATCGTTTTCTAAAGCTAACAAACACTCAGTTCTTGTGTGCCGGAATGAAAATGATGATGAAGCCTTCCATGGTGAATTCTTGACAGTAATTTGTGTATGTATGTGACATCTGCGAAGAAAGTTAATGCGTTAAGTAACCAAGTATATGGGTCCAAGTGAGGCTGTGGCCAGTGGCATAGATCGGACCAATTTTGAATAATTTGGTTTCAAGATACCTGGTCTCCCAGACAGAGAGAAAGTTGTTGTTCTCGTCTAATAGATATATGGATACTTTCGTATTAACCAATTAGGCCTCATGCTTAACAAATTCAAAACACTCAAATCTGGCCTATCCCGGCAAGTTACTCGTGGATAATTATGTTAATTAATAGAAATAACAATTTACCATTATTACACCGTAATCAAGATAAAGTAGATACAGTCGTATTACCTGTTTATACACTGTTATGTTCACGTTAAAAAGTTAAAATTAGTATTAATTTTCCGTTTATTAAACATTTTCCGTGACAATATTAGGATACGAGTATGTATGAGACATATAGTACTAGTGCATCTATCTCCTAGTACCTCTGATTTTTATAGACTGGTTATTTATTCGGGTCTAGGGGGGGTAGACCGGGGCAAACGGGACGTCTGGGAACTGGGGCAAGGGATCGATCGCGCCCCGTTCAACGACCCTTGCCCCAGTCTGCTCCCGATTTAGACGAATAGGTTAATTTCCTCAGGCTATAGCGATAAAAGATCTATAATGATCGTAATAAAGGTTCAACAAATATTAACGGTTGTTTTAAAGAGACATTGGAATTAATGTTGGAATATTTGGATAATTATCGTGTTTCTATCTCCTTAACTATCCAAAGACCGGCGATAAACCTTATATTATATATTAGTTTCTATACCCCCGGGTCGGGTTAGAATAGTGCCACTCCATGTCCTCCCGTGGATGTCGTAAGAGACGACTAAGGGAATAAAGGCTGTGTAATACTGTTAGGCGATGGGCTTGCAACCTGTCACTAATACGCTGGTTTAAGCTTACAAGGAAGAGTACTTAACTGTCCGGCTCCGATTTGATTTATTTTGATATATGTTAGAGAGTAGTCAAAAATAACGGACACGTATTTTTTTTTAGCTGCCCAAACTCAACCTGTTATGAGAAAATGGCCTTCAAAGTACTGAAAAGTGACTAAACCCTCTAACTTCTATAGAGAGGTTTTTTTTTCTCTAATTTATTACTGGTTTGATTTTACAAACATCTTAGCCTAAGTGTGCAAAATGTGGTTACAGAATTATCAACAAGTTTTTAGACTTGTGGTAATTCTGTAGCTCTGCCTACCCCGCTCTGGGAATAAAGGCGTGAGTTTATGTATGTATGTATGTTTGATTTTGTTTGAAAACATGAAAAAATAATGAGTACCTAAGTATTTTTTTATATCGGCCCAAACTCATATTTTCTTTAAAAAAAATCGTTCATAGTTTTAGATTTTTCATCGTTGCTTTTTTAAAAATACGTGTCCGTTATTTTAGACTACTCTATAACATATATCAAAATGAATCAAATCGGAGTCGGACAGTTGGGTACCCTTCCTTGTTAGCCTAACTGTGCAAAATGTGGTTACAGAATTATTAACAAGTTTTTTGAGTTGTTAGTAATTCTGTAGCTCTGCCTACCCCACTCTGGAAATAAAGACATGAGCTTATGTATGTAAATATGTATTAGTTTCTATTTAGTATTTCGCACTGTATGTAGGCAACAAGAAGCACAGGAAGGGAACCAACCCGATGGCCTGATCCCCTTCTAGAAGCAACACTCAATCTGCACTACATCAGGCTCAGCAAGTTATTGAACACTCTTGAACAGCTTTATCTAAGAAACATTGCATTAGTTTATTTTAACGTATAACTAGAACACCATCTCATACGCGCCGGTAAAAAAACACTCAATCAATCCATTATATTAGGTACTATTATTGTTGTTAGGCAGACTGTTTGTATAAATAGCTTGCACTCATCGGGACTCGTCCAAGGAAGCATTAATTAGGAGTCTGCCCTCCCGCTTGACCTGTTCCCACGGTTCGACAAGAGACAAGCGATGACCGGCCAAAAACATGTTTGTGAAATTACCCTCTGACCTCTGGTTCCAATGGGTGCTACATTGGACTTCCTGGGTTTAGCCATTATGTTTCAATATCGTATTTGTGTGATTTACTGGCGCTGACTTTAGCAATTTTCTCTTGCAAGAGGATCTTTATTTATTAGGTAAGTACAATCAACCAATTTGATTTCTAGGCCACTTTGGACTATGTTAAAGTGACGTTGTCAACCAAAACGTAAGAGACTCCCTATGATTTGGTTTACAACGTCACGTTTACAAAGTCCATAGTGGCCTAGGAATCAAATTGGTTGACTGTACCTACTTATGGAGACAATCAAAGCCGTTCAAAATTGAAGAACTCTCGATTTCTTGGACTCTTTCTTAAACATCTGGAAAACTAGGAATAGTCATGTATTTTTTATTAACAAAGTTATTCTTATTTTTATTCTTGTTCTTATATGCCAGATATCGACTACCCCTTTCGACAACATCATCATCTAGCCCTTATCTCAATCATTTGGCGCTTTGGCGCAGTCTGTCTCCACAGCAGTCCTATCAGCCGTCATCTCAGCACTCACAAATTTTTTTCTCACGTCACTCTTCACGAAATACATCAACCTATTTTTAGATCTTTCCCTAGCTTTATAGTCCTCTCTTTCCCTAGCTTTATATTACTTCCATTTCTTCTATCCCTAGCTCTAAACGCAAGGGTAGAATGTGTTCTAGATCACCCAGCGGTATAGACTCTGGGGCTCTGCCTGCGACATGTCAGCATGTCACACATAACGTGAAAGGTGAGGTGAGGATTCAATTCCACGCGCCACAAACGGAATTCGCACAGACTTAATTGATGTCGCGCTAGATACCCGCGAGTCATTGCTTCTTGCGCCAAAAGTTCTACTTTCACTCCAATTGGAACTAAAAATGTACCTACAGCATGTGGAAGCAAGCAGAACAAAGCTAAACACTGACAAGTGCCGTTGGACTCAGACGTGAAACTCTAGGGTTTCGAAATTTAGCAACATCCTTTAGTTACCACATATCATCGGTCTAGAGGTGACACCTTGTAACTGCCAAATTTTGTAAAGTAGTGGAATAAATAAATAAATTTACCGACAATATTATAGATAAATGATTTTTCAACTTAGGTCCCGAATGTCCCAACCAAAGGGAGATAATGACGTAAATTATATAAATATAAACCACTATAGGTGGTATACCGTAAATAATGGTAAATGTAAACAGATTCAAGTTATAAATAAGTTACATACAAGATACTTACGCAATCATTCAATTCATCCCACATCCACCCACCTGTAGTTAAAGTTTCTAAGGCGAAGGCTAGACGTACAATAAATACTGTGATCTACTGATAATTATCAAAGATTTTAAATAAAAAATAGTGTATTGACGGATGTCAGTATTTATCACGGAAATGTAGATTTCTGGATTCCGTAATGGCAGTTTGTGGAAAATATTGACAACCGTCAATATATAAATGACACGATCAGTTAATAGGTCAGTATTGTTTTTGCCTCAATACCCATTACTCGTCTGAACACTTCGAAACACGTTAGATACAGTACTGACGTGATTAATATTGAACGTGTACGTGTAGCCTTGCGTGTGTATTGCATGAATAGAATGTAATCCATCAGTTTTTATCATTCTGATGGACCAAAGTCTTTATTTTGCGTCTAACCTTCGCCTAAGACCAATTGCCAATGTCATCCATAAACACTCATGATCATGACTCTATATCATTCAAAATAACAAAGCTATCCAAAAGAGGACATCTTAGATGAATGAAGAAACGTGTTCAAACAAAATGGAGGCGCATAAATATGTCCACCCTTAATCTATTCCTGAAATCTAATTAGGAACTGTTTAGTTTTTCAGCCGACTCACGCGCATACGCGGCGGTGTAGAGTGACACTAAGGGTAATGGCGGCGTGTGAACTGTCAAGATGAATAATAAATGGAGAATTAAGATCTAGGCTATTGATAAGTGATGAATACTTATGAACTGATGAGTTTTAAATTGTATTAGTCGAATACGATACGTTTTCGTACAGTGAAAAGTTTCGTGCAATTCGTTTGTCAGTTGTGATTAATAAAATTAACCTAGAAAAGCATTAACGACGTTTCACGGTATTCTATCTAACGATCAAAAGCTCGCATCTACATCTCGGCCAAAAACTCGCTACTGTCAAGTAGAATGTTATATTTTTCAAAATCTGTATCCTAATTTGTCGTAAAATCATAACATCCAAAGGACAAAAGACGTCCACTGCTTGACATAATTTAGCTAAGTCAAATTTAGAGTTTAAGTTTTAAAGTTGTTCCTCAGAACTAACACTAGACATTAAGATAATAGTGATTTCTTACCATTATGGGTCAAGTTACTCGAAATAAATGTTTTAATTTGAATTTTAAGTCGGAATCCCCCAAGGATCGGTTCTGTGCCCCGTGCCCTTAACCTACGGATTTCTGCGACCTTTACCAAATATCCTCATAGGTCCAAACTTCTACAGTGCACCAATTGTAAAAGACCCCTCAGCCTACCCTATACTAACCTAAACCTAAGCTAAAAGCTCCTGGACCTGCGGAACCAAAAGTATCTAGCCTAACTTAAATCTGAAATTAATTACTAACTCCTATTTCCAAACAAATGTAAGCTAGTTTTCTATACCTAAATATCCTAAACTAGCTTAGAATAATTCTTGTACCTAACTTAATTCTACCGCTAACAATCTATTATAATGTAAATTAGTTTTGGCATGTGATCGTCAAGTAGTTTAAAAGAACCCAATAGTTGTGAACCAAAGTAACCGTAGAATTCTTTAAGTCTTTGTTTTAAATCTTAACTATACCTAGCCTACCCTAGTAACATCCCTAAATATTATAATTTATAACTTAGTGTTATCCTAACTTAATTAATGTCTCCTATCTTCTTGAAAATCAACCTACTGAAAGTTAATATTAGAGAAATAGTTATTATTATTTTCATATAATTAGTTTAGCTTATGAAACCTGAGTCTAGAGTAAAGCAAATCTAAGAATTTATACGTTTTGTGGCCCCCTTAGGGAAGGAAGGCTCCGCCATACGCCTTGGGATTGCTATCCCTGGACCTTAGTCCACCTCAATAGTCATCCTCCATAGACAGGTCAGACTCCTTGCCAAAGTTCAAATAGTCAGTCAGTTGTCTTGTAAGGGAAGATTTGGGATAAACAATAATCTGAGTGTTTAATACTCGATTATTTAATAGATAATTTATTCTTCAATAGAGTGATAATCTCATATGTGATTTATATATTTATTCAATATTGTGACTTAAGGTTGATTTTGCTTAATTCACTTTTAAGTCTATATTTGACTTGAGATTTATATAACTACTTGAGATGTTCAATTTCACCAAGTATCCATGTTTATCTTTATAGTAAAACAGTGGGATACAGAAGTCATTTTGTCTTCTAGCTAGATTGAATCCTCATGTTAGTTAGGGATGCAAAATAAAAGTAAATAGGCAATTCTCACTATAGTCACTCCATCAATTACTGGAATATTTGTTTTATGTTTTATAGGTAAAATATTCACTCCATTTCAGAATGTATCTCTATAAGTTAATTACTTTTATTCTAGATTTGCCTTAGATATATATTTCTTTTATATATCTTGTTCAGATTACTAGGTAATTTCATTTAGGTACTCTTATAATATTATATCAAATTCTGATTTTATTTACTTAAATATTATTTCTTTAGTAAAGTTAGATTATAAGTCTCTTTAAATTTATAAGTCATCTAGTTACTAACTAGTTAATTTTATTCGTTAGTTAAGTTAAAGTGAATTTAAAAGTTACTAGTTAAATCCCTATTTTGCCCTATCCAATGAAGCTACCCTAACTCTACTTTTAAGGCCTATTCTAAGATCTACTCCTATGGGCTTACCTCTCCCAGTAATTAGCTAAGTCCCTAAGTAAACTCTAGAGTTCAGCTGAGTCGGCTGAAGAAACAACCTATAACTCGTGTATTTACCTCCCCCTTCACTTTGACCGAAGTCGAGACAGTGAAAGTAAGGCGCCCTATTATGTGTTTAGTTTATATACATATATAACAGTATTATCGGGACCCATCCTCAAATCCAATGAGATGTCTACGGGTGCAAATTAGCTTGCCAACCTGTGGCCCCGCTTCTCCCTCAAAGGCTGGCATTGAGAATAAGTAGGCAGTATTACAGATGTCTATGTTGGTAAAGAGATCATCTGGGCTTGCCCAAGGCTCTTTTAGACTCGAATAGTTCCAAACCAGAGGCGTTTGCCACCGTTAGGCTACCTCGGATTTGTCAGGCACTTACTAGTGGTAGCCTGATCACCGCTCTGGCACATACGAATGCTAATCTAGCTTAACTCAAGAGACAAACCCCTTAAATAATAAATCTAATCTTTAAACCCCAATTAATTAAAGCAAGGTGCCAGACGCAAATGATAACCAACCCAAAGTTCCTGTAAAGTACACTGAAAGTAATATTAGTTATACAACATAAAAACAAAACAAAACCCGTTAATTGCAACCCAGGCTATATAAACCAGAATTAGCAACAACGAGAGAAAGGAAACAAATAGAAAAATAGACTCTCACCAAACTAAAAGTATAAACTATTATACTTAGAACTATAGACTGCTCTTCCTTCTAAGTGATCTGTAACAGAAATAAAATTAATACATCCTAAACAATAAATATCATGACTAAGGCTCCTCCAGTTCCTCAGCTAGGTAGCACCCCTGATATCTAATCCCCCAAACTCTATTTTGATTTTACAATTAAATATTTAATTTTAATTCACAACTAGTAATTTAACTTTTAAAAACTCTATTCAATAAATTAAAATTATAACTTGAACTCAAAACTAATATTACGGAAATATCAACCCCAACGAGTATGACGTCCGTACGTGACAACCGACCAAATCGAAAAAGCCCCCTCTACCGTCAGTCATCCTTTATATAGCCAACCTACTTCGATGAACTCGGTTTCTTCAAACGCTATTCTGGCTTCATTGGCCTCAGTGGCGTCTCAGCCGTCTTACAGAGCAGGCATAGTATGTCACTTTTTGGCAGCCATATTTAAATTTGAAATAATGTATGCAAATGTTCTAATATTTTGTTTTTTAACTATATTTGTTTATACTTTCCATTTTTAACAATTAGATTATCAATTTTTACATTTCTTTCGAGAAATGAAACCTCGCAATTCTCTATTCCAGCTAATGTTTGCACATTGTGTAGGTACTTAACTCAACTCTATGAACAAATCTTTACCTCAACCAAGATTCGAACCCGGTACCGTCAGCTTCACTAACTGAACCATTTACTATTAACTAGTTATTGTTTATTTATTCTTTTGTCTAAGTATTGAGCTTTCAGATAAATATTTTTTATAGTCTATAATGTAAAAGAAATAATAATAACATTTTTATATCAATTATTTTTTAAATACTTTGATTTAATATTAGATTTTTAGAGATTATCTGGACAGACAACGTATGGACCGTTACATCCCTGCCTTTAGATTTTTCGCAAAATGACAAATCTTTATAGTTGGCATTTGAAGAGAAATCTACCTTTAACTTATAACACATTAAGATGTCTGTCTACATACTACCTACTTTAAATATTTTAATAATTTATCAACACTTAGCCTTTCCTGATCAGAATTTCTGATAATTATGTGGTGTGTCTTTAACCAATTCTAATTGACAACATAATATGAATACCAACTGCTAACAATAAATATCAAAACATAAAAAGGTAGCCACAATTACCAGATTATCCTTTGTCCTGAAGAAAAATAAGGGTTGTGCTAGATCCTTATCAGTTCTAATAACACATACCGGTCAATAACAACGAATCTTTTGTATTTATGATTTGTATATAATCTCCCGATCATGTTTCTCAAAACAAAATATAACCCTTAGAAGTAAAGTTCCTACCCCCGTATACCTTCCCATTCTATCAACAATTCGTTCCAAACCATGTTAACAATTAAGAACTGGTGAATGTATAGTGTGGATTCATTTAGTCTTTCCTGCCGGTATAGTACTGTCTCGTAAAATAATTGCATACAAGCTACCCAATAATTTCATATTAACTTTAATATGAAATTTTAATTTAACCTACCACCAACGGGTTTATTAATTTAACGAAACATTTGAATCAAGTTGTGTTTCCAGGCTAAATATTGACAAACCTGGCTGGATGTTTAGATATATGGTCTCAATTGTACCCCTTTCTATCTCATAAACTTAAAACTTGCAAAGATCTACTTACAAACTTCTGTATCTTTCAAACACAAAATAAATTCCAACAGAACCCCTCATTGGTTTAACACGCTAGTACAATTAAGAACACAACCTTTCTCTACATCAAACCATTTAAACAAAATTAATCTTACAAACTATGAAGTTTCCTCTTTAACCAACTACAAGTTCAATCAAAATAAATAAACAATTTGCACTATTTTGCTTTTTTTTTATATTCAACTGGCACTTTACTTGACATCTGTCCAAACTATTCCGTACATGTTTCCAAACGCCGTTTGATTAAACTAAAATTTGTAATGTACATTTAACACCCCTTTTTTTTTTTCTCGAACTTTTTCTAAAATGAATTATTTTCCTTATTTTGGCGCTAAAAGTTTTTTTTTTTTTAACTGCACAACTATTTAGTTCAAAATATTTCCACCAAGTCTAAGTGTTCTTATATTCATTTCTTTACTCGACTTTCTATTTTCAAAATGTCTTCTCCCAAGTTTGATATCCTGATTCAAAAATTCCCTTGTCTGTACGACCAAAATTGCATTAACTACAACGATAATTATTTAAGAAAGGAAAGTCGAACAACTTTACTGCAAGAATTTAATTCCATCAGCTGCATAAAAATTGACATGTCCCACCTGCTCCGTAAAATTAAGAGTTTCAGGCAAAGATTACGACGAAAGGTAAATTAATTAATTTGTTTTATTTACTATTACATTTTTTTAATGACACGCTATTATTTATTTTTAATTTACCCTTTTAATTTCAGCAAAATAAGGTGCAACCTCTTAAAAAGAAACCAAAAAACAAATCTACTGTAAGTAAATTATCGTTTATTTAAACTTTCATAATTTTCTCTAATACCTATTTTTCTCAAATCAAAGCATACTATTTTCACAGCAGAATAGTCACAACAGAAGAAGTTCTTTCAGCTACAACTGGTACAACCGGCCAGATGTTAATCAGTTGAGCAACGAACATCTTCACAAGCTTTTACTTTATTACACTAGATTGCATTAACGTAATAGTTAATTACCCTTCTTTTCCACCTCAGAACCTTAACATCATCACTCCAAATCAATCCTACATTACTTACAACTTTATAGAACAAAACATATAATTACAAATGGTCTACTCCAATTTGGACTTACAGCTTTACGCTTCTGAGTTACATTCGATTTCATAAGGGCCTTTGTTTACTTAGAAAGGGAAATAAATTATGCCACTTTGTTACCTAATACTACTCCCACGGCTTAATTTATCCTAAACTATATCTTCTTCACATCAATGCTTTAATGCTGACGTCTAGCGTAATACTACAATTGCTTAATTACTTAACTAAATATAAACAAACCTAACCACGTGGCTTGTTGGTTTACAGCCAATCAAATCTGTTTTATCGACCTTTGAAGAATCAGTGTACTGTTTGTACGGTCACGAGCGTTAATATGGGACCCATTTCAAGAAAAATATGCTTGAAGTCGTCAATGTCATTGGAGATGTCAAGTTATCTGTAACTTTTAGGAAACTCAACCATATTGCTGTAGAATGGCTGTAGAATGTCAGATCGACTTTGGACCTAAGGTGGGTACCAAATTAAATCTCGTGACTGTATTAGTTGAAACTATATCAAGTGGTTTTTATGTAGACTTATCTAATACATAAACAAATAAAGTATAGCATAGAGGCATACTATCTTATCCCTCAGGGTTGGCAACGCGTTTGCCTTATGAGTTATGATGCTCAGAACCCACCTGCCATAAACATGGCCTTTATGCCATAAACTATATAATAATAATATAAATAAATAAATATCAGGGGACTATGTCACACCAATTGACCTAGTCCCAAACTAAGCTCTAGGCTTGTACTATGGGTACTAGACAACGATATAAATACTTATATAGAGAAATATATACTTAAATACATAGAAAACATCCATGACTCAGGAACAAATATTTGCGCTCATCACACAAATATCTGCCCTTACCGGGATTTGAACCCAGGACCTCTAGCTTCGTAGCCAGCGTCACTACCCACTAGGCCAGCGCGTCGTCAAAACACTCATATAAGACACAAAATACAAGTGCATCCCTAGTTCTGCTTGCCTAAGGGTCCAGACCTGACGGGTACAGCGCGGATAGCGGCAAGCGCATCTATTTCGGCGCAGCGCGGCCGCGGCGGCGTTTGCGCACAAATAGATCGTCGCATCGCGCAGGGTTGTCAGCGGGCGATAATTAGGTCGGTATTATGAGTGTTTTTATTGTTTTTATCGACATCCATATCATTACTTCCCTGTAATATGTTTAGAGTCGATAAGCTAAAGGCCTATGTTAAGAAACCTGTATCTGTGTTTGTACTTTAATGTAAAACTAGCGACCCGCCCTCGCTTCGCTTCGGTTTATGTGAGTTTTCTGTAACACCCGTACATAAACCAGAATCTATTATACATATAAACCTTCCTCTTGAATCACTCTATCTATTAAAAAAACCCGCATCAAAATCCGTTGCGTTGTTTTAAAGATCTAAGCATACATAGGGACAGACAGCGAGAAGCGACTTTGTTTTATACTATGTAGTGATTAAAGTACTACATGTCATTAAAGTATCGGTTATCGATGTATGTAGTTGCATCTTAAGTTGCGGTCACCGAAACAATAATGTGAACATTAAGATACAGGGCAACGACAGATACAGGTTTCTCACATATTCTAGAAAGTTTATGACATACTTTACATGTAGATTGTAGATAAAGGCAAATTGTATCTTTATTGTAGCTTCATAAAACCGGCCCCATGAGGCGTTTTTTCTAGTTTGCTTTCTCCATGTTGAAAAAATTTGTAAACTATTGAATCTACTTTTCCTAGACCGGTTCAAGCAACCCTGTATTAATCCCATGATTATAGCAGAATTTACGCAGATCCGCGCTCCGTGAGCCCGCCACATCATAGCGCCACGGGAGGCGCTAACTCCTCGTTTATAACTTCCTTTTAGTTGGTTTTATTCTTTAACGCGACGGGTTGGTCGTCGATACGAAATAAATCCTTACCACTGAAGACACAGTAGATAAAATGAACTACATCCTTTATTATCTATAGGCTTATATTATAACTCAATTGAGAGCCAGGGTATGCAAGAGGTGCGGGGAGAGGGCATAGGTGACTATAATGAGCTTTATCGTACATCACCATCACGCGCAGCTCATGCCTACTATGGCTCATCAAGTTGTACATCTATAGTTTAATAGGAGACGAGGTCTGTCGTCATATTTTCCTTCAGTGTTGCGTTGAAATTGGAACACGTTAGGTATTTATTTTTATCCCGGAAAAAATATCTATTACCGTGGGATAAGCCACTATAGGTAAGGAAACTATAGCTTGACAGCAAAAAATTGCGATGACACGTAGAAATTACAATATCCTGAAGTGCCAACCACCACGTTAAAAGCAACATTAAAAGTTTTTCCTTACAAGTTGGATAATTTAAAATTTAATTCCAAACAGCGCTCATAATTTTTCTAAACTCCAAAAACTTGACATATCGATTCGACATCGATTGCAGGTCTATTTCGCTAAAGAATACCATCACGGGGCTTTGAGGCCGAATGCCGCATCCAATGGCACGAGTGTTCACGAGATGATTCGTTTGTTTATCTTGTTGCAATAGATCCAGCATAGCTCGCGTGAGTAGCATTCTATTAGCTGTTTACGAAACGATTAGCTTCCGACTGTACATTTAATTGCCGTAAATGGCCGATTCAATAAAATCAAGACCGTGTTTCTATTTGTATTCTTAGCTGTGTAATTTGACTGAATTCAATTGGCCGAAGAATGCCTTAATCTTGTTATTTTTAGGAAAGCTTAATAGAAACGAGAGTCAATGTAATAAGACGACGACGCGCTGGCCTAGTTGGTAGTGACCCTGCCTACGAAGCTAGCGGTCCTGGGTTCAAATCCCGTAAAGGGCAGATATTAGTGTGATGAGCGCGAATATTTGTTCCTGAGTCATGGATGTTTTCTATATATTTAAGTATATTATATCTCTATATAAGTATTTATATCGTTGTCTAGTACCCATAATACAAGCCTTGAGCTTAGTTTGGGACTAGGTCAATTGGTGTGACATTGTCCCCTGATATTTATTTTATTTTTATTTTTAGACCAATAAGGGTAAATACGTAACCACAATAAAAAAAGTAATTATTAGCAAAAACTTCGCACCTGAAAGATCGACTATCGTTTGAGCTAAATTAGATTTTTCTAAAATACACCAAAATCAAAATCGCGTTTTATGTAACAACTGCAACAAGCATGGTAACAACCACCGCTTGCTAGCACCTTCCAGCACTAGAGAAAACGAAGCAGGTAGAGTGGAAAGAGAGACATGTGATTGATTGATATGTCATGATGTTATTTAACTCACGTCGAAAAAACAAATCGGCCTCCTATTTTACAAAGCTGACATTTACATTGCGTACATTGCGCATTTTAGATGAAGCCTAGTCATGCAAGACCTCGTCGACTATACAATGTACACCAAATTATCTCCAGTCAATGACATCTTTCTAAAATAGGTGCCATTCTCAACGTTACAAAAACTCCAAAAAAGCCTCTAGCTACGCTTCCGGTATCTATGAATCTCTACGGTCCGGCAAGGTGCAATGCGGAAGGCTATTTCGATCGCAGCTCATTTCGCCGCACGCGCACCTACAGGCAGGTGTCGTGCAGTGCGCGCCGAGCCCCCGCGCCGCTTGGACAAACTTACTGACGCGATATAAACTAACTAAATTGAGATAACTAAGCAACAAGCCAAGTCTCCTCATCCAAGTGAGTTTACGGTACCAGTAACAACTTTAATTGTAGAGCCACTGAAGAACCCTGGCGCAGAAAACCAATTTCACTGACGCAACTTCATTCTCGTCTCGTGTCTTAAAGCTGTTATTGTGACAGGGTTTTAGGTGGCTCAACAATTAAAGTTGACCGTACGTCTTTATCCAAAGGAATCAGACCCTGTTTGCATTAGCGTGGGATTTTGAGTGTGGCATTGGCCAGTTTTCCTATGTTATCGATTCCGGAACTGACGATAGTTGGTAGTAATAGTAACCCTGCCTACGAAGCTAGCGGTGCCGGGTTTGAATCCCAGTAAGGGTAGATATTTGTGTGATGAGCGCGAGTATTTGTTCCTGAGTCTTGAATGTTTTCTATGTATTTAACTATGTATTTCTCTGTATGAGTAAGTTTATGGTTGTCTAGTTCCCATGTCCATAGTAGGTACCTATATTTTTCTTGAAACGGGTCCCAAATTAACGCTCGTGACCGTACGTACAAAATAAAGTGGGTAAATAAGGCGGAACGGACGAATCACCGTATTTTGGAAAGAGTGAGTGAGTCAACACTACAGCAATATCGGACGATAGGTACAAGAAAGGTATTGGCAAAAAATAAATTGGCCGCAATCAGTGCAGGCCACGTAAATACACTCGCGAGCAACACAATTGCATCACCTTTTTTTTTCATGTCCTGAGAAAAATACTACACCGATTTCCATGTTTGTTTACTTTTTGTAAAGCTAAAATTACAGAAACATTATTTCATTCGAATATTTCAGAAAGAGACGTCAGTTAACAAAGAAAACGAGTGTAGTAGGTAAATAATAAATGTCAAGGGACGATGTCACACAAATTGAACTAGTCCTTGTACTATGCTTGCTCTAGGCTTCTACAATGGGTACTAGACAACGATATAAATACTTAAATACATAGAAAACATCCATGACTTGGTAACATATACTCGTGTTCATCACACAAATATTTGCCCATACAGGGAATCGATCCCGGGACCGCTAGCTCCGTCGGCAGGGTCGCTCCCAACTAGGCTAACGCGTCATCTACTTAGTTGAAAAACGTGCATTAAAAGCATAAACATGAGCGCAGATTACAAAGTCAATGAAATAAATAACAACACCAAGCCTCAAGGCCGTGACTTGTGGCGCTCTTTGGGGGAGGCCTTTGTCCAGCAGTGGACGCCCCCGGGCTGATGATGATGATGATGAAATAAATAAAAACCGCCATAATAATTGCAACCCCCTACTTTCAGAGCTGATATCTCTTAAACAGCTCAACCGATTTTAATGAAACCTAGGAACCATCTCAATTAAACTAGGTTTATTTTTAAAAATACCGCGTCCGAATACGTCCATCCGTTTGAGAACTGCGTTAAAGACACACACGTCAATCTTATAAGTTAACTAGCGACCCGCCCTCGCTTCGCTTCGGTTTATATGAGTTTTCTGTAACACCAGTACATAAAATAAAAAAATAATATACATATAAACCTTCCTCTTGAATCACTCTATCTTTTAAAAAAAACCGCATCAAAATCCGTTGCGTAGTTTTAAAGATCTAAGCATACATAGGGACAGACAGCGGAAAGCGACTTTGTTTTATACTATGTAGTGATAGTGATAAACCAGAATTTGTTATACATAAAAACCTTAATTAAACCGCATTAAGATCTGTTGGGTGGTTTGAAAGATCTAAGCGTACCTATATACAGAGGGACAGCCGGCGATAGCCGACTTTGTTTTATATAATGAAGAAATGCAAGTAGATGGGAATAGATCAGACATAGTCACAGTAACAGGGTCCTTACTCATTATATTAATATGAGTATGGAATACCTACCACGGACATTTTTTTATACTCGTCTTATCAATATTAGTACTTTAAAGCTCCAATTAGTATTAATCTAATCGCAATCAGCTGATAGAAGATAAATGTGCATGTATTCAGTTGGTGTATTTAGTTCCAAATTGATACAGTGCCTTGACATTACATTACAATGTAAGATATTATAAAGCAATTTCTGAACAAATTGAGGAAGTTATTTCAGGTAAAATTTCAACATTATTTTCCTCAATGTTAGTTTACTCAAAGAATGTGGATAATGTATAATTTGCTATAATTACGAGTGTATACATAATTAGCTAATCCATGTATGATTTTTTTCTTTACAAACCTTCACATACTATTTCAATTATTATGGGCTAGCTATATGTTGTAGCATACTTTGTTAATTTATATTGATGCCAGAATAACTAAGTACAAACACATAAATTATAATTTAAAAATAGTGATGATTCAGAGCATACATTTATTAGCATATATTTTGATGTCACTGTATGTTTCCTACAGGTCAATAAATAGGTAAAAGTTGAATAGTATTTAATATATGGACATTTGGATGTCAAGGCCTCCTAAAAGAACAGAATTAAAGACCCAACCAAATGTGCCCTCTTTAAATGACATAAAATGGCCGCGACTAGTATTTAGTGACTTACCTCCTTTGCTATCTGGTCAAGGGCCTGCTCCTCTGCAGTCGCCTTGGTCTGGGTGCGTTGCCGCCGCGATGGATCCATCGCGCCTCGGTCACTACACTTTCTGTAAATTAATGTGAGGCTTGATTTTTTATTATTGACAGCTGTAGTTTTATTTCTTTTAACTGGATTGCGGGCAAAAATGGTTAATGTTTGTTTGCAATTAATAGAATTCTAGACCAGATTTATTTTACAGAAAAAAATAAATGAACACAAGGCCCCTAATATGGCTGTGTTTCTTGCATGCGCTTTTTTACAAGTAAATAAGTATGAGAATGACGGATGTTTTACCTAGATTTGACATGCGATATAGACACAACCATACTACAAAATGCAAAGAATATAAGGGGACTAACTTTTGTGAAATATTTTTTGTTCTAAAGTTAGACATTAAAACTTCTTTAGCTACACTATCAGTGTAATCTATACCTGTATTATACAAATAGTCTATAATATTTCCGAAACCCATATAGTTGCCACTGTAATGTAATGTTAACATATTGTCACGCCTGGTTTTTTACACAGAAAAACTGAATATAAACAAGTAGGTAGAAAATATTTAAATTCATTCAATAGGTTTTCGTGTTTGTATAAAAATAAGGTTCAGTTTATTCATTTAAAAGTAAATTTGTTATTTAGGGAGTTACTTGGATGAAATATGCCTTCTTGACTGTTTTTACAACATCAAACAGTATTTTATATGTACCTTGACAAGAAAAAATATCACTACATTTAGACCGAAATTAAGGAACAGTAGCTTTTTGTGACACATCAAGTTCAAAATCATTCATGTTCACACATAGAACAAACTACAACACACCAGCATAGATAACTAAAGTAAAGCAACAACACTAATAGAATATGGGTCAAAGTCACTGACATGCAACAAGTTGCATTCCAGACGAGATTCCTTATCACTTCCTCCGTAACTGTACAGAGGTTAAATGATACATAAACAAAGGATAAAAAAATTACCTTGGATCTACAATAGACACCTCCGGCATGGGACCACATTAAAGACCACTCATTCACTCAAATATAAACATAACTTTGTAATTTAAACAGGCTCTACATTACTCACACCTTTTTACACGGTGTTTGAAAGCAAAACTTGTTGAAGAAACATCAACTAAGTCACTTGATCAGTTAATGCCTCATTAACATATTTATCTGGGACAAAACTACAATAACCTAGAGGTTCATTGCGCTTATTCCGCGTGGATGTATTCGCGAATCCGTATAAGAATTGTGATGTTCAGAGGAAAACGGGTGGGCACCAAGCCAACATAGTTTTTTATGGCAGTCACTACAATGACATCATACTCACGGAACGGTTACAATTGTAAACACATCACTGCTGCCACCTCTTCAGAGTTCAACAGGTCACTCCAAACATAAACTTTATGCAGTCCACTAGTTCAATATTGGCCGCGGAACACTATAAACCATCGATATTGCACGAATACGAGGACACCAATACACTGCCTCCACAAACCACATGAATTACCCGCCAAATTTATACGATTTTATGAATTAAAGCATTTACTTGGCACAACATTAAAGCGTAATTAACAAATAAATAGCGTTTATAATTAAACTAGCATAACTTAACGTCCTTTTTAACTAAATTAATTTCGTAAAAGCCATGTATGACATGCCATTGCCATTTTTTTACGGTGCGTTCAATATAAATCAAATAAACGGATTGTCAGAAACCGCTGCGTTCAGTATTTTAATTTAAATGAACGAACGGAATACAGAAAGATTTATCTAGGTATTTATAAATGTAATGCGTTAAGTTACAAAATTACACTCGATTATTATTTATTTTTTATTCGTTATTTTTTAGGCACAGGTTTCTTGTAGACGAGGTTTCCCACGGTTTGTCCGCCACGTCGTCAGGAAAAGGAAAACCTATGCAATTTTTTTTGAACAGGGATTTTGCTTATGCTAAGATAAGTAAAAAGCGGCAGAACTTCGACATAGTTAGATACGTAAAATTATTTATCGAAGTATGATCTAAGCTTGTGGGCCATGCGTGTGGTATTGCCAGCTAATATTTCAATCTTGCAATAGGCCTAGATTGGGTACCGTAAAACGGGGTAAATAGGGATTAAGGGGTAAGTAGGGACACAACCTAAGACGTCACATTATTTTCCATAATTAATACGTATTCTTATTTGTAACAAGTTATGACAAACCCCGTTTTACCTAAATGGCACAAATATTCCGATTTTAACAATAAGTATTATTACGTTTTTAAGGTGCTAAGGATTATACTGTATCGAACACAAAATAAATATATGTAGAAAACGTATTTAAATAATGGTCTTCGGCGTTCTAGCGCATCTTCATAAATACGAACCAAATTCAGTCATAAGTTCAGAAGATATAGTCCAAAAAGAAATATCGTCATTACTTTGAAAAAAAAAACCTCTTAAATCATATTTCGTGACGTACGATGTTAAACTAAAGCGAGAAGAGAATTAAGTTTAAACTCGTACATTTCGAGATATCAGATAAAAGTTTTTTTTAAAGTAGTAACGATATGTATTATGGCCATAACTTATTCAGAAAGTATTCCAATAACCTGAACATTTCCGAAGCCAGAGTGCTATCTTTGAGAGTAGAATAATTATCTTGGACTGTTCTATCTAAGTAAAAAGGAGAGAAAAAGGCAGTTCTTGTAAATCATTTTTATTATCACCCATATACAGCATACATTTTGTGAAAAACACTGAACTTACAAAATAAATAGTTCAACACAATTCAACCTTCTTTGTAATAAATGGCATCCTGTGGAAGCCAGTGTCAAAATACGTAGTTGACAGTGGAATTAGTATTGCCAGAAGTAAATTTCTAAATTTAAATTACGCCTAACGCAACACTGAGACAGGTTGCACAGCTGAGCAACAACAGGTGCCTCAGTCGCTCTTCGCCTTGGGCGAGTCCTCTTTGTAGTAAAGGAATACGAAGGAGAAGAGGAATACTCCCACCATCATGGAGAAGGCGCTCACGTAGTATGGGTAGGCAGAAGGGATGAAGCGCTCGTACTGCGTGTGTTGCAGCGGACGGACGGACACCTGTACAAAAGATAATGGTTATATTGTTAGCTACGTTTTTAAGGTCAATTATGACAGTGTATTTCGACTTTACCACTTCTACATTCTAATGTAAACAAAAACACCACCTAATAAAGTTCGCCAGCCAATAGAAGCTGTACTGATAAATGTCAAAGCTCGATAAAACAGTTTTGATTAGCTGTTTGAAAGTGCCATATCTCACCTGGGTAGCATGATACAGCCTCGTGTACCCGATCCTGTCGTAGTCCACCTTGAACTGATACACGCCCCAGACGTCGGGCACCTTGAACAGGGCCTGGTAGACCCCGTTGGCGTCCCGCTTGAGCGTGGTGCGGATGAACGGGTCGATGCGCACGAACTCGAGCTGCACGTCGTTCGCGTCAAACGGCTGCCATTTGCCGTTCTTTAACTCTTCGATCTCGATGCGGTAGATCTGGGGATTATATCATTATTCCTTAACCTTACTAATATAATATAATTATTATGTGAAAGTGTACTTGCTTGCTCCATATTCACTGTTCAATGCGTCAGGCAATTGATGTGAAATTCAAAAGGCGCTCAATGCAATAGAATAAATTTTCTTATTTAATTGAGTCTTAAAACCAAGAGAAATTCCACCTTATCTCCTTTGCAGTAAATATTCATCACCACAACCATATTATGAACAATTTTTTGTACAGTACTAGTAGTATCTCTGAGTCGTCGACAGAGATGTATCGACTTTTCTTAATTAATGCATTGTAATAAGATCCATATGATATGTGAATACATATATCTTTGTAATCGACTGTACGCGAGGCCTAACGAGGATAGTAATATTTATAAATGCCTTCTTCCCCACAGATTGTCAGATTGTACAATGGTGTACTACAGAGCCTGTAATGGTCTACGATAGCCACTCACCACAGAGTCGGTAATGGTGTATGTGTCCGAGGAGTGCTTGTCGCCCTGGCGACGGTGTGACACGTTGCGCACGCGCAGCCGGCCGCGCTCGCCGAACGCCCACGAGCTCAGGTGCGACGCGAGCGCCTTGTTGCCGGACACGTCCGACTTTATCTTGTCACCCTGGTAAACAAAATTAAAATTTTATTTATTTAGTTTTTTTATAGTACTCCTTAATAGCAACATGCTAAAAGTCCGATATACGTATAAAACACAATTTCCATCACAAGTTAACAATTAACATGAACTTCTGTTAAACCTTCTGATATACGTAATGCTTTAGCGTTTAACGAAGTAAACTTTTTAAGTAACAGATTAGTGATTAACGAAGTTAACTATTTAATTGATAGTGCCCAGCGATGATCATATCTCATTATATTTAGGAGAAATAAATACAGCAGCCTGTACAGAGTGAATAAGGCAACATGATCCAATTTTTACTCAAAAACTGCTAAATATGATTGCTACTTCAAAATATTATAATTTCACCTTTTGCCAACTCAATGTTTCTTTTACAGGTTATGATTGTTATTCCTTACATGAATCTTCGAGACAGGAGAGCTGAAAGCCTCATCAGAGAAGAAGTAGAGAGAGCCACTGAAGATGATGCGCGCGTTGTTCCGTGCCTGCAGGGCTGCGATGAGCACTGTCTTGCGCCCCACGGCGTGAGGGTACTCCTTCACCTGGAAGATGGATTAAATAAGAACATTAAGTTAGACAGTCTTTAAAACATGGTTCAGTTGCGAATCCAACCTGCAGACCAAGGGTTGAAGTTGAAGGAAATTCTTATTTTGTGTCCAATAAGGTCCATGTCGACTTGCCTAGATTTCACCAAATGTTTTCCTCATACAGACACTGAAGTCGGAGCCCTAAAAATGACTAGCAAATGTAAATGCAAGTAAAAAGTGGTATTGTATAAGTTTTGATAGCTTCAGCTGAAATAAAATTCATAGAACAAACCATTTAACTAAATGCATTTTTTTTTATATTACTACTATTCACACTTTTGGTAGAACAAGGGCACTATATGATTATAGGGGCAATTGTGCCCTTGTCCTACCGAAGGTGCGTATTTAACTACAAAGTTCTGCCAACCTATCAAATGTACTTCTATACCTGGCTCTTGGGATTGTAGCTGTACGCTGTGCTATCTGCAGTCAAGATCGGCAGCACCAGGCTGTTATCCTTGTCCAGGATGAGACCAGTGCCCTCGAAGAGAAGCGGCTGCGTGTTCTGTGCACCCACAATGGTTGGTGCATTGATCAGGTTCTTGGGCGACACCACAATCCTGGTGTGTTCCCCTTCATCAGACACATCATAGTTGAAGTGGTCAATGACTGCTGCTGATTCTTCATCCATCTGTGGAAATAATGATTTAAATAATAATGCACTTCCTTCTCTAAAGCTATTATTTTATTCCATTTTATACACACAATTAACACAACAGCTGTTCTCAATGAAGATAAACTAAGCCAAATGCCTTTTCAGGGGGTTTTGTGTAGGTTAACCCTTTCATTGCTAAGGGCTCTGATTTTCATACAAAATGGGCCCGCTTAGCAGGTCAGTGACAATCGAAGTATTAATGCATGAATGGGTTAGTACTTTAAAGCACTGTACCTACTACTTAAGGTAAAAAAAACTTATACAAAAAGGTTTATTTGTCCTTAACATCAAATTTGCTTTAGACTCAGTAAGCAGTCTTTGCATAGACAAAGATAAGACTTGTAATTGAAATACAAGCTGTCCCCCAGCACCACTGCATTTTTGTGTATATAGATTATGAGTTGTAGTTCGTAAGAACCACTCTTTCTACATTAATGTCTCCTGCAGGTCATGAACTTTACTACAATACCATTAAATCATTACCTCAAACCCACACTCTGAAGCGATCTCTCGGTAAATGTCCCCGGCGGCGGCGTTCCCGGCCATGAGCAGGTTTCCTCCATCGTCGATAAACCTCGTGATGGCTTCCGTGTCCAGCTGCCCCCCAAACTCCAACACCGACGGCGCAAACACTATCAGGTTCTTGTACAAGTACTCGCCATACTTCGAGATGACTAGACTAGCATCGTCAGCGAGCTTGAACGTTAAGGTGTAACCACGATCTAGAAGAAATAAAAGGAATATAACACTAGTAATATCAAAACAGAGCTAAAACTTCATTTAACCGGCATCTTATCAATCGTGGGATGATCGATTTGCTTACCCTGCAGGGATTTGAAGAATTGGGAGTGCGTCTCTCTGACATTGAGATTATCAACTAGCACTAATGTTTCCTGCTCGGCTAAAGCCAAGGAACAGGTAGCTAATATTCCTAAAATAAGAGAAAACTTCATTTTTATCAGCTAATTTTAACCTACACCAAGTGAAATTTGTGACGTGACGTGTACTTAACTTGGCTGTTGATCTGTTTTCCATTGCCCAACGCTACGTTACCATAAAAAAAAGGTTTAGTCTATTATCAACGATTTCCATGTTGCAAATGATTGTTTCTACTTTTAATTAATTTCTTTTAAGAAAATCTTACAATTTCAAGTTCATTCTTATTTTTGTAAAAATCGGCGTTTGTAGCAAAAGCATAGAGAAGCGGTATTAACAATACCGAAACAAGAGTACGGCTACATCACTATAATTTTTGGCGTTTGGTTTGGTTTGGTTGGTAGTTTTGGTTTGATTTGACTTGACGTTTCTCACAATGTTTTATTTTTGTATCAAATTAGTTGTGGTCTTTAACTAGTTTTTAATTATAGTTTTATATGCCGTCAGGCCATTTAAGACTGTTGTCTTCCATAAAATAAGCGATAATGATGATATCGCGGTCGAAGCACCGCTCCTCGGTAGAGGTGTGCGCCGATTGCGGAGCCTCAGGTCAGTAAGGGCAATAGCAATTAAGAAATGAGGTCCCACTTATTAAGCAGCTAGATCTGTTTCTAGGCTGGACAAATCCTCGCTTTAATGTAAACAGCCTATCGCTGCGATTTACTGATCTACCTCAAATTTGTCCTTTAGTGTTTACAAGGCAACTTCCTTAAAACCCACTTGCTGTGGGAGTCATTTATGTTGAGAATACTTGTGTTATGTTACGGAACTAAATAACAAGTTATTGTTAGTCTCTCAGAGTTAACTGTTCGTTATATTGCCCCCAGGGCCGCAGTTTCGATTTATAAGTTTTTATGTAATAAACATTTTTAATTTTAATTTTCATTGTTTTATTAAAGGAAATTGCTGAAATATTTTAATTTAATTACATACATTAAATCACGCCAGTTCCTCCAGGGTAGGCAGAGATCGCTTCTTTCCTCCTGTTATGATCCTAACAGATCTCTTTAGATTCTTCCACATTCATACATCGAGTCATGCATAGCTTTATTAACTAAATATGTTCTGTATCTAGACCCGTCATGGGCATCCATCAACCGGGGGCTGCTGTTGTGCGCAGAGTGCTGCAGTGTGCACCGTAGCATGGGCCGGCATATATCGCATGTCAAGTCAATGCGACAGGGGACCTGGCCACCATCACTCCTAGCTGTAAGTACTCTGCTCAGCTGTCTATAATAAATATTATCTTATTATATTGCGTTGGTAACAACATTCCTATCCCCAAAAATAATTTCTGTTTGAATAAATAGTAAGACCAAATAATTTACTTTGTGATTGTAAACAATTGTGTATTCAAATGTATTTCTCTGTGGTGTATGGTATTGTACTATAAATGTGAAAATGTGTAAGTAAGCTCTACCTGCGTTGCATTTTATGGAATATTGTACCCGTGACTTGATTTAATAAAATTAAGTATGAATAGACTTTTATTGAAGTGCCTTAACCTCGTAAGGCTCAACTAGTTGACTGACTTGATAAAGATCATTTTTTAATTTTATTTCTAATATAAAATAATGTTCTACAGTACTTTTTGTGACAATATTTAATATTTAAAGATTACTAGAGTAGAGCTAAGTAGTTGTTCATCTTGTTAAACAATTTTATCAAAAATTATAAATGAGGTTGCCCGCAAAATCTAGTTCTTTTAAAAATAAGTGAACTATATTTTCAGCACTTGAATAATTTCCAGAATGACGATGTGAACAGTGTTAATAGTATGACTCAGTAATCTCTAGTAGTTGTCTTAATTTAACATTCAGAATTTACATGTACAGTGCCTTTGATATTTCACGTAACGTGTGTGTCACCATCTGTCAATCTGTTAAATAACATTTTCCTGTTGCAATATACTAAGAGCTGGTTCATTAAGCTAGAGGAAACTTTTATTAACCTTTATGCCTATTCATTGTATTTCAAATCGGATACCTTGTGCTTGTCAGGAAACATAACATTGCGGTTAAAACTTCAAACATGAAGATTAAACTGTTTTTACTTGGTTGATATTAGAGAGTAATCAATGTACTTTGCGGAAAAGAATATTCTAAAAAAACCGTTGGTCTTGGTAGGTAATAGGCGTAAAAGATACCTATGCAACTTAACAGCTGTTAAATTATCACTGCGGAAACAGTACTATTAAAATATATAAGTGATGAAAATACCATGGTTTATTTTAAATTGTAAAAAGGCAGTAATAAATAACAATAAATTTAATTGGACTACTCCCAATATGAGTATAATAATTGCAAAATTAGCAGCATATAAATCCTACTTAAATCAAACCCGCCCACTGACTAACCAGTGAGGAAGGAAACATGGTAAGGGAGATATAATGTGATATTTTTAGCAATGACATTTGACTCATTTTATCCATTTTACATTTTTATTTTCATACATATACAGTCTTATTGTAACATAAAGTATAAAGTCCTAACGCAACGCATACCAGTCATGATTATAATAAACAACGCATTATTGCGCTACAAAATGTAAACAACATCTAGGCCTGAGGTGTGGCCCAAGTCAAACACGAGGGCGACGCACATTGATGCGGCCAGCCCCCTATTTCACCATTCTGACAATGACAGTTGACAGGTGACATTTCAGTGTATTGTCACGAGCATTAATTTGGGACCCATTTCAAGAAATATATGCTTGAAGTCGTCAATGTCATTAGAGATGTCAAGTCATTTGTACCTTTAAGGAAACTTAACCTTATTGTTTTAGAATGTCAGATTGACTTTGGACCTAAGGTGGGTCACAAATATAATCTCGTGACTGTACATGGTGCAGGCTTATATGAAACCCAGTGATATTTCAGTATCGCCGTGTTAACTTTGCAATGTATACCGAATTGGCAAATGTCACGTGTTATTGTCAAGATGGTGAAATAGGGGGCATTGTTGGTCTGTTTTTAAAAAGAATATTATTGAACACTTAATAGAATTTATCCATAAAAATAATAAAAAAATTGTGTCATAGTCAAGTACCTATTCCCCACAATATCATGATATGCACACTTAACTTTCAGCTGCTAGCATTAGGCCGGCCTTACACTTGTAAGTTTTACTTACGTAAGTAAGGACACGGTTACCTGTTAGAATGAGAAAAAAATATTTCTATCTTAGTCTAACAAATAACTGCGTCCCTACTTACGTAAGTAAACTTACCAAGTGTAAGGCTGGCCTTACAGATTGAATAAAATTTTACACAAAAACTAAACAACAGATAATAATTTGTGGTCTGGAGATTTTGTGCAGGCTAACGCATTAAAACCTTTGTGCCACACAATAAGTTATCATATCAGTATTTCTAGATAAGAATTTAGGCCGCAAGAAATATAATAATGTTGATGTGTTTATCTAAACAGAACAGTCCTTATTAGATGTTTGTAATAAATTAATCAGACAGACAAATGTCTAAATTTATATCTATTGAAAAAACTATACCTTGCCGAGTTTCTTACGCCGGTTCTTCTCGATACATAGGTTTTAAGTTTCGAAACGGTAATGCTTTTTGACATTTATACGTGCATTTTTTTATGCTTAGGCATGTTGAAGATTAAAGAACTTTGTTGTTTTGACTTATTTAAGACTGCGCCGAGCGTACGCCGGATGTACAGTGGCGCCCTCCTTACTATTATTGTGTTTGCTAATAAACTAAAGTATTTTCTTGAAATTGGTCGGTAGGTAGGTTCAAATGAAAACACAACTTAAAGGGTATATCACATAGTTTAATAAAAATTCACCATCGAGTTATCAACTTAACGGAAAAAAGTGGCCACCTTTTCCCGTTAACAAAGATTTGTTCCTATCACTTTGTAGCAAAACAGAATTTTACGTGGAGTTTATATAGCCGACCTGTTGCAATGACGTCACTGTGCACTTCGGATCTCTCTGTCCAATTAGCCGTTTAAAATGCTTGTATCATCCGTATTTCTTGACCGATTTTTCAATTCCACTTTTTGCCATCTCTTATTACCATACCCCGGCCGGCGAGAGCAAAAATGCATTGACAGCCAAATAGTGCGAGGACACACACTTTGGTCGATGTCGATAAAAACAACACGATGTACTGGACCACCGTTATGATATGCAGAAGTATTCATTATTGTTGTAAACAAAATTAAAACCAAGTGATTGTATTTATTCAGTATTTTATGTAATTTTCGTAATATACAATGAGCATTTTAAAAAAAAAATCTGATTTGATTTGATTTGAGTCAATGTCAAATAGCAGTTGTTTATTATCGCGATATACACATATGATATGAAAGAGGTCTATTAGTTACGAGTACCTATGTGAAAAGTATCTATTTACAACTGTCACTCACTCTTATCTATTACGAACATTCCCGTGAGTATGATAAATTGATTATAATTGTAATCAGTTGATTGAAATAGTATATAAGCTTAAAAATAATAATTGTGCTTAATTAAATGTCGACTATTCTATCGACATCCATATGTCGATAGAATAGTCGATATTTAATTAAGCACTAGGAGCAGAAGCATTTTTGCTCTCGCCGGCCGGGGTATGCTTATTACTTATACTTATACGGTATTTTCATATTTTATTGCCAAATGCGATTTAAAAAATCTATGCATATTCCCTATTACATGGCGTACATTTTGACGGACCGTAATTCTGCCCTCCTTGGCATATAAGCAGTATATTATCACATTTAATAACCAAAGCACTTTTTATTCAACTCTATTAGTAATTAGTAGTGACCGACCGAAACATGTTATTTTGCCGAAACCGAAACCGAAACCGAAGGTTCGGTTTCATTGTAGTTTCGGCCGAAACCGAAACCGAAACCGAACCTTTTATATAAAAAAAAAAGTCCTTAAAAAGTCGAAAAAATGTTAGTACTTAAGCCCGTTTTTTTCTAAAATTAATATCTCGCCGACCTATAATAACAGGTTTCTACTTTCAAAGATTTATCACAATGAAATTTCAGCACAGTTACAGAGGTTCTGTTTGAAAATGTAACTACCAGCCGTGCCGAGCGCGCCCGACGTTAGCCGAGCGCGACCCGAAGGTACGATGTTGTAAGTTTCGGCGCCGCCGAAGGGTTCGGCCGTTTTTGGCTGAAACCGAAACTCGGGCCGAAACTTGATTTTTTGGCCGAAACTGGCCGAAACCGAAACCGAAACCGAAATTTCGGTCGGACACTAGTAATTAGGTTGATATTGCTACAGGGGTTTTATCTGAGATACTGCCTTTTGGCTTGGGAGGGCAGAATTTACGCACCGTTAAGCTCTGGTATGGTCGCTCCCATAAGGTTTCATCGCTGATTCCCTTCGCAGATGGTACAAGCACTGACAGCACAGAATGTAAATAGCATTTGGGAGCACTCCCTCCTGGACACCTCGGCCCCCAAGCACCTGAGGAAGAAGCCGCAAGCTAAAGATCCGCTGCAGTAAGTTTTGGGTGCATGGCATATTGTTGCTTTATTATTATTTATTTTAGTAGGCTAATCAGGATGTGGTGGGAAGCTGCATAGGATTTAAAGTTGTGGGAACTCTAGAAAACAAAGTAACACTGCACAATTGCACATACTTCAGAGCTCACTGCACACGTGTTTTTAAGCTGTTGAATATCATTTATAGGTAGGGTAAATCGTTAATAACTGGTCACTTTAGAAAGTGTGTTTAGTTACTAGCCATCAAATTTCTTACTGACGCTGTTAGTAAAGATACTTGGACAGTACTCCGGGTAATAACTCAGGAACTAGATATATTCTAGTTAAATCGCAAAAATGTGAGCAAATCTCTTGCTTTACACATTTTATTGCAAAGTGGCCAGTTACCAGACGGGGCCAGTAATAGGCAATTTACCCTATATTGTTTTTAATTGTTTTTGTTTGAGTTATTGTGTCATCATCATCAGAGGCCCAGCTGAACTGGTTAGCTTTTTCGGATTTCGTGGTGTTATTTTGTTTTTGTATCTTAATGTGTAGTGCACCATTTCAGATTTATGTTGTTCTTATTTTATTGTCATTGTATTCCTTGTATTATATTATAACCGAATAAATTTTACTTTCTTTCTTTATTTCTAGAGATAAAATTTGTTAATTGTTTGTTTTTTATCTCCTTGGTATATTATGTTTAGTAGATTTTAGCATGGTTATGGATGAATGCAAGTAGGAAAAAAAAACGGACCCTTGTCGACTAATATGATGAATGATGATTATTTTATGTAGATAATTATGTACAATCAACTTTAGAATGCAGTTGTAGTAGAGATAAGCCTAAAATATTATTCATATCATTCTTATGTGTTATGTACATCAAGACCTCATTATTTCTCTTACTTTTAACTCCTTCCAGCCCCATAAAGTCCGAGTTCATCCTATCGAAGCACCTCCGGCTAGCGTACGTGCTGCGCGCGCGGCGCGACGAGCCCCCGGCGGAGCTCGGGCGCCAGTTGCACAGCGCCGTGCGAAGCGGCTCCCTCGACACGGCCATGCGGCTGCTGGCCCAGGGCGCGGACCCCAACTACTACCACCAGGTGTGTACCTACCGGAAACCGCTCTCTGTAGTTTTTTTTAAAGAAATACTAATGACTATGTTAGATTGGGAGATATGCTACGTAATATATATCGCATTACAAAAGAAACCTCTTTAAAACGAAATTTGATTTAGGTTTAGAAAGCACTGGGCCCCATGTCTATAGGTACAGTCACGAGATTTAATTTGCCACCCACCTTAGGTCCAAATTCATTCGGACATTCTACAACAATAAGGTTGAGTTTCGTAAAAGTTACAAATGACTTGACATCTTTAATGACATTGACGACTTCAAGCATATTTTTCTTGAAATGGGTCCAAAATTAACGCTTGTGACCTTACACATGCATACATACATAAACTCACGCCCTCTTTTCCAGAGTGGCGTAGGCAGAGCTACAGAATTACCTACAACTCTAAAAACTTTGTGTATGAATAAAAATCTATAACAAATTACCTGAATTAATAAAAAATGTTAGTGATATTTAAATATTCTGCAGAAATTTAAAACGTATTCTTATAAAGAAGTCATACTACGGCGTCAATTAATATCATAATTAACCAATGAATTGTATTATACATATGTACAGTCACCACCCGCGAATGTTACGCCACTTGCCACTCTTCTTAATTTAACCGTGTAATGCATTTTGGGTTGACAGCCGACTTGACATATTACCCGAGTGTAGTACACGGCTAAATTAAGAAGAGTGGCAAGTGGCGTAACATTCGCGGGTGGTGACTGTACATATACGAATTTATCTACCTATCTTCTAACTAGCGATGCCTGAACACAAATTAAATACGTATGTACCTTACACCATACGTATTTAATTTGTGTTGTGCACTTGACATACCTATGTAATGCAATTTTTAATAAATAAATAAATAAATTTGTTCCAAGGCAACAATTATAGCCTAGTTGGTATTAACCCGAAGGTAGCGATCCCAAGTTCAACAGCACAGATGGAGCACTTAATGCCTAATGGCATTTTCTACCTGTCAAATAGTCATGTTTTCTATGGTGTTTAAGTATTTATTTTCTATTTATGTTGTCACAGGAGAAGGGTAATACGTGTCTTCACGTAGCTTGCCGCGCGGGGCAGCCGGCGCAGGCCGAGCTGCTCACGGCCTGGGGCGCCGACCCCGCTGCGCGCGACCGCGCCGGACTCGCGCCGTACGACACAGCCAGGTGACACATTAATACAGTGAGGTGACACACAAATAATATAGTCTGATGAGATGACATATACAGTCAGTGACACGCTAACACAGCCAGGTGACACACAAATATAGTCTGATGAGACGACATATACAGTCAGTGACACGCTAACACAGCCAGGTGACACCAACACAGTCAGGTGATACAACACAAATACAAAATTATAGTCAAGTGACACATATGTAGTTAGGTGACACATATACAGCCAGGTGACACATATGTAGTTAGGTGACACATATACAGCCAGGTGACACATAAACAGCAACGTGACACACCACATATTCAGGTAACATATATGCCACACAGTCTGGTCAAACACCACACAGCCAGGTGATACACCACACATTCAGGTGACACCACACTGCCGGGTGACACGTTGCACAGTCAGATAACAACTGTGGACAGGTGACACAACACACAGTCAGGTGATGGACCGCACAGCTAGGTGACAGGTTGCACAATCAGGTGACACACCACACAGTCTGGTGACATACCACCCAGCTGGCACAAAATTTCAACATTCGCTCGTAACTTGTCAGAAACTTGTTGAACACAAACTGATCTTCCAGACAAGGCGGGCACACCGAGCTGGCGCAGCGCATGGTGGAGCTGGTGTACGAGTGCACGGACCGGCTCATTCAGTTCGTGACCGGCGCGCGCCCCGACCACGCCGCCGGCCGCCACTTCGCCGTGCCGCGCTCGCGCGACGAGCACGAGATGACCGACGTCGCCAAGGCCGCCCGGGGCAAGCTACAACTCGTGAGTCCATGTTCTCAGTCGTTGGACTCTTTACAGAGCGGTTGTGGTCAACAGGTTGTAATGTAATAATTTACACGAGTTATGATTTTGTTTCAGCTGCCAAATCACTTATTTGAAGAGCTAGTTATGGATATCTATGACGAAATTGACCGGAGAGAGACTGAAGCGAGTAAGTACAATGTTTTTAAATTCATTGCAGCATGTAACATACTTTCATACATTTATTTTGATATGATCTGGTTTGATAGATTTGAATTTTAGTAGTAACGCCACGCGAGTAAATATTTAGTTGGAATTTGTGCGTTCGCAGTATGGCAGACGAGCGGCACAGGACTGGAGCGATGCGGCGTGGTGTTCCTCCCGGTGAACCCGGCGCTGTCCGCGCCGCGCAACCAGGGCCGGCAGAAGCTGGCGCGGCTGTCGGGCGGCGAGCTGTCCGCGCTGTGCCGCGACGTGCTGCTGGACGCCACGCGGCGCCAGCACATCGCCACGCTGCAGCCGCACGGTACGCTAGAGCATGAATACCGGTATTCGATAGTATCGATAAACCGGAATATCAGACTCAAATTTCGATATTAAAAAACCGATATTCGAGCTCCCAAAATACCGGTATGTCGATATTAGCTATACGATGTATTATTTCCGAACTCCCGACCATTTGCTGCATACAATTAAACTTATACTAATAGAATAGTAATTTAAGAATGCACTACATACAGTTAAAATCATAGTTGAAAGCAGGTGGGCTTTTTTTATTTCAATTCTCTTGTTCTGTTTTGGGTGTTTTTAAGAAACTTATTTTGATATTTTTGATTATTGTTGTTTGCAAAAACAATCTGAAGTTTAAATTCACGATATATGTTGAATGAATGTGCTGTGAATTAATCATGAGTTGATTAAATCATTGCGCATGAGTTGATTTATTATTTTTAGGGCCTCAAATCTAAAGTGGCAATTTAGGTCAGTGAAAAAACATTCGATTTTTAACATTTCTATCATTTTTGTAAAAATATCGAAAAAATATCGAAATACCGGAAAACCGGTATTACAAATTTCAATATCGAATTAATACCGGTATTAGGAAAAAACTCCGATATTAGATGCTCGTCGTACCGTACGACACGCACGCCGCGAGATAGAGACGCACGGGACCGGCGGCTCATCCTCCTCCTATCCTACTTGCGGATTTGCGTATACTATCCAATTATAAAGCGTTCCTGAAAAAGGAAGGTAAATTACCTTACTACCGTTTAGTTGCGCCGTGGCCGCTGACACGGACGCGTCAAATACAATAAAGTTTTACTACCGAAAAGTAACAAATATACATACATAAACTCACGCCTTTATTCCCAGAGTGGGGTAGGCAGAGCTACAGAATTACCAACAACTCTAAAAACTTGTTGATAATTCTGTAACCACATTTTGCACACTTAGGCTAAGATGTTTACCAGTGTATTAGTGACAGGTTGCAAGCCCATCGCCTAACAGTACTATACGCCTTTATTCCCTTATCCGTCTCTTACGACATCCACGGGAAGATATGGAGTGGCACTATTTTAACCCGGCAACCACACGGGGCTAACCCGGCAACCACACGGGGCAAATATATTTCATAATATGTATGTATGTATGTATGTAAACACTTTATTGTACAAAAGAAAAACCATAACAATACAATTAATATAAAAATATGTACAAAGGCGAACTAAAAAAATACCATCTAGTGTTTTTCAAGGCTGTCGAAACTATACTGTAACTGTAAAAGGAAGAAAGGATGTCTCATTTCATTCATAAGTACCTACCGTAATAGGTACATTGTGCATCAAGGGTAGTAAGAAGGGAATTACTAACGAGAGTGTTAGAAGCCCGACGCCGAAGGCGGAGGGCTTTTAATGACTCGAGTTAGTAATCCCCTTACTGCCTGTGATACACACAATGGTTTTCATCACATTTGCGAGGAAAAAACACTTTAACTCTGCAAAATATTAAGAAATAACTTTTGACGAACGGGAACGTAAATGGAAACGATATTTATTTGTGACCTCTACCACAGATAGTAACTGCGTTTAGTTTCGACCTGGATTCGAGCCAGATTTAGCCAATTTGATAAAAATTTATAGGTAATTACTAAAATTAATGATAAATGTTGATATAAACTTGAAATAGGTATCAAAATAATGAAGTATAATGAAGCGTATAGGTTTTGTGTAATGTAAGTTAGTCTATAGCTAATTTTTAAAGATGAAATTAGAAACCGATTTAATTTTTGGCTGAAAATTAAACCTCCTTAGTCAGAAATGATGTACGAAAGAGTTGCAAATTTTAAAAAGAAAGTCATTACTCCCTAGGGATGACAAACTCGCCATAATTCCCGCGGGAACAATTTAGGCCATTGTCCTTCTGTATACAGGCATGGAATAACACCATTTACGAGCAAGTGTGATGAAAATCTTTTGTACATTTTGTTTACTTTGCACTCTAGCGTCACTGTCACCTGTGAAACATGAGATACACTATTAGATGATGGATGGATGCACTGCAGGAGCGCCGCAGCCGCAGCAGCACCCTAAACGCATTGTTATACTGGACTCGAAGGGCATTAAACGACTTGCGAGTATAATGCGCCCACAGGCTGCACGTATAAAACGACGTACAAAATGCCTTAAACAGGGTGATTTTAACTGATTTTGAGCAGCCTGCAAACCTCACGCCGTCATAATCATATTTGCTCGCGCCGCCAACGCCCTACGCTCCCTTTCCATATCAGCGTCATCTTTTAAGTCTTCGGTCAAAACATGACCGAGATACTTAAACTGTTTCACCCTATTTATATCCTTTGAAATCATATCATTTGAAATCATAGTTTTAAAGAGTGACTCAGGAGACGTCACCATGGCAACAAGCTACAAAGAAAAGTTGATTGACCCATTTGAATTCTGTTCCTCCAGCGCTAGGCGGGCAGAACCCGCTGCTGTCGGCCAGCCACCTGAAGCACCTGTCGCAGATGTCGGACGACGAGCCGCTGTACGACTCGGTCGCCTCCGACGACGACTACGCCGCGCTCGCGCCCATCGACCTGCACGTGAGTCCGCTAACCACACCTGGGAGCAAAGAAATCGAGCCACTTAGTACTGAATTTCCATAGAAAGTGACTCGATTTCTTTGCTCCCAAGTATATTACTGTACCACCATTCCCTTCATAGAAATCAATTACATCAAATACATGTGAATTGCACACTAACTAGGAGATCCGTTTAATTAACAAAATGTTACTTCGGCGGCAATACATTCTCATTTTGCAATAGCGTACTTGTGTATCTGTTAAAATGGCAAATAAATAACCATCCTAGGAGCGAAAGTGCACTACTTCCCTCCCCGTTACCTACCTAATCCGCTCCAGCTGACACCTACACTCCATTTGTTTGAGTATACAACTAAATGAAAACAAAAAACTACGTCACATTGTCAGTCAGCCAATAGAAGCAGGACACTGATATGTCAGAGCTCGACAAAACAGTTTTGATTGGCTGAGTAACAGAGCCACGTGGTTTATTCGATTTACATTCAGTTAAGTACACACATGGAGTAGATGCCTTGTCCCACCATCTGTCACTTTACAGTATGTTTGTATATAACTAATTGTAGTGAAATAATCTGCACAAAACCGCATTCTCATCATCTTGATTGTGAGTCTAGGTCTTCAGGTTTATTCTTTTATTATTTACATAGGTTCAGCTTGAATTCGGATACAATACTGTTTGCTAATTCGTTATGATGAATTTTTAAATTTCATAAAGAAATGCTTGAATGTATAACATTATAAATAAATCCCATCAAAAACATACATGTGAAAATGCAAGCTAAGTTCAATGTTAAGAATATGCAATGCGTGTTTATCGACTTCACTGACAAAAAAAATGAGATCTAGATGGGTGCCAATTTCCGTAGATAATCCTGATATTTATTTATTAAGAACATACCTACAACATTCTAAAATAAATTAAAAACACAATTTCTTATTTTTTCTGCTACAACAATATTTGCTATTAATTATAACTTCTTATATTTCAACACCCAAATTATTTACACAAAGCAAATAACTTAGGATAAACTGAAGCTCAAAATCTGACTTGGCTAGTTTTTTACCAGCAAGTCAATTATTTCGAAGAGTAAAATATGACCATACAATATAAAAATACAGTAACTTGCGTATAACAAATATAAAAACTAGCCAAGTCAGATTTTAAGCTTCAGTTTATCCTAAGTTATTTGCTTTGTGTAAATAATTTGGGTGTTGAAATATAAGAAGTTATACTTATTAGCAAATATTGTTGTAGCAGAAAAAATAAGAAATTGTGTTTTTAATTTATTTTAGAATGTTGTAGGTATGTTCTTAATAAATAAATATCAGGATTATCTACGGAACTTGGCACCCATCTAGATCTATTTTTTTTTGTCAGTGAAGTCGATAAACACGCATTGCATATTATTATTCTTAACATTGAACTTGGCTTGCATTTTCACATTGTATGTT
Source organism: Acleris laterana (assembly GCA_963966035.1). Taxonomy (NCBI): domain Eukaryota; kingdom Metazoa; phylum Arthropoda; class Insecta; order Lepidoptera; family Tortricidae; genus Acleris; species Acleris laterana. Next base: position 1,896,717 of record OZ014444.1, read on the forward strand.
TTTGATGGGATATCATTTATTTTTGTCAAATAAGTTGGCATGCGTTTCAATAAACAAACATTAATTACTGAGTAGTTCCGGTGAATCTGTGATCTTCATTCATCATCATCAGTTTTACTTCACCAAATAGTGCTTTTCAAAAGCATATATGCACGAGTTAATATATGTATGCTATATACTCGTATATATATATACAAAATACCCAAATCGATATAGCTATACCCAAATTATTAAAAAAGATAAAAGATAAAAGATATTTATTCAGTAAGTAGGCCGCACGGGCACTTTTACACGTCAAGAATCTACCAGCGCTTCCCAAGAGGAGACACTGCTGAGAAGAAACGCCGCAAGAAACTCAGCAGGCAGTCAGTCATATTTGAAGAGTTCCCTCAATTTCTCCAGGACCCCATCATCAGATTCTGGCCTGGTGACATTGGGACCAATCAGACAGTGTGCCCTTTCAAACAAAAAAAGAATTTTTCAAATCGGTTAATAAATGACGGAGTTCTGAGGTAACTAGCATCATCACTACATAGTATAAAACAAAGTCGCTTCCCGCTGTCTGTCCCTATGTATGCTTAGATCTTTAAAACTACGCAACGGATTTTGATGCGGTTTTTTTTAGTAGATAGAGTAATTCAAGAGGAAGGTTTTTATGTATAATACATTTTGTTTTATGTACGTGTGTTATAGAAAACTCAAATAAACCGAAGCGAAGCGAGGGCGGGTCGCTAGTAAATAATAAAATAAAATAATAATAATAATAAAACTTATAAAATCACTGTTTTCAGATTTTTTTTATTTGTATACGTATAATTACCCATCTGTATGCCAAATTTCAACCTTCTAGGTCACCTGGAAGTGGGTTAGGTTTTTGATGATTAGTCAGTCAGTCAGTCAGTCAGTGGTAAAAAAGCCGATTTTTAGACGTTTATATCTCAATAACCGTTTCACTTTTATTTATTTATTTATTTAATATAGGAAAACCAACAGCTGATAAATTACACTAAACATAAACTTAGGACACATAAAGCCAATTACAGGTTTTCACAGATAGAAGCAGACTAATAAGTAAGGAATAAAGAAAAACACTTACTAGAAGAATTTGCATTACATGCGAGAAATCACACAAGTTGAAATTATCAAAGAAAAAGAAAATTTAAATTACCAAAATTTAAATATCAGCACAAAAAAGGAAAGAGTTAATTACAAAATTAATGTAAACTATAGATTTTATGGAATGTTACTTTCAATTAAAATTAATTACAATTACCATTATTTGAAATAGTCACAAGTCAAATTGCGTCTTACACAGGGAATTTTGCTATTGAAAATATCAAAATGCATATTTTTAGACAACTTGTTTAAATTTATACTTGCACGCCTAAGAAAAGTGTTACGTCTATATTTACGCGGACAATAAGGAACAGAAATTGGAGGAAGATGCCTTTTGGTCCTGGTAGGGACAGTGAAAGATAGGTTAGAGAGAAGCTCATCGCAGTCAACGTTACCATTAGTAATGTTAAGGATGTAAATGATGTCGGCAATTTCCCGACGTTTGAAAAGTGGAAGGAGGTGATGCGTCCTACACAAGTCAACATAATTAGATGAATCATAAGGGATTCTTAGCTTAAAACACAAATACCTAACGAATTTTCTTTGAATTCTTTCAATTCTATCTACATATGTCTGATAGCATGGGTTCCAAATTTGCGAAGCGTATTCGAGTTTACTCCTAACATATGAGCAATATAGAACCTTAATGGTTTTAATTTGGGTAAAGTGTCTAGAGTTACGCATTATAAAGCCTAACGATCTAGAAGCACTTGCCACAATTTTGTCAATATGGACGTCAAATATTAGTTTAGAGTCATGAGTGACCCCCAAATCTTTCATGAATGATACTCTACTGAGAAGCTGATCCTTAATTTTATAAGAGTAGACAATTGGATTGTTCTGACGCGAAAAGGTCAGCGTGAAACATTTAGATGGGTTAAGGTCCAGTTTATTGTCCACGCAATAAGAATCAAGTCGTGAGAGATCGGCTTGAATAAGTTCGGAGTCCTGAGCACTTTTAACTTTGGCAAAAATCTTCATATCGTCAGCAAAGCAGAGGAGTCTTGAAGAGAAAAAGCAGTCACTGATGTCATTAACAAATACATTAAATAGCAACGGTCCGAGCAAGGATCCCTGGGGGACCCCACTTGGTACAGTTACTAGGGTGGTCCTTATTTCTCGATTTCTGAAAAGTGAATGGGGCACCTCTTCAAATTGTTATTTAGCATGAGTTATATCCACACTAATTTTTTTTTTTTTTTTTTTTCTAGTTTTAGAGGTCGCTACGGAAGGTCAAAGTTTTGAAAAATATTTTAAAAAAAATCAATTTTATGAATCGAGCCAACTATTTATTCGTGCGTTTTTGTTATAAAATTTTGACTTGTTAAATGAAATCAAGTGCTGTTGCCTACTAGCGATGCACTGACGCGTCCTCCACCCCCCTCTCGCACCCCCGCGACGCGACCGCGTGGGACAATCTTCAGTCCATTTTCGTTATTGTGAGAGTGTGCACGTAATTCTCAAGAGTATCGTTGTTAAGTGTTGTAATGGCGTCTACAAGCAGTGGAATACGCGTGTCAACGCGAAATACAACTAACATCTGGCTTATAGGCCAGTTAATACCAAATTTGAAGCAAACAAAATTGCCCTCAATACGTGAAGTGCTAAGTTTGTTTTTTTACTTTAAAACCGATGAAAAAAAAACTATACGGGAGTCTGCGACGGCGACCGCCCATTCCGTCTTGACCATATGGGAAAAAGCTGCAATACCAACAAGATTAAAGAAACATGTAATAGCCAAAATTGAATACCACTTTAGAGAGTGGCAGAAACTTAAAAAAAATAAAGAAAATGTTTCAAAACGCTCCGCTGTAATAGAAAATAAAGAACAAGAGTGGCAAAACCAAATAGAGCAATTGTTCGACATTGCGCACGCGAAAGCCTTAGATATGATGACTATCGAAGAAGACAAACAATTCTTACTGCAACAACGCCTTAATCGGGCAGGCATTATGACCACAGTGGACAAAAAAAGTTTACAGAAAGAGGCTCAGAATTTAAAGAAAGAAGCAAACCTCCAAAAACGCCGCGAACGCGAAGAACAAAGAATTCATGCTCTGCGAGGAATACATAAGTTTTCATCTACATCTAGCAGTGAAAATACCACGCCAACACCTGACATGAACGAGGAAGCAGGGCCCTCAACACTTCCAACACCGCCACCACAAAAGCGAGGTAGAAAGCTTTTGATTGATCCCGACATAGCGGCGAGTCTTGATGCCGCTAAATTAACTGACAGAAAAGCCACTATCGTCTTAGCAACTGTTTTAAAAAAAACGTGTACGGAACCTCAAAAGTTCAACGTTAATCGTTCTTAGATTCGCCGGCAGCGGATGAAGCATCGTAAAGTCCTAGCAGAGTGTCTAAAAGAAGAATTCAAACCCGATTTACCCTTAAAAATTCACTGGGATGGTAAACTTATTGAAGACATAACAGGACATAAAACGGTGGATCGCTTACCAATATTAGTTTCTGGGCATGGAATAGATCAGCTGTTGGCAGTTCCTAAACTTGAACGCGGAACCGGTGAAGCATGTGCCTCTGCTGTTCATGAAACAGTACAGACATGGGGATTAAGTGACAAAGTTAAATGCTTATGTTTTGACACAACGGCAGTTAACACTGGACTGCGAAACGGATGCTGTGTTATTGTAGAACAAAAAATGGAAAAAGATATGCTTTGGCTCGCCTGTCGACATCACATAATGGAAATTATGTTAGAAGCCATTGCAAATCAAGCCCTTGGTCCATCTAGTGGCCCAGAAATTTTGTTATTCAAAAGGTTCAAAAATAATTGGACCAATATTAATCCTAAAGATTACAAGACTGTTTTTTCTGATCCCGAGTCTGCCAAATATGTTGAAAATATCTCTTCAGAAATAATTTCTTTCGCACAGGATCAATTGCGTGAATACCAACCGCGTGACGATTATAGAGAGCTATTAAATCTCACAATAATTTATTTGGGAGGTATTCCTGACAGTGGAGTCTCATTCAGAATGCCTGCTGGGCTTCACCGTGCTCGTTGGATGGCAAAAGCGATGTACTGCTTGAAATTATTTATGTTTCGGCATCAATTTAAATTGACCAAAAGAGAAGAAAAAGCAGTAAAAGATATTTGTACTTTTACTGTCATCATATACGTGAAGTATTGGTTCGAAGCACCTGCTGGGCAATGTGCACCACGAAATGATTTGCAACTGCTAAAAGATCTCATAACCTTTAAAAAAATTAATCTGGCGATGGCCAACGTTGCTTTGAAAAAGTTTTTAGGACATTTATGGTACTTATGTGAAGAACTTGTTTCATTTGCATTTTTTGACGACAAGCTTTCGATTGAAGCAAAGAAAAAAATGGTCATTGCACTAAAAAATGAAGGGCTGGAGTATTGTCCCAAGAGAATAAGCCTAGATGCCAAACATATCATGGAAAAAGACATTGAAGACTTTGTGACAAGTAACTCTTTAAGGTTTTTTCAAATACTTGGCATTTCATCACGATTTTTGAGCAAAGATGTTGAAAATTGGGAAGGTGATGAAGACTTTAAAGCGGCAAAAAAAATAGTACAATCCATGCGGGTTGTAAATGACATCGCCGAACGAGGAGTGGCATTGATGGAGGAGTACAATAAGCTATTAACAAGTAATGAAGACCAAAAACAGTATTTGCTTTTAATAGTAAAACAATTCCGAAAAAAGTACCCGAACACCCAGAAATCCACCCTTTTATCATAAATTGTTATTTGTCTTGTTGTTGTGTAATTGATACCTGATTGTGTAGTTGATAAAGATATCTGTTTAAGAGATAGTAACTGCAATGTTTAACACTTGAAAGAGTTTTTTCCAATAAATCTGATTTTGCACGTAATACGTTTGTTTAATTTTATTTCACAAAGTTCAAACTGCGGTAGCGACCTCTAATTATTGTCCAAAAATTAGGGAAAAAATACTGTTACCTATTTTCATGTTAAATAATCAAAAGAAATAGTGCCCCGTTAAAAATAGAAAAAAAATTTTTTTTTTGCTATATAAGTACCACCCTAACAGTTACCCATCCTGATATGTAGTTGTTAATGACAACAGCCTGCGATCTATTAGAGATATATGATGAAAACCAGCGCAACAAATCACCGCTAATACCCATCCGATATAATTTAGAAATAAGCAAACTATGATCTATTCTGTCGAAAGCCTTACTATAGTCGGTATAGATAACGTCTACTTGGCTTCCACTACTCATAGCTTCAGTGACGTAATCATTAAATAGTACTAGATTGGACACTGTCGATCTGCGTTGAAGGAAACCATGTTGAGTGCAGCTGAATGAATTCTTAACAGCGCCATAAACTTGAGTATGAACAATCCTTTCCATTACCTTAGACAAAATACACAACTTGGAAATTGGTCTATAGTTAGTGATCTTTGTTTTAAGCCCTTTCTTGTGAACTGGCGTTACAAAAGCCGATTTCCAAATAGGAGGAACCGAACACTCTAAGAATGAGCGTCTAAACATAATCGAAATTGGCATTGCAAGGGTTTTCGCACAGTTAATTAAAAATTGGGCTGGCAAATCATCAGGGCCAGCGGATTTGGAAGGGTCAAGTTTTAACAATAATTTAGTGATTTCATGCGGGATAATTTCGATTCTGGTTATATGAGATGTGGCGCTACAGGTAGAATCCAGCATATCGATTGGTTGTTGATCAGAGCAACTCGGTGTTAAAAAAGTACTTTGAAAATAGTCAGAGAAAGCATCGCAGATTTCGGCGGCCGAGTTGACCGACCTATCACCGTATTGCATACTGCTGGGCACGCCATGAGAGTTCGAGCGAGACTTTACAAACGACCAAAACTGCTTAGGGTTCTCAATAATGTTGCCTTCTATGCGGTTCATGTAATTTGCAAAGCAGTCATGTTCCAACCTTGTTACCCTCTCTCTCAGAACATTAAATGAAATAACGTCGGCTATGTTACCATAGATTTTAATTTTTCTTAAATATTTGGACTTCTCTTTAATTGCTTTTTTAAGAGAGAGAGAGTACCACTTAGGAAATGAGTCACTATTAAGTTTTTTGTATGGAATAAATTTATTCCTAAGCCGTATAAAAGTCTCATAAAAATAGCTTATACACTCATCCAGGCGGCGCTGAGAAAATTCCTTGTCCCAATTAATTTTAGATATTTCCTCATTGATAGATATAAAATCCCCTTTATTGTAGAAATATTTAATTAAAGGAGCCGGTTTAATGTAATTTATTGTAGCGTATTGAATTGAAATAGTTAAGGCTTTATGATAGGGGTCAATTGGCACTAGAGGTCCGGTACATTCATCAACACTCACGACATCACTCGACAAAACGAGATCCAATAACTTACCTTGATGATTACAGACACTATTATATTGATATAGATTGAGCGTATTCATCTCGTCCACGAGTCTACACTTGTAGCAGCATACGTAATGTAAACAAATAAATGTTATGAGTTTGCGTAGGGTACTTTTTCATCTCTCCGTTTAGATCTACCTTCTGATATGTATTTTATGCGAGTTCTGTGAAATAGCTATAGTTTAAGTATATCTGTCTCATGTGTGTAAATTGTATATAAAGGAAGTGCAAATCTTCAATAGACATTCATTACTACTGGCTACCTGGTCTTATTACGAACCCTACAGAGCTCCTCCTCAACACTGGTGACCCCGACGACCAAGATGAGCCAAAACCAACCTCAGGACCCTGCCGCAAACGTGCCACCTACTGTGATCCCCGTGCACGGCAGCGCGGAGTTATCTGGAGTGTCGGTTGCATTACGCATTCCACCGATATGGCGTGACAAACTTCGAGCCTGGTTCGCGCACTTTGAAGCAATCATGGCATCACAGAAGAAAGGAGATCAAGCTAAATACGAACTCGTATTGAGCCAGCTAGAACGGCAAGACATCGACGAAATCTACGATTTGTTGCTTCGTCCTCCAGATAGTAACAAGTACCAAGCTATCAAGCAGCGGCTACTCGACGCTTACGAAGAATCCGAGCAGAAAAATGTCCAAATGTCAATGTCTGTAGTTATCCAGAGCCAACTGTGAGAAGCATTGATATCCAGCAGAAGTACCATAACATACTAGCGGATTTTCCTGACGTCACTCGACTTTCCTCAATGAAGGCGACGCCCAAGCACTGCGTGGAGCACTACATTGAGACGAATGGGCCCCCACTGCACTGCAAAGCCCGACCCATTCCGCCACATCGTTACGCAACGGTGAAAAAAGAATTCGACATTATGATCGAGCAGGGCCTGTGCCGCCCAAGCAAAAGCCCATGGGCCAGTCCACTGCACATCGTTCCGAAGAAAAACGGCGATATTCGGGTATGCGGAGATTATCGGAGATTAAACGCAATTACGAAGCCAGACCGTTACCCAGTCCCGCGTCTCAAAGACTTCACTTTCCAATTGAACGGCTGCAAGATTTTCTCCACGCTCGACCTAAATAGAGCTTATCAACAGTTACCTGTACTCGAAGAACACATTGAGAAGACGGCCATTATCACACCATTCGGACTCTTCGAATTTCCCAGAATGTGTCCAGGGCTGAAAAACGCAGGACAAACTTTCCAACGATTTATCCACCAAGTACTACAAGGTCTCGATTTCTGCTACCCATTTATAGATGACGTCATTATCAGTTCGCGAGGTGAAGAAGAACATACAGAGCATCTACGCACAATTTTAAGAAGATTCAATGACTATGGAATAACCATAAATCCTTCGAAATGTGTGCTCGGCGCTGAAGAAGTAAAGTTCTTAGGCTACACGGTGACACAGCACGGCATAAAACCACCCGAAGAAAAGGTTGAAGCTATTACTAACTACCCTAAGCCAAACACGATTGAAGCACTTCGCAGATTCCTCGGAATATTAAACTTCTACAGAGATGCAATTCCTCACGCAGCAGCCATACAAATGCCATTAAACGCTTATCTTCACGACACCAAGAAAAAGGACAAAACTCCGATTGTATGGACAGACGAAGCAAACGACGCTATCGTTAAATGCAAAGTTAGCCTACAGAATGCAGCTTTGTTAGCCCACCCGTCACACAACGCACCAATAGCACTTATGTGTGACGCCTCGAATTTCTCTGCGGGCGCTGTCATGCAACAGTACATCGATAATAAGTGGGTTCCACTAGGCTACTTCTCAAAGAGATTCTCCAGCGCTCAACAAAACTACAGCACCTACGACCGGGAGTTACTATCGATCTACATGGCAGTAAAACATTTTAGAAAAATGTTTGAAGGACGATCGTTAATAATCTTTACGGACCACCAACCACTTACATTCGCACTAAAGAAAATTGCATCGAATAATGAGACGCCGAGAAGAGCCCGCCAACTTTTATTCATCAGCGAGTTCACCGACGACATACGTCATATCAGCGGCAGAGATAACGTCGTCGCTGACTCACTCTCGCGCATCGAAGCTATCAACTGCCCCACCACTATAGATTACGCTCAGTTGGCGGCCGCGCAAGAGAAGGATAGCGATATTCAGCAAGTAATGCAACAAAACAACGTGCATTTAAGAAAAGTCTCACTACCATACACTGATTGCAAAATATACTGCGAGACCTCTACGCCGCACATTCGACCATATTTGCCTGCAAGTTTTCGACGCATAGCATTCAACGCCGTGCATAATCTCAGCCACCCAGGTGTGCGAACTACTCGGAAGCTTGTGACAGAAAGATACTTTTGGCCATCCATGAACGCAGATGTTTCGACCTGGACACGATCATGTATACCGTGTCAACAATCAAAAGTACACCGCCATACAAGTAGCGACTACGGCTCATTTCAACCCGCCGACCGTTTTCAACACGTACACGTCGACATCGTGGGACCGCTACCGCCGTCACACCTAGGTCATAAATATCTACTCACTATGATTGACCGAAGAACTCGATGGCCAGAAGCTATACCACTACACAGTATAACAGCTGACACAGTAGCAAAAAAATTATATGAGTGTTGGATTACAAGATTCGGTTGCCCTTCTACTCTCACAACCGATCAAGGACGTCAGTTCGAGAGCCAGCTTTTCGCAGCCCTTACCAAGCTACTCGGTGTCGAAAAAACCAGAACCACACCATATCACCCTCAGTCCAACGGCATCGTCGAGCGATGGCACAGGTCATTAAAATCAGCAATAACAGCCAGTATAATTAATAAACACGATAAATGGCTAGACGTATTGCCCACCGTATTACTGGGACTGCGAGCGGCTACAAGGAGCGACACCGGCGTTAGCGCCGCGCAGCTAACCTACGGCTGCGGCGTTAGACTGCCGGGAGATTTTTTCGACACGAACCGAACCACCGAGACGATTGATTACGGATACGTCGATGACCTACATCGTACCATCAGCGAGTACCGAGTCGCAGAGCACTCTAAAAAAAAACGGAGTATATTCGTACATAAAGACTTGCAATCGTGCAGCAGCGTTTTTCTACGCGTCGAGACCGGCCACAAAGCACTGAAACCGCCATACGACGGCCCATACCGCGTCATACAACGAGATGGTAAAGTCTTCAGACTACAGTTACCCGGGCGAGAAGTAAATGTGTCGATCGACCGCCTGAAGCCAGCCTACTTTTTTAACGAAGACGCGACAACCGACTCTGCAGCGCCCGGGGTAAAGACAACTCGGTCAGGAAGGCTAATTAAACCCGTAGTACGCTTCGCTTGAAGGGGAGTCCTGTAGCAGCATACGTAATGTAAACAAATAAATGTTATGAGTTTGCGTAGGGTACTTTTTCATCTCTCCGTTTAGATCTACCTTCTGATATGTATTTTATGCGAGTTCTGTGAAATAGCTATAGTTTAAGTATATCTGTCTCATGTGTGTAAATTGTATATAAAGGAAGTGCAAATCTTCAATAGACATTCATTACTACTGGCTACCTGGTCTTATTACGAACCCTACAGAGCTCCTCCTCAACAACACTCATCACTATTACTATAGCTCGATGCGAACAATACCTGATTAACTAAATTCTGAGGTAGCCACTTGATATTGCTCATATTAAAATCACCAATTATTAGGTATTTATCGTCAGGGAAGCTCATTACGGCGTTACTAAGACCGCTAAGAAAGTTAGACAGTTGTTGCGAAAAAGAATAGCCGTTATTTTGACTACACAAATACAATACACACAAATGCAAGTTAAAGGGTATGTCATTGGGCCCTCTGAGCGTTAAAGAGATCCATAGATCCTCGGCTGACGAGTGATAGGCCGGCCGCGGGACGACGGCAAGCTCCCGGCGCGTGGCGATGAGCACCCCGCCACCGCGAGCCTGGTTAGTTAGCGCTAAATCGCGGTCTCGCCTCCACACTACATACCGGTCGTCGAAAAGCTCGGAGTCAAAAATTCCATCCAACAGCCACGTCTCCGTTAGTAATATCACATCAAAAGCAGAGGCGGTTAAATTACGATAAAATGTTAATGTTTTAGAGCGAAGACCTCGTACGTTTTGATAGTAGATAGTAGGATATTTAAATAGTAAATTATTATTATCATTAGCCATTTATAAAGTAAAATGAAATAGAATTAACGCAAATAAAAATCCGAATTATACGATGAGCTAATCTACATTTACCCGACAAACATAGCAATTCAATTCCGTTTAGCAACCGGGTAGAAAATATTTTTAAAAATCTAATAGACAATAACACCTTTCCACAAGTGCGAGCAAGCAAGCAAATAAATAGATCATTCCGTATATGTGTAAGACGGTGACAAAAATGCATTAACGAGTATGACTCAATAACAAAGCGGCTAGCGATAAGCCGATGCGCTAGACAAAAACAAGAACCCGTACGGTCCGAGCGCTCAGCGGCACTCAAACTTGCGCACGAGGATTTAATAAGCAACAACAAAAACAAAAACGATATAAAGTCTAAAAGTAGACAACGCAGAATAATTAAGATACAGATTAAATAAGCTTGTTTAAATCATTTTCGCTGTTGATCGTAAATACTCTAGCGTTATCACCCTTCCGAACATGGATTTTTCCAAATTTAACCCATATATAAAGATATCCCTTCGCTTTAAGGGCTGCCTTGGTCTTGGTAAGCAGCATCTTGTACGCTGGAGTCAAATGATCGTTGCAGAAGATCCTATTTTGAGTGCCTGGGAATCCAATGCCGTCGGCCGTAATCGTCTTCTTTAAGCGCGCAGATGCAATAAAATCCTCCTTAACATATCGATTTATAAAGCTCACTATTATTGACTTGTCGCTGGAATTGTGTACAGGAACTCTAGATATGTAATTAATATTTGTCTTGTTTACGGAGAACCCAACAGCTGCGCAAATGTTTTTCAAGATCTCAAACAGGTTTTCGTTATTTTTGAGCGGAACTCCTCTTATCTCCACATTATTAAGACGTTGCCATTGGTCTCTGCTAGCTAGATCATTTTTAAGAGTCACCAAGTCTTTGGTCATAGCCGTAATCTTGTCCTGCAGCGCTTCAATTTCTGGAACCCTTCGTTCAACTTCTTGAAGGCGCGAGGAATACTCATCAAGTTTAGCACTATTAAATGAACACGCATCCTTGACCTCAGACAGTTCCGTCTTGATAGACTTGATGTCCTGTACTAGAGTAGGAAGGCATGACAGGTGTTTTTTCATGTCCTGCAGCTCTGTCATGATGGATTTAAGATCAACTGGCTTTGAGCATGACGGGGAAGCCTCCTTTTTGCACCGCAAACATTTCCAGACCGCTTTCCGATCAGCACCAAGCCTCCGAAAGCCTTGCTCAGTTATGTTGGCGCAGCAGTAACCTATACAGCTCTTGCAAGCTGTGCACTGTATGCTGTCAGAAACATCAGCAGCACATTGAGCACACTGCATTATGTTTAACGGAGATAATCTTCACAATAAACTAAACTTTGAGAAACACTGGCAACTTATGCACTCGACGATGACTCACATATGCAAACGTGCGACTCTGATGGGCATTCGCACCGACTGATGAAATTAAGGGTTCTAGTTGATCTAAAGGGGTTTAATACATATACCAAATTTCATGTTTTTATGTTAAGTAGATTTGGAGTTATTGAGGGGTCAAAAGTGGCTCCAAACGGTTCGTGTAAATAACACACGGCTGCGCTCGCCAGTTCCTTTTTCTTGAACTTGTCGTTTTTATGTTAAG